>CM051242.1:190129688-190274688 GCA_027917425.1 Gastrophryne carolinensis
CGCCCCCCCCCCTAAGTGTGAGAGGCCGGGGTGGCTTTGCGCCCCCCCCCCTAAGTGTGAGAGGCCGGGGTGGCTTTGCGCCCCCCCCCCCCTAAGTGTGAGAGGCCGGGGTGGCTTTGCGCCCCCCCCCCCTAAGTGTGAGAGGCCGGGGTGGCTTTGCGCCCCCCCCCCCCCTAAGTGTGAGAGGCCGGGGTGGCTTTGCGCCCCCCCCCCCCCTAAGTGTGAGAGGCCGGGGTGGCTTTGCGCCCCCCCCCCCCTAAGTGTGAGAGGCCGGGGTGGCTTTGCGCCCCCCCCCCTAAGTGTGAGAGGCCGGGGTGGCTTTGCGCCCCCCCCCGTAAGTGTGAGAGGCCGGGGTGGCTTTGCGCCCCCCCCCGTAAGTGTGAGAGGGCCGGGGTGGCTTTGCGCCCCCCCCCCGTAAGTGTGAGAGGCCGGGGTGGCTTTGCGCCCCCCCCGTAAGTGTGAGAGGCCGGGGTGGCTTTGCGCCCCCCCCGTAAGTGTGAGAGGCCGGGGTGGCTTTGCGCCCCCCCCGTAAGTGTGAGAGGCCGGGGTGGCTTTGCGCCCCCCCGTAAGTGTGAGAGGCCGGGGTGGCTTTGCGCCCCCCCGTAAGTGTGAGAGGCCGGGGTGGCTTAGCGCCCCCCCGTAAGTGTGAGAGGCCGGGGTGGCTTAGCGCCCCCCCGTAAGTGTGAGAGGCCGGGGTGGCTTAGCGCCCCCCCCCCGTAAGTGTGAGAGGCCGGGGTGGCTTAGCGCCCCCCCCCCGTAAGTGTGAGAGGCCGGGGTGGCTTAGCGCCCCCCCGTAAGTGTGAGAGGCCGGGGTGGCTTTGCGCCCCCCCCCTAAGCGTGAGAGGCCGGGGTGGCTTTGCGCCCCCCCCCTAAGCGTGAGAGGCCGGGGTGGCTTTGCGCCCCCCCCCCAGTACACGTCCAGCCCCCTAGGCCCTGGTACACGTCCAGCCCCCTAGGCCCTGGTACACGTCCAGCCCCCTAGGCCCTGGTACACGTCCAGCCCCCTAGGCCCTGGTACACGTCCGGCCCCCTAGGCCCTGGTACACGTCCGGCCCCCTAGGCCCTGGTACACGTCCGGCCCCCTAGGCCCTGGTACACGTCCGGCCCCCTAGGCCCTGGTACACGTCCGGCCCCCTAGGCCCTGGTACACGTCCGGCCCCCTAGGCCCTGGTACACGTCCGGCCCCCTAGGCCCTGGTACACGTCCGGCCCCCTAGGCCCTGGTACACGTCCGGCCCCCTAGGCCCTGGTACACGTCCGGCCCCCTAGGCCCTGGTACACGTCCGGCCCCCTAGGCCCTGGTACACGTCCGGCCCCCTAGGCCCTGGTACACGTCCGGCCCCCTAGGCCCTGGTACACGTCCGGCCCCCTAGGCCCTGGTACACGTCCGGCCCCCTAGGCCCTTCAGCCCCGCCCGGCCCCCTAGGCCCTTCAGCCCCGCCCGGCCCCCTAGGCCCTTCAGCCCCGCCCGGCCCCCTAGGCCCTTCAGCCCCGCCCGGCCCCCTAGGCCCTTCAGCCCCGCCCGGCCCCCTAGGCCCTTCAGCCCTGCCGGGTTAGATTTTCCTTTTGATGGTTGGCAGGTAAAAGCAGGACCGGTTGCAGTACTGCTGATGCCCACTGGTGGTGCTGGATCTCTTACTGGTCTTGGTTATGGTATAGCAAAAGTAAAACATCAAGGCAACTAACCTTTTTTTTTTTTTTTGTGAAACATTTTCAAGAAGAGTTATGTCCAGTTGACTTAATTTATCAGCTAGACCATTGTAAGCCGGTACTTTTCTATCTATGGCCACTATTACTCAGGGTCACACTCGGACACCTTTTTTGCCGAGTTGATTCATTGTCCTGTGGCGAGACGCATCATCATCCGATCAATTTCCATGTTGGCTTGATTCAGGAAGTCCCATTTCCACTTCCCGAACCGCTTATTAGTCACCTGCCTTTATTTCATTAACCTGTTTGTTTGTTGTTTGTTGCTGATTCAGCTGCTGAGGAGCCCTCGTCCCATCTACTTGTATCCTTGCAGTTCCTCTTGATCACCTGCTGGCGGTGCTGTTGCAGAATCACCCAGCGTGTGTTTCCTGCGGCTGCCAGTAGGGGTCTCGCTTTCTCTCTGGGCAGGGCAGGCGTCTGCATTGGGCGTACCGGGGCAGGTGCCAGGGGTCCTTCCCCTTGGGAGGACCTACCTCATTGCAATTACCCTGGCAGCCCCTATGCAGGGAGCAGAGTTGTGCAATAACCAGATCTATGGACTGTCAGCCAGGGGCAGTTTGGCCATTCCTTTTCTATGTTTCTTCTTTCCATTTTATTATTTCTGTCAGTCCTTCTATTCTTTCTTTCTTACTTTCTTTCTTTTCTTTCTTTCTATTCTTTTCTTTCCATCTAGTCTCTTTCCTGCTTTCATTCCATCTATTCTTTATTTCTTTTATCGGTTTGTTCTGCTATTCCTTTTCTTATTTTCTTCTTTCCTTCTATTCTTTCTGTCTGTTATTCCTTCTCTTTCTTGAAATTGTCAGGTCCCTCTATTTTTTTTTCCTTCCATCTCTTATTTTTATCTCCCATTCCTTCTCTCTCCCTCTTTCCTTCCTTGTTTTTTCTGCCATTCCTTTTATTCTTTGTTTATGTCATACATTCATTCTCTTCTATGCGTATGTTCTTTCTTTGTTTCCTTCCATGTATTTTTTTGTTTCCATCTATTCTTTCTCTTTCTGTCATTCCTTTTCTCTTTTCTCTCATTTTTGTGTGTCATTCCTTGTATTCTTTTGTTCTTTATTTCTCTTTCTGTCATTATATCCATTAATTTTTCTTGCTATTCTTTAGCAGTATATACCATACATGCCACTATATCAACATGTATGGAATATCATACCAATCCTCGAGGGGCCATTGAGCCCAAGGGCCCACATAAACCTGCATCCGGCACTGTCTCTGGGTCCCACCTTTCTAGTATATTGTGCCATCTTGTGTTACAAGTAGCAGCAATGCAGATGATTGGCTCACAGTTATAGATGTTACAATATAACAGCGCCAACAGTTAGGGATCTGGCTACAATAGGGGAGAGGAAGGGGTAGGACTAGGTTGTCTGATGGTGCGACAGGGAGCAGTGCTGGGTCCCGGACTAAAGAGAATGTGCTGGGCCAGATGGATGGCAGGGCCGCATTTATCATTGGGCAACCACCTAGGGTACCACTAGCCCCACTTAATCTTAATTTGTGGACTGGTAAGGGATCCATGAGACCCCTTTACCAGTTCACAAGGCTCTGGCAATCACCTGCAGCTAGTGGGTGACTTGCCATTAACCCCCCAACCCCCCATTACCTGCCTCCCCAAAGCCCAGAGGGGGCAGAAGAGCCCGGGGCCATTTAGGCTGTGCAGGCTTGTAGCCTTGCAGGGCCAGGGGCCACTGAAGCTGGCTCCCTGTTTTACAAGTCCTGCATAGCTGGTCCCCAGGCTGGTCACACTGCATAACGGGGACCCACGCAATTTTTGGGAGGATTTTTGAGGGTTTTCTAACTCATAAAAATCCACCCAAAATATGAGTTCCCCCCCCCCCCCCCCAGGAAAGGATCCATAAGACCTCTTTACCCGTTCACAAGGCTCTGGGTATGGCAATCGCCTGCAGCTAGCAGGTGCTCTGCCATTAACCCCCAGCCCCCCATTACCTGTTTCCCCAAAGCCCGGGGGGGCAGAAGAGCCCATGTCCATTTAGACTGTGTGGGCTTGTAGCCTTGCAGGGCAAGCTGGCCCTTGCACCCGATTTTACAAGTCCTGCATAGCTGCCCCAGGCTGGTCGCGCTGCGTAGGGGGGACCCCACACATTTTTTGGGGGGGATTTAGAAATCCACCCAAAATATGGGCCCCCCCTCGGAAAGAGATCCGTAAGACCCCTATACCAGTTCAGTTCACAATGCTCTGGATCTGGCGAGTCACCTGCGGCTAGCGGGTGACACCACCATTAACCCCAAGCCCCCAAATTACCTGCCTCCCCAAACCCCAGGGGGCAGAAGATCCGGAGCCGCGATACAAGTCCTGCATAGCTGGTCCCCAGGCTGGATAGGGGGGACCCCACACTATTTTGGGGGGGATTTTTAAGGGGATCCATAAGACCCCTGTACCAGTTCACAAGGCTCTGTATGGCAATAACCTGCAGCTAGCGGGTGACATGCCATTAACCCCCAGCCCCCCATTACCTGCTTCGCCAAAGCTCGGGGGGGGGGGGGGACAGAAGAGCCCATGGCCATTTAGGCTGTGCAGGCTTGTAGCCTTACAGGGCCAGGGGCCACCGAAGCTGGCCCTTGCACCCTATTTTACAAGTCCTGCATAGCTGGTCCCCAGGCTGGTCACACTGCATAGAGGGGACCCCACGCTATTTTCTGGGGTGGTTTTTAAGGATTTTTAACCCTTACAAACCCACCAAAAATATGGCTCCCCCCGGGAAAGAGATTCATAATACCGCTAAAAAAGTTCACAATGCTCGGGATCTGGCAAGTCATCTGCGGCTAGCAGGTGGATTGCCAATAACCCCTAGCTCCCCAAAGCCCGGGGGGGGGGGCAGAAGATCCGGGGCCAGGACACATAGCTGGTCACGCTGGGTAGGGGGATCCCACTCCATTTTTTGGGGGATTTTTAAACCGGACCAACACCCGTTATTAATTTAACAGGTGTTGGTCCCTCTCTCTGCTGATAGCAAGAACCTCAGGGGGGGCATCCAGGACGCCGAAGCCCAGAGGGGGGGCAGAAGATCCCGGGGCCGCGACGGCTATGCGGACTTGTAGCCTCCAGGGCCGGGGGCCACAGAGACTGGCTGCCGCATCCTTTTCTACAAGCCCTGCATAGCTGGTTATGCTGGGAAGGGAGGACCCCACGCCATTTTTTAAAACCTTTTTTTTAAGGGTTTTAACCATTAAAAATAAAAAAAATGTGCTCTTTTCAGTTTGAGGGGGTCCCCAGAGCAGAAACGGAGGGGCTACTGATACATATGTGGTACTGTTGTAATCGGGAGAAATGGGGCTTTCACATGGTTTTTTGAATAAAATACATTTTTTGTTATTTAAAATAAACGAGACAAATTAAAAAAAATATATATATTTTTTTTTTTAAGCATAGTGAAAAATGACCTGTCAACAGAGGGTGAAAACATCTCAAGTAGGCGTTTTAAAGGGTTGAAAGTAGCTATGCATGTTGGGTATTGTTCTGTTCGGGGGACCTAGCGCTTTCAGATTTAGTTTTGTTTTTTGTTTGCATATTGATATTTTAGGAGAACAAGTTTTTTATTTTGCCTTTTTATACATTTTTTAGGGAAACCCTGTGCAACGAAAGAATCGTTCGAGGGATTACCTCCAGAAAGAAGAGCCCACTAAAACATGCTGGGTACACCTAGAAAGCTTAATGTATGTACTTCTGTGATTATATGGTTTGTGGGGGTATTCTAAATGTAAAGGGTTATGTTGGGTATTCTGTTTGGGGGACCTTGTGCTTTCAGATTCAGCTTTTTCTTGTGTGCATATTGATATTTTAGGAAAATGTGTTTTTATGCTGTTTTTATACATTTTTTTTAGGGAAAACCTGTGCAACCAAACAATTCTTTGAGGGATTACTTCCAGAAAGCTGAAGCCACTACAACAAGCTGGGTACGCCTAGAAAGCTTAACATGTACTTTCAGGGAATATATGGTTTGGGGGGGTATTCTAAATGTAAAGGGTTGTTTTGGTTAAAAAAATTGCAGGGTGCGCACTTTGTCTGCAGAGCTGAAATTTTCAAGTAAAATTATCCTTACGCCCATGCTTTACTTTATCCTTACGCCCATGCTTTACTTTATCCTTACGCCCATGCTTTACTTTATCCTTACGCCCATGCTTTACTTTATCCTTACACCAATGCTTTACTTTATCCTTACGCCAATGCTTTACTTTATCCTTACGCCAATGCTTTACTTTATCCTTACGCCAATGCTTTACTTTATCCTTACACCAATGCTTTACTTTATCCTTACGCCAATGCTTTACTTTATCCTTACGCCCATGCTTTACTTTATCCTTACGCCCGTGCTTTACTTTATCCTTACGCCCATGCTTTACTTTATCCTTACACCAATGCTTTACTTTATCCTTACGCCCATGCTTTACTTTATCCTTACACCAATGCTTTACTTTATCCTTACACCAATGCTTTACTTTATCCTTACGTCCATGCTTTACTTTATCCTTACACCAATGCTTTACTTTATCCTTACACCAATGCTTTACTTTATCCTTACGCCCATGCTTTACTTTATCCTTACGCCCATGCTTTACTTTATCCTTACACCAATGCTTTACTTTATCCTTACGCCAATGCTTTACTTTATCCTTACGCCAATGCTTTACTTTATCCTTACGCCAATGCTTTACTTTATCCTTACACCAATGCTTTACTTTATCCTTACGCCAATGCTTTACTTTATCCTTACGCCCATGCTTTACTTTATCCTTACGCCCGTGCTTTACTTTATCCTTACGCCCATGCTTTACTTTATCCTTACGCCCGTGCCTTACTTTATCCTTACGCCCATGCTTTACTTTATCCTTACGCCCGTGCTTTACTTTATCCTTACGCCCATGCTTTACTTTATCCTTACGCCCATGCTTTACTTTATCCTTACACCAATGCTTTACTTTATCCTTACACCCATGCTTTACTTTATCCTTACGCCAATGCTTTACTTTATCCTTACACCAATGCTTTACTTTATCCTTACACCAATGCTTTACTTTATCCTTACGCCCATGCTTTACTTTATCCTTACACCAATGCTTTACTTTATCCTTACGCCCATGCTTTACTTTATCCTTACACCAATGCCTTACTTTATCCTTACGCCCATGCTTTACTTTATCCTTACGCCGATGCTTTACTTTATCCTTACACCAATGCTTTACTTTATCCTTACACCAATGCTTTACTTTATCCTTACACCAATGCTTTACTTTATCCTTACGCCCATGCTTTACTTTATCCTTACGCCCATGCTTTACTTTATCCTTAGGCCCATGCTTTACTTTATCCTTAGGCCCATGCTTTACTTTATCCTTAGGCCCATGCTTTACTTTATCCTTACGCCAATGCTTTACTTTATCCTTACGTCCATGCTTTACTTTATCCTTACGTCCATGCTTTACTTTATCCTTACACCCATGCTTTACTTTATCCTTACGCCCGTGCCTTACGCCCGTGCCTTACGCCCGTGCCTTTTTTTTAATCCTTACGCCCGTGCCTTTTTTTTAATCCTTACGCCCGTGCCTTTTTTTTAATCCTTACGCCCGTGCCTTTTTTTTAATCCTTACGCCCGTGCCTTTTTTTAATCCTTACGCTCGTGCCTTTTTTTTAATCCTTACGCCCGTGCCTTTTTTTTTTATCCTTACGCCCGTGCCTTTTTTTTAATCCTTACGCCCGTGCCTTTTTTTTTATCCTTAGGCCCGTGCCTTTTTTTTTATCCTTAGGCCCGTGCCTTTTTTTTTATCCTTAGGCCCGTGCCTTTTTTTTTATCCTTAGGCCCGTGCCTTTTTTTTTATCCTTAGGCCCGTGCTTTTTTTTTATCCTTACGCCCATTCCTTACGCTCATACTTTGGGGTGTTTGGCAACTCTCTCCTTGACAGTACGATTCGCTTACCTGCCCGATCTCGCGGTGTCCTCGGCTGGTGTGCCCGGGTCACTGTTGGCCGCCAGCCACATCTGCGGCACCTTCCACTCGTGGCCGCAAACCCACGGCCTCTCAGGCCGTGCTTGCGCAAGCGCAGCTTCCTTATGCCACCCGGCGGCGCTGCAGACAGCGCGCTCACCGGAGGTTTAGTTAAAGGGCCAATAATCCCTGGTTTTACTGATGAGAGGAGGGCATGTTGGTTATTTTGGGGGAATCTTCGTGGTTATAGCAAAAGAAAAGCCTCTGCCAAATGTGGAGATGCTGACATGCATCAAGCAGTGTGGCGCGGACCTTCAGCTCCAAACCGTCCAGGGATTGACCCACGCTGACCAGTCCACCCCCAGCAATAATCTCCTTAGTAATGGGCAGTGGTATCACAAACAGTGTATAGGCTGCACCTGGCCCAAGTGACCCAAAAACAGTGCGGCCCACTGGATATTCTTCCTGTGCTCCCTATGCCCAGTCCGCCCCTGGGTGCTGTATTAATTAAGCAGGAAATTACTTTGCTGTGTGTCCCTGATGAGCAAAAATATTGTGTGTGGCTTTTATAAATGGGGGAGGTCCTATAATTGGTTGCGGGGGGGTCTTATAAATCTGAAAGAGTTTCTGGGAAAGGGGAAACTTTTGTTATCAGAAGGAAAAAACTCCTGAAGATCTGGCTCCACAATACGGGAGTCAATTGGTTGCTGTACACGCTGCTGGTCCTACAGCACCATCTACTGGCCAGAGAGGATTGGAACATAGAGAATCTGATTGGGAATGGGAAAATGAGGGAGAGAATGGGGAGAATGAGGCAGGGGATGTGAGGAGGAGGGGGAGAGAATGAGGGAGGGGATGTGAGGAGGAGAGGGAGAGAATGAGGCAGGGGATGTGAGGAGGAGAGGGAGAGAATGAGGCAGGGGATGTGAGGAGGAGGGGGAGAGAATGAGGGAGGGGATGTGAGGAGGAGAGGGAGAGAATGAGGCAGGGGATGTGAGGAGGAGGGGGAGAGAATGAGGCAGGGGATGTGAGGAGGAGGGGGAGAGAATGAGGGAGGGGATGTGAGGAGGAGGGGGAGAGAATGAGGGAGGGGATGTGAGGAGGAGGGGGAGAGAATGAGGGAGGGGATGTGAGGAGGAGGGGGAGAGAATGAGGGAGGGGATGTGAGGAGGAGGGGGAGAGAATGAGGGAGGGGATGTGAGGAGGAGGGGGAGAGAATGAGGGAGGGGATGTGAGGAGGAGGGGGAGAGAATGAGGCAGGGGATGTGAGGAGGAGGGGGAGAGAATGAGGCAGGGGATGTGAGGAGGAGGGGGAGAGAATGAGGGAGGGGATGTGAGGAGGAGAGGGAGAGAATGAGGGAGGGGATGTGAGGAGGAGAGGGAGAGAATGAGGGAGGGGATGTGAGGAGGAGAGGGAGAGAATGAGGGAGGGGATGTGAGGAGGAGGGGGAGAGAATGAGGGAGGGGATGTGAGGAGGAGGGGGAGAGAATGAGGGAGGGGATGTGAGGAGGAGAGGGAGAGAATGAGGGAGGGGATGTGAGGAGGAGAGGGAGAGAATGAGGGAGGGGATGTGAGGAGGAGGGGGAGAGAATGAGGGAGGGGATGTGAGGAGGAGGGGGAGAGAATGAGGCAGGGGATGTGAGGAGGAGGGGGAGAGAATGAGGCAGGGGATGTGAGGAGGAGGGGGAGAGAATGAGGCAGGGGATGTGAGGAGGAGGGGGAGAGAATGAAGGAGGGGGTGTGAGGAGGAGGGGGAGAGAATGAGGCAGGGGATGTGAGGAGGAGGGGGAGAGAATGAGGCAGGGGATGTGAGGAGGAGGGGGAGAGAATGAGGCAGGGGATGTGAGGAGGAGGGGGAGAGAATGAGGCAGGGGATGTGAGGAGGAGGGGGAGAGAATGAGGGAGGGGATGTGAGGAGGAGGGGGAGAGAATGAAGGAGGGGATGTGAGGAGGAGGGGGAGAGAATGAGGCAGGGGATGTGAGGAGGAGGGGGAGAGAATGAGGGAGGGGATGTGAGGAGGAGGAGGGGGAGAGAATGAGGCAGGGGATGTGAGGAGGAGGGGGAGAGAATGAAGGAGGGGATGTGAGGAGGAGGGGGAGAGAATGAGGCAGGGGATGTGAGGAGGAGGGGGAGAGAATGAGGCAGGGGATGTGAGGAGGAGGAGGGGGAGAGAATGAAGGAGGGGATGTGAGGAGGAGGGGGAGAGAATGAAGGAGGGGATGTGAGGAGGAGGGGGAGAGAATGAGGCAGGGGATGTGAGGAGGAGGGGGAGAGAATGAGGCAGGGGATGTGAGGAGGAGGGGGAGAGAATGAGGCAGGGGATGTGAGGAGGAGGGGGAGAGAATGAGGCAGGGCATGTGAGGAGGAGGGGGAGAGAATGAGGCAGGGGATGTGAGGAGGAGGGGGAGAGAATGAAGGAGGGGATGTGAGGAGGAGGGGGAGAGAATGAGGCAGGGGATGTGAGGAGGAGGGGGAGAGAATGAGGCAGGGGATGTGAGGAGGAGGGGGAGAGAATGAGGCAGGGGATGTGAGGAGGAGGGGGAGAGAATGAGGCAGGGGATGTGAGGAGGAGGGGGAGAGAATGAGGCAGGGGATGTGAGGAGGAGGGGGAGAGAATGAGGCAGGGGATGTGAGGAGGAGGGGGAGAGAATGAGGCAGGGGATGTGAGGAGGAGGGGGAGAGAATGAGGCAGGGGATGTGAGGAGGAGGGGGGAGAACGAAGGAGGGGATGTGAGGAGGAGGGGGAGAGAATGAAGGAGGGTATGTGAGGAGGGGGGGAGAATGAGGGAGGGGATAGGAGGAGGAGGGGGGAGAATGAGGGAGGGGATAGGAGGAGGAGGGGGGAGAATGAGGGAGGGGATAGGAGGAGGAGGGGGGAGAATGAGGGAGGGGATAGGAGGAGGAGGGGGGAGAATGAGGGTGGGGATAGGAGGAGGAGGGGGGAGAATGAGGGAGGGGATGTAAAGAGGAGGAGGGGGGAGAATGAGGGAGGGGATAAGAAGAGGAGGGGGAGAATGAAGGTGGGAATCTGAGGAGGAGGGGCAGAATGGGGGAGGGGATGTGAGGAGGAGGGGGCGGATGGGGGAGGGGATGTGAGGAGAAGGAGGGGGGAGAATGAGGGAGGGGATGTGAGGAGGAGGAGGGGGGAGAATGAGGGAGGGGATGTGAGGAGGAGGAGGGGGGAGAATGAGGGAGGGGATGTGAGGAGGAGGAGGGGGGAGAATGAGGGAGGGGATGTGAGGAGGAGGAGGGGGGAGAATGAGGGAGGGGATGTGAGGAGGAGGAGGGAGGGGATGTGAGGAGGAGGAGGGGGGAGAATAAGGGAGGGGATGTGAGGAGGAGGAGGGGGGAGAATGAGGGAGGGGATGTGAGGAGGAGGAGGGGGGAGAATGAGGGAGGGGATGTGAGGAGGAGGAGGGAGGGGATGTGAGGAGGAGGAGGGGGGAGAATAAGGGAGGGGATGTGAGGAGGAGGAGGAGGAGGGGGGAGAATGAGGGAGGGGATGTGAGGAGGAGGAGGGGGGGGAATGAGGGAGGGGATAGGAGGAGGAGGGGGGGAGAATGAGGGAGGGGATGTGAGGAGGAGGAGGGGGGAGAATGAGGGAGGGGATGTGAGGAGGAGGAGGGGGGAGAATGAGGGAGGGGATGTGAGGAGGAGGAGGGGGGGAGAATGAGGGAGGGGATGTGAGGAGGAGGAGGGGGGAGAATGAGGGAGGGGATGTGAGGAGGAGGAGGGGGGAGAATGAGGGAGGGGATGTGAGGAGGAGGAGGGGGGGAGAATGAGGGAGGGGATGTGAGGAGGAGGTGCAGAATGGGGGAGGGCATGTGAGGAGGGGTTCTGTCATTTTTGGGTCCTAAAGTTCGGGTCCCCATTGATTTTAACCAGGTTTGGGTCAGATTCGAGCCAATCCCGATTTTACAGGTGTTCACCCCCTCCCAGATGTGGACAATGGTTTTGTAATTTATTCCTGAAGCTGTCCCATTAAAACACCTCAGAAGCCAGTTTCCAGCAGTTTATGCTTCTGCCTCTAGGTGGCGCCCCATCTCCATGGCTGCAGAATAGAGGTCTCCAGCTTTGGTGGCTTCTTCAGCAGTTTGAAGAAAGGTGGGTGGGGGGGTGGGGGGGGGTCTCTGGCAATTTCGGTAAGGGCAAGGCTCATTATTTATGTCCATTGTGATACACGGCCGGCATACATACCTAACTTTTCAGGGTGGAAAAGAGGGACACTTGTTAAATGAAGCCACGCCCCCTCATTGAGGGATGGATGAAGCCACGCCCCCTCATTGAGGGATGGATGAAGCCACGCCCCCTCATTGAGGGATGGATGAAGCCACGCCCCCTCATTGAGGGATGGATAGGAGATACAATGTAACAGTTACAACAATAGAAACACTTTGAATAGGCAAATGAATCATTTATTGCTGCAGATCTGCATGTTACTCCTCAAAGAGGGACACGTGAGAACAAGGGACAGGGGGGCATGGACTCAAAAGAGGGACAGTCCCTCTAAATCAGGGACACTGGGGAGGTATGAGCATAGGGTCTGGGTTCCGGCCCCTGGACTTCTAATGATTGAGGTGTGTCCTTTCTGGCTTACCTTGATCACAGGTGCGATTATTGTTCTGTCCAATCGGGAGCGATCGGACAAAAGCCAATCAATCCGATTGGTCAGCGCTTACCCCACTGCCATCGCAATAATAATATAATGGGAAACGAGTTTGGGTCACCCCTGAATGACTTATATTAAGGAGGAAAAATACAAAACCAAAGCGGGGGTTCCCACGATCCCCCAAAAAATACCCGGGCAAAGAAAATGGCACCACTAGTATATAAAATGTATCAAAAGAATTTTTATTATGTAACTAAACCAACATATATAGATGTGTGAGGGGGGAAAGGGGAGCCAACTATTTAGTTAGTGTTCCCTTTATTGGACACCAGGCATTGTCTTTCGGTACTTAGAGGCCGATTCACTAATAGCGCCAGGTAGCGACAGATGAGCGCCAGTAGCGTGATTTTCACAGCGCCCGCTAGTATTCGCTGTGCTTGGCCGTTGTTCGGCTGTTGACAGCGACTCAGTCGGTGTGCGGTAATGTTGAATACGGGGTTAGGAGTCGCTGTTTGACAGGTTCCACGCTGTATGGGAGCGCATGACAGCGAATGGCCATAGCGAACGGCTTCCACCATATTCATTAACAAATCACGCTCAAAAAATTCTCGCGCTGTGAAATGCATGTTTAAACCCCAGAGCGCTGGCGGCGATGGGTTAAAAGTAGTTTTTTAACCCCCAAACAATATTTTTTGAAACCAAAAAAAAAACAGTTTTTCAAAACATTTTGTAATATGAATACATTAATATCAGACCTGTAATATCAATTCTGCACAATTTTTTTTTTTTTTTTTTTTAAACCATAAAAAAATATCTAACATTGCAGAAGTGGTCACAGAATTTTTGACATTTAAAAAAAAAAATACATTAATGGCAATTATTTAAGAATATTTAAAGATTGCTCCATTGAAATGCATTGGAGAGCGCCAGGTAGCGAGAGGTCATACCTGTCGCTGTTCAAGGTCGCTCGCTGGCGCTGTGGGCTGAGGCTGGAATAATGATGAATGATTCGCTATCTGGCGCTCTGTCAGTCGCTAAGCAGGATTGGCTTGATAAATGTGTGATTGCGGAGGGGAGCCGGCGTTCTCGTGGCGGTGACCGTCATTACCGTTCGCTCACCATTCACTACCTGGCGCTATCCCTTGTTAAATAAGGGCCATAGTTGATTGTATGGGTCCAGCTCCCTAAAACTTAATATATAGGTTAGGGGGGAAGGTTAGTCCCTCTTGGGCTTAGGGGGGGAAGGTTAGTCCCTTGTATGTGAGGGAGTTTATTAGACTCTTGTGACTCCCTTCTATTCAGATAATAAGTCACAAGGTTTCATATATAAAATGCATCAACAAAAAATTAGGTAAGTAGTGTCATGAAGTATTTGTTTAGAAGTGATCATTTTTATACACTACTTACCTATTTTTTTGTGGATGCATTGTATAAGTGAAACCTTTGTGACTTATTATCTGAATAGAAGGGTAAGGGACACCCTTCACAAGAGTCTAATAAACTCCCTCACATACAAGGTTTTCCCCCCCCCCCCGAAAGCCCAAGAGGGACTAACCTTCCCCCATAACCAACATATATAGACTCTTTGAAGACAATCTAAAAACATATACTCAAAAGACACCCCAGTGTGTGTGTATATGTTTTTAGATTGTCTTCAAAGTGTCTATATATGTTGGTTTGGTTCCATAATAAAAATTCTTTTGATACATTTTATATACTAGTGGTGCCTTTTTTCTTTGCACGGCTATTTTTTTAGGGGATTGTGGGAATCCCCGATTTTTGGTTTTGTTCAGTGCGCACTTGTGTAAGTGCACACTAATTACTATTGTTACTGGTGCGGTCCATTTCTTGTAGCTTTAAAGAGGAACTATGCTCAAAAATGGCTATAGTCCCTCTTTACTATACAGCAGCGGGACAGCGCCACCCGGGATGTGCTTCAGCAGTTAGTCACATAGGCGCATCGGCGCGGCTGGTGGTGGAGATGGATAGGCTGCTGCACAGCAAGTCCCAGAATGGGTGAGTTCCCGGGTGGCTGTTTTTAGCGGGACATCCTGTGTCGCGCTCCCCCCGCTGCTGTATTGTAAAGAGGGACCATGGCCATCTTTGACATCATTCCTCTTTAAAGTGGACCTAAACCCAGGATTTTGACTATCCAGGGTTTTGGTCCTTTTCCCTGGGGCACCCAGATCGGGGATGCCCCGCCGCGTGAAACCCTCCAGATCACCGAGACCAACTCGCCTCTTCCCGGTGCTACGGCATATATAAGAACAGTGGCTCTGGGCGCGCTGGCTCTAACAGGGAGCGTGCCCACGCCGGCCATTAACAAATACCTTGTGTGGCCGCGCGCCCTGCTAGAGGGATAGCGGGGATGCGGCTCACGCATGCGCCATTGGACCGGGAAACGAGATAAGTGTATGGGGCGACCTGGGGGGTTGTACACAGCGGGGCATCCCGATTTTGGATGCCCCGGGGGGGGGGGGGGGAAATCGATCCTCATTAGTTTTGGTCCACTTTAAGACCAGCTTTAGAGAGTGTGAGGTTAGTCTATAAAGTGGACCAAAACCAATTGTGATCTGCCCGGGAATCTATAAGTTCAATTCCCTCTGCTCGGGGCATCCAAAACCCTCTGTGTGAAACCCCCCAGGTTGCCCCATACACTTACATTGCTTCACGGTGCAAAGGCGCAAGCCACAGCCTCATCCCCGCTACTCCTCTAGCAGGGCGCGTGCCTGCACCAGGTATTTGTGAATGGCCGGCGCGGGCACGCTCCCTGTTAGAGGGAAGCGGAGGATACGGCCGCCAGTGCGCCGATTGGACAAGCAGCCGTGCATGCGTCATAGGACCGGGAAGAGGTGAGTTGCACTCGACGATCCGGGGGGTTCAGACAGCAGGGCATCCCTGATCAGGGTGCCAAGGACCAAAACCCAGGATAGTCAAAATCCTGGCTTTTGGTCCACTTTAAGAGTCTTAAAGTCGACCAAAACCAACAGCAATTGTTGCCCCTCCCCCCCCGGGGCATCCAAAATCGGGATGCCCCACTGTGTGAAACCCCCCCCCCCCCCAGGTCGCCCTGTACACTTACCTTGGTTCCCAGCCCACCGGCGTGAGCGGCAGCCGCATCCCCGCTATCCCTCTTGCAGGGCGCATGCCCGTGTCAGACATATGTGAATGGCTGGCGCAAGTACACGCTCCCTGTTAGAGGGAAGCGGAGAATGCGGCTGTCAGCGTGCTCAGAGCAACTGCTCTTAGATGCGCCGTAGGACCGGGAAGAGGTGAGTTGGTCTCGGCGTCCTGGGGAAAAGGACCAGAACTCTGGATAGTCAAAATCTTGGGTTTTGGTCCACTTTAAAGAGGAATGATGGTTAAAGACCAGAGGGAAGCGGGGGATGCAGCTGCCAGCACTCTCGGAGCCCCTGGCCTTAGACGAAGGCTTAGAGGACATGACATGAGCGGATCCGAGTGTGCCGATTGGACAAGCGGCCGCACATGCACCGTAGACCGGAAGAGGTGAGTTACACTCGGCGATCTGGGGGGTTTCACACAGTGGGGCATCCCCGATCAAGTTGCCCCGGGAAAAGGACCAAAACCCAGTATAGTCAACATCCTGGGTTTTGGTCTACTTTAATCTAACCAAAAACACTTGCCCTTTCCCTGGCCAGGCCTATTACATTGAGGGTATAAGTGGCCACAGGTATAACAGGCTTGGCTGGTCACCTGACTTACCTGATTTGGCTCCACCCCCCAGGCACGCCCCTGGATCTGCCAGCCCTGGCTCCGGGGTATGAGCATGCTGGGCACAGAGAGAGGTTTAGTGATGGCACTGATGTGCTATAAGGGCTTATGAAACCTATGCAAGTCCTAGTCTTGGAGTGGCAGGGGCATATCTGGGAGGGGGCAGAGGGGCGCCAAAGGGGGTCCTGAGCAAAGGTGGGGTGTACCATTTTGAATCTTTGCCCCGGCTACATCGGCATGCCCCAATCACCAGGATAGTCAAAATCCACACTTTGCCCAGGCATGTTCAGCCTTATATAAAGGACTGGAACCAACCATCTAGTTCTGATTGGCCTCCCCTGCTCTGGATCCTATCTTGTTTTTTTTTTTTCCTGTGTAGCAAGGGTGACATCTAGTGTCCACATCCCCTTACTGCGGCCCATTTCCCTCACCTTCTGAAAACTGCCTGATTTTCCCCAACTCTGGGACACTAAACTTTTCCTCAAAACTAAATAACTATTCTAACGGCGGATGATGTGTATTGCACCAATCTGGAAATTTATATTTATTATTAATATTATTGCATAGTGGTTTGGAGCTGTATAGAGGGCTGAAATGGTCAAACTGGCTGACCACTGTGTTCTTAGGCGCTCAGTAGACAGAGTGCTGGGGCACAATGCAAACCCAGGGCAGAGTGGGTTTTTGTGGATGGGGGAGGTGTGCCAAAGGTCTTTAGGGGCCCACCAGGAGATTCCCCCTGGTAACCTGGTGGGCCAGTCCAAGCCTGTACACCCCTGCTGGCACCCCAAGCAAGTGGTGCCGCTGCTGATGAACCATACAGGCAACTGTGTGTTGTACCTGATTTCTGCCCTCCTCTATATATAATATATTATAGCCAACCTATATGTATCATTAATGTTGTTGGAATTTTTATTATAGTTATGGTTAATATTGGTAATAATAATAATAATAATAATAATAATAATAGTAATTGTTATTGTTATTATTATTGTTAGGATATAGTTATAGTTGGAAATATAGTTGATATTGTTTTATTATTATTAGTAGAATAATAATAACATAACAATGTAGTAATAACAATGTAGTAAATAGTAATAGCAATGTAGTAATGGCAATGTAGTAATGGCAATGTAGTAATGGCAATGTAGTAATGGCAATGTAGTAATGGCAATGTAGTAATGGCAATGTAGTAATGGCAATGTAGTAATGGCAATGTAGTAATGGCAATGTAGTAATGGCAATGTAGTAATAGCAATGTAGTAATAGCAATGTAGTAATGGCAATGTAGTAATGGCAATGTAGTAATGGCAATGTAGTAATAGCAATGTAGTAATAGCAATGTAGTAATAGCAATGTAGTAATAGCAATGTAGTAATAGCAATGTAGTAATGTGATAATATAATGTAATAATGTGATAATATAATGTGAATAATGTGATAATATAATGTGAATAATGTGATAATATAATGTGAATAATGTGATAATATAATGTGAATAATGTGATAATATAATGTGAATAATGTGATAATATAATGTGAATAATGTGATAATATAATGTGAATAATGTGATAATATAATGTGAATAATGTGATAATATAATGTGAATAATGTGATAATAAAATTAGTCTAGTAGTAGTAGTAGTTATCTAGTAGTGTAATAAGTGATAATAATGTATTAACAATAAAAATGTTAGATTATTGTTTTTTTTAAATATTTTGTTACATACTTTACTAGCATTTACTAGCATTAATATTAATAATAAATATTATCACATAGTGCACTAGAGCTGTATAGAGGGCTGAAACTAATGGGTGGACATGGGCAGTGCTCAATAGACAGGGGGGTACTGGGGTGACCGCATAATACAAACCCAGGGCAGGTTGGGCCTTTGAGAATGGGGGGGCCCCCCCGAGGGCTCCTGTGTTCAGGGGCCTACTGGGAGATTCCTCGGTAACCTGGCGGGCCAGTCAAAGCCTGTAATCGCTGCTGGCACCTCAAATATTATTGAATAACGTTTGAGATTATTAAATCAAATATTTTAAAATAATAATGTAATAACATATAGTAATACATCAAAATACATTAATATAATAACTCCATAATAATAGAATCATTACTTTATTGATATGATCGTTTTATTACTGTATGATCATTTCATGTTCTTTTATTATTAGAAGTTAGTTATTGTTAGATTAACATAGCTGATTTATTATTATTAGTGGGGCATCCCACATTAGGTGGTAACAAGCATCCTATAGCCAGTCTCGGACTCTAGGTCCACTCTAAAGGGAAGGTTGGTGGTTGCCAAGCTGCGGCTGATAAGTGATAAGCGCGGCTCCCGTGTCATCGGTTCAGCTGCCGGCTGTTCCTCTCCCTGTTTAATCGGAGATTGTTAACGTCTGTTTACTTGTTTGTCGCTGCGCCAGGCCACCATGTACGGCTTCTGCCGCCGCTGGGTAAACACGCATTAATATTTCATTGTTCCAGGAAAGTGTGACGCCGTCCCGGTGAGGGGTGAGGGTAATGCTGGATGTGGCTGTTCTATGGCAGGAGAGCCTGGCTTATCCATTCACACACAATACACATTGCTGGCCATTTATCTTTGATAGGAGTAGTAGGTAATGCTGGATGTTGCTGGTCATTTATCTATGATAGAAGAAGTAGTAATGCTGGATGTTGCTGGCCATTTATCTATGATAGGAGTAGTAGGTAATGCTGGATGTTTCTGGCCATTTATCTATGACAGGAGTAGTAGATAATGCTGGATGTTCCTGGCCATTTATCTATGATAGAAGTAGTAGATGATGCTGGATGTTGCTGGCCATTTATCTGTGATAAGAGTAGTAGTAATACGGGCTGTTGCTGGCCATTTATCTATGATAGGAGTAGAAGTAGTGCTGGGTGTTGCTGGCCATTTATCTATGACAGGAGTAGTAGGTAATGCTGGGGGTTGCTGGCCATTTATCTATGATAGGAGTAGTGATGCTGGATGTGGCTGTTCTATGGCAGGAGAGCCCGGCTCATCAACTCACACACAATACAGATTGCTGGCCATTTATCTATGATAGGAGTAGTAGACAATGCTGGATGTTGCTGGCCATTTATTTATGATAAGATTAGTAGGTAATGCTGGATGTTACTGTTCATTTATCTATGATAGGAGTAGTAGTAATGCTGGATGTTGCTGGCCATTTATCTATGATGGGAGTAGTAGACAATGCTGGATGTTGCTGGCCATTTATCTATGATGGGAGTAGTAGACAATGCTGGATGTTGCTGGCCATTTATTTATGATAAGATTAGTAGGTAATGCTGGATGTCACTGTTCATTTATCTATGATAGGAGTAGTAGTAATGCTGGATGTTGCTGGCCATTTATCTATGATAGGAGTAGTAGGCAATGCTGGATGTTGCTGGCCATTTATCTATGATAGGAGTAGTAGTAATGCTGGATGTTGCTGGCCATTTATCTATGATAGGAGTAGTAGGCAATGCTGGATGTTGCTGGCCATTTATCTATGATAGGAGTAGTAGTAATGCTGGATGTTGCTGGCCATTTATCTATGATGGGAGTAGTAGACAATGCTGGATGTTGCTGGCCATTTATCTATGATAGGAGTAGTAGTAATGCTGGATGTTGCTGGCCATTTATCTATGATAGGAGTAGTAGACAATGCTGGATTTTGCTGGCCATTGATCTATGATATTCTTGATGTTGCTATCTATGATAGAAGTAGTAGTGATGCTGGATATGGCTGGCCTGGAAATGGTGCACTTTGTCTGTAGAATCACTGGGGCGAGGGGAGTAGAACATGCAAATCCCAGTGATACACACAGCAGGGCATCCCAAATCGGGAAGCTTTCAGGACTCTCTTGGAGGGTTGGAGAGTGTTGAATAGTGCAGTGGCACGGATGAAGTCCTGATGATGAGCCTAGGAGGAGGTGATCAGGGATGAGCATGGGATGTGGTCCTGTTAAGAGTGGAGGCTGCGTCTTGATAAGATTATTTGGACTAGCGATGTAGTTTAGGAAGGGGCCTGGCTGTGCAGAGCTTTGTAGGTTAAGGTTAGACGTTTAAACGAATTCTCTTAGGTATTGGCAGCTGGTTGAGGGACAGGCAGAGGAACAGCACTGGAGAAGTGACAGGAGAGATGGATATGGTGAACAGCAGAGGGGAGAATTGTTGTTAGAGAGGTTGTAGTAGTCTAGTTGGGAAATGATCAGGGCAAGCTTTAGAATGTTAGTGGTGTGGGAAAGGGGCGGGGCCAGGAGATGACATGAGGCGGGGCTAGTGACTGGATGTGATGAGGGGAGGTCTGGTATAACCCAAAACATCGGTCTTGGGGAGCAGAATAGTATGGTAGAGCCACAGTGGTTGCAATAGTTTATTTGGGAAATTATCACGGCAAGCGTTAGAATGTTAGCGGTGGCAGGTGTGTGGGGAGGGGGATTAGCCGGGAGATGACAGGAGGTTGGGCTAGTGACTGGATGTGATGGGGGGGGGGTCTGGTTTAACCCAACTCATAGGACTTGGGGAACAGAATGTGAGTTTGCAGTAGTGTAGTTGGGAAAAGATCAGGGCAAGCATTAGAATGTTAATGGTGTCGGGTATGGGGAGGGGGGGAGCTGGGAGATGACAGGAGGCGGGGCTTGTGACTGGATGTGATGGGGGGTCTGGTTTAACCCAACTCATAGGACTTGGGGAGCAGAATGTGAGTTTGCAGTAGTGTAGTTGGGAAATGATCAGGGCAAGCATTAGAATGTTAATGGTGTCGAGTATGGGGAGGGGGGGAGCTGGGAGATGACAGGAGGCGGGGCTTGTGACTGGATGTGATGGGGGTCTGATTTAACCCAACATATTGGAGCAGAATGGGAGGTTGCAGTAGTCTAGTTGGGAAATGATCAGGGCAAGCGTTAGTGGTGTGGGGAAGGGGCGGAGCCGGGAGATGACAGGAGGCGAGGCTAGTGACTGGAAGTGATAAGGGGTTTGGTATAATAAGGTGGGGGACCAGAATTCCATCCGCAGTGCACACTAGGAGGGCTCCTGGAGCCCTGGTGAGTTTTTTTTTTTTCTTTTTTCCCTGTCGTTCCTGGTACCCGCGTGCTGCCACTCGATCTCCTGGCGACGGCCCAGCTCCTCTCCGGCCTTCCGGATTCTTTTCCGATTAGTCAGGAAGCCCGTTCTGACTCACCTGACCTGCTAATACTTGTGCCCGCCGAGTAGTGACTACCAACAATGCCCGGCACGGGCCGCTGCCCTAGTGGGGCCAGGATAGATTCTCTTTAATATGGTGGGGGGGGTCGTGTCAAGGGTGTAACCTAATATGAACAAGCCCTTTAGACATTAAATGGGGCCTCGACATTGATCATACAACTGCTTTTTTGGGTCCAAGTGGCGGGGTCAAGTTGGGGTCCAAGTGGCGGGGTCAAGTTGGGGTCCAAGTGGCGGGGTCAAGTTGGGGTCCAAGTGGCGGGGTCAAGTTGGGCTCCAAGTGGCGGGCCTATTGGGGTCCAAGTGGCGGAGTCAAGTTGGGCTCCAAGTGGCGGGCCTATTGGGCTCCAAGTGGCGGGCCTATTGGGCTCCAAGTGGCGGGCCTATTGGGCTCCAAGTGGCGGGCCTATTGGGCTCCAAGTGGCGGGCCTATTGGGCTCCAAGTGGCGGGCCTATTGGGCTCCAAGTGGCGGGGTCAAGTTGGGGTCCAATTGGCGGGCCTGTTGGGGTCCAAGTGGGGGGGTCCGAGTGTCGGGGCCAAGTTGGGGGTCCCAAGTGTCGGGGCCAAGTTGGGGGTCCCAAGTGTCGGGGCCAAGTTGGGGGTCCCAAGTGTCGGGGCCAAGTTGGGGGTCCCAAGTGTCGGGGCCAAGTTGGGGGTCCCAAGTGTCGGGGCCAAGTTGGGGGTCCCAAGTGTCGGGGCCAAGTTGGGGGTCCCAAGTGTCGGGGCCAAGTTGGGGGTCCCAAGTGTCGGGGCCAAGTTGGGGGTCCCAAGTGTCGGGGCCAAGTTGGGGGTCCCAAGTTGGGGGTCCCAAGTGTCGGGGCCAAGTTGGGGGTCCCAAGTGTCGGGGCCAAGTTGGGGGTCCCAAGTGTCGGGGCCAAGTTGGGGGTCCCAAGTGTCGGGGCCAAGTTGGGGGTCCCAAGTGTCGGGGCCAAGTTGGGGGTCCCAAGTGTCGGGGCCAAGTTGGGGGTCCCAAGTGTCGGGGCCAAGTTGGGGGTCCCAAGTGTCGGGGCCAAGTTGGGGGTCCCAAGTGTCGGGGCCAAGTTGGGGGTCCCAAGTGTCGGGGCCAAGTTGGGGGCCCAAGTGGTGGACTGTGGCTTGTCCTGGGGGCCCAAGTGGTGGACTGTGGCCCGTCCTGGGGTCCCAAGTGGCGGGGCCAAGTTGGGGTTTCCAAGTGGCGGGGCCCAAGTGGTGGACTGTGGCCCGTCCTGGGGTCCCAAGTGGCGGGGCCAAGTTGGGGGCCTAAGTGGTGGACTGTGGCCCATGCTGTACCTTCCAAGGCTCGAGTGGCCGGCGGGTTGCATCTGGAGTAGAGGGGTTGTTTCTCACGTCGGGGTCGTCTGATAAGGTGCAGCTTAAACAATGCAGTTCCACTTTATTGACATGGCCAGTACAGCGGAACAGGCGGCACATTCACAGATCAGAGCTGTAACTTCCATAAAGCAAAGCCACAGCTTCACCTTACAGCCGCCAATATCACGGGTAAGTACCCTGTGCCCAGGTGCCCCATCTACCCCACTTTGATATTAACACCAACTTGCTATGGATCAGACAGGGAAGCTTCTCCACTTCAGCGAGAGGCTCTGATTAGAGTGAATCGGAAGCGAGAGCAGCCGCATCCCCGCGCTCACGTCCAGCCTATCTGATTGGCTAGGGCAGGAGCGCGTGCACAGCCCGAGGACGCGGATGCTATCGCTCCCCATAGTAAACAATCAGAGCCGCCTTGCAGTTCCGCTGGACCAGGGAAAGGTGATTACCGGCGCCCTGGGGTGTGGGGATTCCGATTCAGGGGGCAGTCCAGTGGCTGGCCCTGGAATCTTTTAGACACACTAAGCAGAAGGCGCTCCCTCTAGTGGTCAGTGTGACAGCAGGTGTAATACCACACACTGACCACTAGAGGGAGCACGCTCCTAAGCAGAAAGAGCTCATGATGGTAATGCGCTCCCTCTAGTGGTCAGTGTGCAGTGTGACAGCGGGTGTAATACCACACACTGACCACTAGTTATTATAAAGGGGAACCAAAGCTGATCCTTTAGATGTCCGGCCATGAGGACCTCTCTTACTGCTTTCTCCCGGAGTGCGATGCTGCATATTGGTGGTCGTTTTCTTGGCTGCTCGGGGCGAGGGGATGTCTTACACTTGCGTTGGCAGACACAATAAGCCTGACCTCAATTGGGCCCCTGGTGAAGGCCGGGGGCCTCACAAGGAAACATTGGCACCGGGGTGCAGCCTCCGCAGCACAATTCCAGGCATTGGTTTTATTTTGTTTTAACTTCTATGATAATGGGAAGTAGTTTGAATCGGCTTTATTTGGCCTCTTCTGGTCTGCTTACACTTGGCGGGTGGCAGTTCATTTTACAGTAAAATATTGGGCGTCAAAATGTTTTGATTCTGCTACTACTTTGGTTCTACACTGCTACTCACCTGCTACAATGTGTGGCCCCTGCTACAGTGTGTGGCCCCTGCTACAGTGTGTGGCCCCTGCTACAGTGTGTGGCCCCTGCTACAGTGTGTGGCCCCTGCTACAGTGTGTGGCCCCTGCTACAGTGTGTCTCCCCCGCTACAGTGTGTCTCCCCTGCTACAATGTGTCTCCCCTGCTACAATGTATCTCCCCTGCTACAGTGTATCTCCCCTGCTCCAGTGTGTCTCCCCTGCTACAATGTATCTCCCCTGCTACAGTGTGTCTCCCCTGCTACAGTGTGTCTCCCCTGCTACAGTGTGTCTCCCCCGCTACAGTGTGTCTCCCCTGCTACAGTGTGTCTCCCCTGCTACAGTGTGTCTCCCCTGCTACAGTGTGTCTCCCCTGCTACAGTGTGTCTCCCCTGCTACAGTGTGTCTCCCCTGCTACAGTGTGTCTCCCCTGCTACAGTGTGTCTCCCCTGCTACAGTGTGTCTCCCCTGCTACAGTGTGTCTCCCCTGCTACAGTGTGTCTCCCCTGCTACAGTGTGTCTCCCCTGCTACAATGTGTCGCCCCTGCTACAGTGTGTCGCCCCTGCTACAGTGTGTCGCCCCTGCTACAGTGTGTCGCCCCTGCTACAGTGTGTCGCCCCTGCTACAGTGTGTCGCCCCTGCTACAGTGTGTCGCCCCTGCTACAGTGTGTCGCCCCCGCTACAGTGTGTCGCCCCCGCTACAGTGTGTCTCCCCCGCTACAGTGTGTCTCCCCCGCTACAGTGTGTCTCCCCCGCTACAGTGTGTCTCCCCCGCTACAGTGTGTCTCCCCCGCTACAGTGTGTCTCCCCCGCTACAGTGTGTCTCCCCCGCTACAGTGTGTCTCCCCCGCTACAGTGTGTCTCCCCCGCTACAGTGTGTCTCCCCCGCTACAGTGTGTCTCCCCTGCTACAGTGTGTCTCCCCTGCTACAGTGTGTCGCCCCTGCTACAGTGTGTCGCCCCTGCTACAGTGTGTCGCCCCTGCTACAGTGTGTCGCCCCTGCTACAGTGTGTCGCCCCTGCTACAGTGTGTCGCCCCTGCTACAGTGTGTCGCCCCTGCTACAGTGTGTCGCCCCTGCTACAGTGTGTCGCCCCTGCTACAGTGTGTCGCCCCTGCTACAGTGTGTCGCCCCTGCTACAGTGTGTCGCCCCTGCTACAGTGTGTCGCCCCTGCTACAGTGTGTCGCCCCTGCTACAGTGTGTCGCCCCTGCTACAGTGTGTCGCCCCTGCTACAGTGTGTCGCCCCTGCTACAATGTCTTCTCTCCTCTGCTACAGTGTGCCGCCCCTCTTCCCTCCTCTGCTACAGTGTATCGCCGCCCCTCTTCTCTCCTCTGCTACAGTGTATCTCCTCTCCTCTCTTCTCTCCTCTGCTACAGTGTATCTCCTCTCCTCTCTTCTCTCCTCTGCTACAGTGTATCTCCTCTCCTCTCTTCACTCCTCTGCTACAGTGTATCTCCTCTCCTCTCTTCACTCCTCTGCTACAGTGTATCTCCTCTCCTCTCTTCTCTCCTCTGCTACAGTGTATCTCCTCTGCTCTCTTCTCTCCTCTGCTATAATGTATCTCTCTCTCTCTGCTGCTACAGTGTATCTCTCTCTGCTGCTACAGTGTATCTCTCTCTGCTGCTACAGTGTATCTCTCTCTCTGCTGCTACAGTGTATCTCTCTCTCTGCTGCTACAGTGTATCTCTCTCTCTGCTGCTACAGTGTATCTCTCTCTCTGCTGCTACAGTGTATCTCTCTCTCTGCTGCTACAGTGTATCTCTCTCTCTGCTGCTACAGTGTGTCTATCTCTCTGCTGCTACAGTGTGTCTATCTCTCTGCTGCTACAGTGTATCTCTCTGCTGCTACAGTGTATCTCTCTCTCTGCTGCTACAGTGTATCTCTCTCTCTGCTGCTACAATGTATCTCTCTGCTGCTACAGTGTATCTCTCTCTCTGCTGCTGCTACAGTGTATCTCTCTGCTGCTACAGTGTATCTCTCTGCTGCTACAATGTATCTCTCTGCTTCTACAGTGTATCTCTCTCTCTGGTGCTACAGTGTATCTCTCTCTCTGGTGCTACAGTGTATCTCTCTCTCTGGTGCTACAGTGTATCTCTCTCTCTGGTGCTACAGTGTATCTCTCTCTCTGCTGCTACAGTGTATCTCTCTCTCTGCTGCTACAGTGTATCTCTCTCTCTGCTGCTACAGTGTATCTCTCTGCTGCTACAGTGTATCTCTCTCTCTGCTGCTACAGTGTATCTCTCTCTCTGCTGCTACAGTGTATCTCTCTCTCTGCTGCTACAGTGTATCTCTCTCTCTGCTGCTACAGTGTATCTCTCTCTCTGCTGCTACAGTGTATCTCTCTCTCTGCTGCTACAGTGTATCTATCTCTCTGCTGCTGCTACAGTGTATCTATCTCTCTGCTGCTGCTACAGTGTATCTCTCTGCTGCTACAATGTATCTCTCTGCTTCTACAGTGTATCTCTCTCTCTGGTGCTACAGTGTATCTCTCTCTCTGGTGCTACAGTGTATCTCTCTGGTGCTACAGTGTATCTCTCTGGTGCTACAGTGTATCTATCTCTCTGCTGCTACAATGTATCTCTCTCTCTGCTGCTACAGTGTATCTCTCTCTCTCTGCTGCTACAATGTATCTCTCTCTGCTGCTACAATGTATCTCTCTCTGCTGCTACAATGTATCTCTCTCTGCTGCTACAATGTATCTCTCTCTCTCTGCTGCTACAGTGTATCTCTCTCTCTGGTGCTACAGTGTATCTCTCTCTCTGGTGCTACAGTGTATCTCTCTGGTGCTACAGTGTATCTCTCTGGTGCTACAGTGTATCTATCTCTCTGCTGCTACAATGTATCTCTCTCTCTGCTGCTACAGTGTATCTCTCTCTCTCTGCTGCTACAATGTATCTCTCTCTGCTGCTACAATGTATCTCTCTCTGCTGCTACAATGTATCTCTCTGCTTCTACAGTGTATCTCTCTCTCTGGTGCTACAGTGTATCTCTCTCTCTGGTGCTACAGTGTATCTCTCTCTCTGGTGCTACAGTGTATCTCTCTCTCTGGTGCTACAGTGTATCTCTCTCTCTGCTGCTACAGTGTATCTCTCTCTCTGCTGCTACAGTGTATCTCTCTGCTGCTACAGTGTATCTCTCTGCTGCTACAGTGTATCTCTCTCTCTGCTGCTACAGTGTATCTCTCTCTCTGCTGCTACAGTGTATCTCTCTCTCTGCTGCTACAGTGTATCTCTCTCTCTGCTGCTACAGTGTATCTCTCTCTCTGCTGCTACAGTGTATCTATCTCTCTGCTGCTGCTACAGTGTATCTATCTCTCTGCTGCTGCTACAGTGTATCTCTCTGCTGCTACAGTGTATCTCTCTCTCTCTGCTGCTACAGTGTATCTCTCTCTCTCTGCTGCTACAATGTATCTCTCTCTGCTGCTACAATGTATCTCTCTCTGCTGCTACAATGTATCTCTCTCTGCTGCTACAATGTATCTCTCTCTGCTGCTACAGTGTATCTCTCTCTCTCTGCTGCTACAGTGTATCTCTCTCTGCTGCTACAGTGTATCTCTCTCTCTGCTGCTACAGTGTATCTCTCTCTCTGCTGCTACAGTGTATCTCTCTCTCTGCTGCTACAGTGTATCTCTTCTCTCCATCTACAGTCTATGTAGGCAGAGTTATACATCAATGCTAGGAAGAGGTTAATTCCAGCCCCTCCCACTCTCAGCCGATTGGCCCCGGCAGCCGTCAGCCATATGTTTGGGGCGGGCCTTAAACCTGCCTGCTGAAGCCAGAGCTCAGCCTCCACTTTCCTCTCCAGCTCTTACCCCCAGCACCCTGCACCCTGGGCACCCCACCCAGCACCCGCTCCAGGGACCCCACCCACCCCTGACCCGGAGGACCCCACACTGGGCGCCCCACCCAGCTCTAAAATCGGGGACCTGTTCCACCCAAAACTGACCGAACACTGACTAACCACCCATCCCACCCGACCCAGGAGGAGGGCGACAAGGTAAGTGGTCACCGGCTATATGGAAATATTTTCCCTATTTATATAGCGCTGACATATACCACAGTGCTGTACATAGAAGCAGTCACATGACCTCCTGTCCCTCAGAGCTCACACTCTAATGTCTCCCCCACACTCACACACTGTTGTTATACATTTATATAGCGCCGACATATACCACAGCGCTGTACATAGAAGCAGTCACATGACCTCCTGTCCCTCAGAGCTCACACTCTAATGTCTCCCCCACACTCACACACTGTTGTTATACATTTATATAGCGCCGACATATACCACAGCGCTGTACATAGAAGCAGTCACATGACCTCCTGTCCCTCAGAGCTCACACTCTAATGTCTCCCCCACACTCACACACTGTTATTATACATTAATATAGTAATATAGTATTAATATTATTAGAAGTAGTGGTAGTATTGGGAGGCAGTGGTGGTGGTAGTAGTAATCAGTGGTAGTGCTGGGTGGTGGGAGTAATAGTATTGGGTGGTGGTAGTCTTAAATAGTTGTAGTATTTGATAGTTTTAAGTAGTAGTATTAGGACGTGGTGGTGGTAGGTATTGGTGGTGGTGGTGGTAGTAGTAGTGGTAGGTAGCGGTGGTGATTGTGGCAGTGATAGGAGGTAGTAGTAGTAGTAGTAGCGGTGATAGGTAGATGTAGTAGTAGTAGCGGTAGTGGGTGGTGATAGGTAGATGTATTAGTAGTAGTGGTGAGAGGTAGTAGTAGTGGTGAGAGGTAGTAGTGAGAGGTAGCAGTAGTAGTAGTGGCTATGATAGGTAGCGGTAGATGTAGTAGTGGCTGTGATAGGTAGCGGTAGTATCAGGTATGAATAATATTGGGTGGTGGTAGGTAGTAGTAGTAGTAGTGGTGGTGATAGGTAGCGGTAGTAGTAGTGGCGGAGAAAGGTAGCGGTAGTAGTAGTGGCGGTGATAGGTAGCGGAAGTAGTAGTGGCGGTGAAAGGTAGCGGATGTAGTGCGGTGATAGGTAGTGGTAGTAGTAGTGGCGGTGATAGGTAGCGGTAGTAGTAGTGGTGGTGATAGGTAGCGGATGTAGTGTGGTGATAGGTAGCGGTAGTAGTAGTGGCGGTGATAGGTAGCGGTAGTAGTAGTGGCGGTGATAGGTAACGGTAGTAGTAGTGGCGGTGATAGGTAGCGGTAGTAGTAGTGGCGGTGATAGGTAGCGGTAGTAGTAGTGGCGGTGAGAGGTAGCGGTAGTAGTAGTGGCGGTGAGAGGTAGCGGAAGTTGTAGTGGCGGTGATAGGTAGCGGTAGTAGTAGTGGCGGTGAGAGGTAGCGGTAGTAGTAGTGGCGGTGATAGGTAGCGGAAGTTGTAGTGGCGGTGATAGGTAGCGGTAGTAGTAGTGGCGGTGATAGGTAGCGGTAGTAGTAGTGGCGGTGATAGGTAGCGGTAGTAGTAGTGGCGGTGATAGGTAGCGGTAGTAGTAGTGGCGGTGAGAGTTAGCGGTAGTAGTAGTGGCGGTGATAGGTAGTGGTAGTAGTAGTGGGGGAGAAAGGTAGCAGTAGTCGGGTATGAATAGTATTGGGTCGTGGTGGTAGGTAGCAGTAGTTGGGTATGAACAGTATTGGGTGGTGGTGGTAGGCAGCAGTAGTAGTGATAGGTAGCGGTAGTGGCAGTGATAGGTAGCGGAAGTAGTAGTGGCGGTGAGAGGTAGAGGCGGTGGTAGGTAGCAGTAGTATCGGGTATGAATAGTATTGGGTGGTGGTGGTAGGTAGCTGTTGTATCGGGTATGAATAGTATTGGGTGGTGGTGGTAGGTAGTAGTAGTAGTAGCGGTAGTAGTAGTGGCGGTGATGGGTAGCGGAAGTTGTAGTGGCGGTGATGGGTAGCGGAAGTTGTAGTGGCGGTGATGGGTAGCGGAAGTTGTAGTGGCGGTGATAGGTAGCGGAAGTTGTAGTGGCGGTGATAGGTAGCGGATGTAGTGCGGTGATAGGTAGCGGTAGTAGTAGTGGCGGTGATAGGTAGCGGTAGTAGTAGTGGCGGTGAGAGGTAGCGGTAGTAGTAGTGGCAGTGATAGGTAGCGGAAGTTGTAGTGGCGGTGATAGGTAGCGGTAGTAGTAGTGGCGGTGATAGGTAGCGGTAGTAGTAGTGGCGGTGATAGGTAGCGGTAGTAGTGGCGGTGATAGGTAGCGGTAGTAGTAGTGGCGGTGATAGGTAGCAGTAGTTGTAGTGGCGGTGATAGGTAGCAGTAGTTGTAGTGGCGGTGATAGGTAGCAGTAGTTGTAGTGGCGGTGATAGGTAGCAGTAGTAGTAGTGGCGGTGATAGGTAGTGGTAGTAGTAGTGGCGGTGATAGGTAGCAGTAGTTGTAGTGGCGGTGATAGGTAGCAGTAGTAGTAGTGGCGGTGATAGGTAGCGGAAGTAGTAGTGGCGGTGAGAGGTAGCGGTAGTAGTAGTGGCGGTGATAGGTAGCATTAGTAGTAGTGGCGGTGATAGGTAGCAGTAGTAGTAGTGGCGGTGATAGGTAGCAGTAGTAGTAGTGGCGGTGATAGGTAGCAGTAGTAGTAGTGGCGGTGATAGGTAGCGGTAGTAGTAGTGGCGGTGATAGGTAGTAGTTGTAGTGGCGGTGATAGGTAGCAGTAGTTGTAGTGGCGGTGATAGGTAGCGGTAGTAGTAGTGGCGGTGATAGGTAGCGGAAGTAGTAGTGGCGGTGATAGGTAGCGGTAGTAGTAGTGGCGGTGATAGGTAGCGGAAGTAGTAGTGGCGGTGAGAGGTAGCGGAAGTAGTAGTGGCGGTGATAGGTAGCAGTAGTAGTAGTGGCGGTGATAGGTAGCAGTAGTAGTAGTGGCGGTGATAGGTAGCGGTAGTAGTAGTGGCGGTGATAGGTAGTAGTTGTAGTGGCGGTGATAGGTAGCAGTAGTTGTAGTGGCGGTGATAGGTAGCGGTAGTAGTAGTGGCGGTGATAGGTAGCGGAAGTAGTAGTGGCGGTGATAGGTAGCGGTAGTAGTAGTGGCGGTGATAGGTAGTGGTAGTAGTAGTGGCGGTGATAGGTAGTGGTAGTAGTAGTGGCGGTGATAGGTAGCGGTAGTAGTAGTGGCGGTGATAGGTAGCGGTAGTTGTAGTGGCGGTGATAGGTAGTTGTAGTGGCGGTGATAGGTAGCGGTAGTAGTAGTGGCGGTGATAGGTAGCGGAAGTAGTAGTGGCGGTGATAGGTAGCAGTAGTTGTAGTGGCGGTGATAGGTAGCGGAAGTAGTAGTGGCGGTTATAGGTAGCGGAAGTAGTAGTGGCGGAGAGAGGTGGTAGTAGTAGTGGTAGTGATAGGTAGCGGTAGTAGTAGTGGAGAAAGGTAGCAGTAGTATCGGGTATGAATAGTATGGGGTGGTGGTAGGTAGTAGTGGCGGTGATAGGTAGCGGTGGTAGTAGTAGTGGCGGTGGTAGGTAGCAGTAGTTTCGGGTATGAATAGTATCGGGTGGTGGTAGGTAGTAGTGGCGGTGATAGGTAGCGGTGGTAGTAGTAGTGGCGGTGGTAGGTAGCAGTAGTTTCGGGTATGAATAGTATCGGGTGGTGGTGGTAGGTAGCAGTAGTATCAAGTGTGAATAGTATGGGGTGGTGGTAGGTAAGTAGCATTAGATAGTAGTTATAGGAATATGATGAGCAATGGAGTCGGTGCAGGGAGCCTGTAAAGCGCCGTCCTATTCAGTAGCGCAGTACAATGAATAATCACAGCGGCCCTGGCCCAGCCAGCTGACAATCTAATTTGGTGATAGATTCCTGTAACGGAGGCGCTGGGGAGCAGCCAATGGCAGGCCGCCGCCGCCTCTGATGTCACACACTCTAAGCATTGCGCAACCTCTCCAGCTGGCGGCTGATAACACGGAGGCCTGCTTCACAAATAGATCAGCCAATCAGGTTTCGCTTCTCCTTATCCTAATGGCTGGGGGACAGAACCCCCCCCCCCCCCAATCATCAGTGAGCCCTGCATTAGAGAGATACTCACCTTTTCCTAGCAGAGCTCCATCCGATGGGGGACAGGAAACTCACCTCCCCCCTTACACCATCAGTGAGCCCTGCATTAGAGAGATACTCACCTTTTCCTAGCAGAGCTCCATCCGATGGGGGACAGGAAATTCACCTCCCCCCCTTACACCATCAGTGAGCCCTACATTAGAGAGATACTCACCTTTTCCTAGCAGAGCTCCATCCCATCGGGCACGCGGCAGCCACACCTCCTTTGCTACGAGACATGCTTCGTTGCGGTGTGCATCTATTTCCTATCCCCCATTATCCCCAATTTTTGGATTCCTAAGTATCTTTAATTGTAGGAAACTCGCAAATCCATATCTCACAGGATCTAAAGTCCTTCATGACTGGAGTTCTGCCTTAAATAACTTTAGGTCCCCCTTAAACAATCTGTCGGGATGCCCCAATAGGGGTAAAGCTCCCTAAGGAACCCGACAAGAATGGAGCTCTGTATAATGGGGGACCGGAAACTGCAGGCTGCTACATCTGTGTTTCCTGTCCCCCATCAGATGGAGCTCTGCTAGGAAAAGGTGAGTATCTCTCTAATGCAGGGTTCACCGATGGTGTGAGGGGGAGGTAAGTTTCCTGTCCCCCATCAGATGGAGCTCTGAAAAAGGTGAGTATCTCTTAATGCAGGGCTCACTGATGGTGTGTGGGGGGGGGGGGGTGAGGTTAGTTTCCTGTCCCCTATGGAAGGACTGCTCGGAAAAGGTGAGTATCTCTCTAATGCAGAGTCTGTGAAGGGGTAAGGTTAGTTTCCTGTCCCCCATCAGATGGAGCTCTGCTAGGAAAAGGTGAGTATCTCTATAATGAAGGGGCTGTAAAGGGGTAAGGTTAGTTTCCTGTCCCCCATCAGATGGAACTCTGCTAGGAAAAGGTGAGTATCTCTCTAATGAAGGGGCTGTAAAGGGGTAAGGTTAGTTTCCTGTCCCCCATCAGATGGAACTCTGCTAGGAAAAGGTCAGTATCTCTCTAATGCAGGGTCACTGATGGTGTGAGGGGGGAGGTGAGATGAGTTTCCTGTCCCCCATCAGATGGAACTCTGCTAGGAAAAGGTGAGTATCTCTAATGCAGGGGCTGTGAAGGCGTAAGGTTAGTTTCCTGTCCCCCATCAGATGGAGCTCTGCTAGGAAAAGGTGAGTATCTCTAATGCAGGGGATGTGAAGGCGTAAGGTTAGTTCCCTGTCCCCTATCAGATATAGCTTTGCTAGAAAAAGGTGAGTATCTCACTAATGCAGGGCTCACTGATAGGGTGAGGTGAGTTTCCTGTCCCCTATCGGATGGAGCTCTGCTAGGAAAAGATGAGTATCTCACTAATGCAGGGCTGTGAAGGGGTGAGGTTAGTTTCCTGTCCCCCATCAGATGGAGCTCTGCTAGGAAAAGGTGAGTATCTCTAATACAGGGGCTGTGAAGGGGTAAGGTTAGTTTCCTGTCCCTCATCACATGGAGATCTGCTAGAAAAAGGTGAGTATCTCTCTAATGCAGGGCTGTGAAGGGGTGAGGTTAGTTTCCTATCCCCCATCAGATGGAGCTCTGCTAGGAAAAGGTGAGTATCTCTAATACAGGGGCTGTGAAGGGGTAAGGTTAGTTTCCTGTCCTCTGCTAGGAAAAGGTGAGCCGCTCTCTAGCGTGCGGCTATAGGGTATTGGCTGGAGCTAGGATCATCTTTCTGCTGCCTGTGGCCATGCTGGGAGTTGTAGTCCCTCATGCAGGTCAGCAGCACTGACTGGTTGGGCACAGCGCAGGCTCGTCACCCTCGTCGCCCGGGGTCAGGCTGATTCGGCGCAGTCACTGTAGGGTTAATGTCCTCTGTACACCCACATCCTGTGTCCTCCCCTGGCTGCGATCTCCGGTCTCCGGCCTGAGCTGAGCGCGCCCCAGCCAGCCGCCGACCATATCGCCGCTCTACGAAGGAGCGTTGTGATCGCGCCTCTCCCAGTTTCCTGGAAATTAGCGAGTGCGCGGTGTTCTCGCACCTCTCCCGGGTGTCGCAACAACTTAGGAACCGCTCGCTAAACTCCGGGGAGCGCCGACTGCTAGCCGCGGATTTCCCCATCTGCGCCATGACGGAGGAGAGGCCCTGAATCGCCCCCGCACCGCCAAATCTACCCCCCCGACCAAAGGTATCGCCACCCAATGATACATTGTGAGCATGTGTGCACTGGTAATGAAGGGGTTAAATGAGCCTGCTTTACACTCTCCCCATACTGGCTGCCAGGGGCTACAGCAGGGCCAGCACCCGACTCACCCGGGGGTCATGTGATACACAGGATGAAACGTACACAGGGCACCCTGATGTGAAATTAATCTCCTTTTCGTTCTCTTCTCTCTTCTTTTGATTTTCTTTAGATGTCATCTCTTCTCTCTCTTGATTTTCTTTCAATTTCTTCTCTTCTTTCAATTTCATCTTTTTTTTTTTTTCGATGGCCACTCTCGTCATTACTTTTAATTTCTTCTATGGGTTTTATATCTTCTCTCTTCTCTTCTTTTGGGTTCTTCTCTTCTAAACTTCTCTACATTTGATTCCTGCTCTACATTCGATTTCTTCTCTCTCCATTTCTTTCGACTACTTCTCTACTTTCGACTACTTCTTCTCTCCCCTTCTCTACCATCAACTTCTTCTCTCCTCTTCTACTCTTTAGATGACCTCTACTCTTTCGGCGACTTTTCTACTCTTTCGACTTCTCTCCTCGTTTCTACTTTCGACTTAATCTCTCCTCTTTTCTACTTTCGACGACTTATTCTCTACTTTCGACGACTTATTCTCTACTTTCGACGACTTATTCTCTACTTTCGACGACTTATTCTCTACTTTCGACGACTTATTCTCTACTTTCGACGACTTTTCTCTACTTTCGACGACTTTTCTCTACTTTCGACGACTTTTCTCTACTTTCGACGACTTTTCTCTACTTTCGACGACTTTTCTCTACTTTCGACGACTTTACTATTCTTTCGACGACTTTACTATTCTTTCGACGACTTTTCTATTCTTTCGACGACTTTTCTATTCTTTCGACGACTTTTCTATTCTTTCGACGACTTTTCTACTTTCGACTTCTTTTCTACTTTCGAACTTCCTTTCTACTCTTTGACTTATTTTCTACTATTTCGACTTCTCCTTTCTTCTCTTCCGACTTCTCTCTTCTTCTCTTACGACGTCTCTCTTCTTCTCTACTTTTGAAGACTTCTACACTTTCGACGACTTCTACACTTTCGACGACTTCTACACTTTCGACGACTTCTACACTTTCGACGACTTCTACTCTTTTGACGACTTCTACTCTTTTGACGACTTTTCTACTCTTTTGACGACTTTTCTACTCTTTTGACGACTTTTCTACTCTTTTGACGACTTTTCTACTCCTTTGACGACTTTTCTACTCCTTTGACGACTTTTCTACTCCTTTGACGACTTTTCTACTCCTTTGACGACTTTTCTACTCCTTTGACTTCTCTCTCCTTCTCTACATTTGACTTCTTCTCTCCTCTTCTCTACTTTCAACTTCTTTACTTTCGACTTTGTCTCTCTTCTTCTCTACTTTCGACAATTTGTCTCCACTTCTCTACTTTCGACTCCTCCTCTCCTCTTCTCTACTTTCGACTTCTTCTCTTCCACTTTCGACTTCTCTCTTCTTCCCTTTCGACTTCTCACTGGGCACAGTGCAGGCTCGTCACCGGGGGTCATCGGTCACCTTCCCAATGCTGATGCGCCGTGGTCACTGTAGGGTTAATGTTTTCTGTACACCATCTTCTCTACTTTTGACTTTCATCTCTCTTCTTGTCTACCATTGACTTCATCTCTCTTCCTGTCTACCATCGACTTTGTTACTCTTCTTCTCTACTTTCCACGTCGTCTCTCTTCTTGCCTACTTTCAACTTTGTCTTTCATCTTCTCTACTACTATGAACCAATTTAAAGGTAACATGTTTTTCCCTGCTAATAGGGACCCATTTAAAGGGGACCTGCCTTGCTCTACTACTAGGAAAACAATTGAAAGGGACCTGTTTTTTCTACTAGGAACCTATATTTAAAGGAGACCTCCTTTTCTCTCTTACCAGTCACTCATTTAAAGGGAACCTCCTTTTCTCTCTTACCAGTCACTCATTTAAAGGGGGCCTCCTTTTCTCTCTAACCAGTCACTCATTTAAAGGGGACCTCCTTTTCTCTTTAACCAGTCACTCATTTAAAGGGGACCTCCTTTTCTCTCTAACCAGTCACTCATTTAAAGGGGACCTCCTTTTCTCTCTTACCAGTCACTCATTTAAAGGGGATCTCCTCTTCTCTCTTACCAGTCACTCATTTAAAGGGGACATCCTTTTCTCTCTTACCAGTCACTCATTTAAAGGGGACCTCCTTTTCTCTCTTACAGTCACTCATTTAAAGGGGACCTCCTTTTCTCTCTTACAGTCACTCATTTAAAGGGGACCTCCTTTTCTCTCTTACCAGTCACTCATTTAAAGGGGACCTCCTTTTCTCTCTTACAGTCATTCATTTAAAGGGGACCTCCTTTTCTCTCTTACCAGTCACTCATTTAAAGGGGATCTCCTCTTCTCTCTTACCAGTCACTCATTTAAAGGGGACCTCCTTTTCTCTCAGACCAGTCACTCATTTAAAGGGGACCTCCTTTTCTCTCTTACAGTCACTCATTTAAAGGGGACCTCCTTTTCTCTCTTACCAGTCACTCATTTAAAGGGGCCTCCTTTTCTCTCTTACCAGTCACTCATTTAAAGGGAATCTCCTCTTCTCTCTTACCAGTCACTCATTTAAAGGGGACCTCCTTTTCTCTCTTACCAGTCACTCATTTTAAGGGGACCTCCTTTTCTCTCTTACCAGTCACTCATTTAAAGGGGACCTCCTTTTCTCTCTTACCAGTCACTCATTTAAAGGGAACCTCCTTTTCTCTCTTACCAGTCACTCATTTAAAGGGGGCCTCCTTTTCTCTCTTACCAGTCACTCATTTAAAGGGGGTCTCTTTTCTCTCTTACCAGTCACTCATTTAAAGGGGACCTCCTTTTCTCTCTTACCAGTCACTCATTTTAAGGGGACCTCCTTTTCTCTCTTACCAGTCACTCATTTAAAGGGGACCTCCTTTTCTCTCTTACCAGTCACTCATTTTAAGGGGACCTCCTTTTCTCTCTTACCAGTCACTCATTTAAAGGGAACCTCCTTTTCTCTCTTACCAGTCACTCATTTAAAGGGGACCTCCTTTTCTCTCTTACCAGTCACTCATTTAAAGGGGGTCTCTTTTCTCTCTTACCAGTCACTCATTTAAAGGGGACCTCCTTTTCTCTCTTACCAGTCACTCATTTTAAGGGGACCTCCTTTTCTCTCTTACCAGTCACTCATTTAAAGGGGACCTCCTTTTCTCTCTTACCAGTCACTCATTTTAAGGGGACCTCCTTTTCTCTCTTACCAGTCACTCATTTAAAGGGAACCTCCTTTTCTCTCTTACCAGTCACTCATTTAAAGGGGACCTCCTTTTCTCTCTTACCAGTCACTCATTTTAAGGGGACCTCCTTTTCTCTTTTACCAGTCACTCATTTAAAGGGAACCTCCTTTTCTCTCTTACCAGTCACTCATTTAAAGGGAACCTCCTTTTCTCTCTTACCAGTCACTCATTTAAAGGGGGCTTCCTTTTCTCTCTTACCAGTCACTCATTTAAAGGGGGCTTCCTTTTCTCTCTTACCAGTCACTCATTTAAAGGGGACCTCCTTTTCTCTCTTACCAGTCACTCATTTAAAGGGAACCTCCTTTTCTCTCTTACCAGTCACTCATTTAAAGGGAACCTCCTCTTCTCTCTTACTAGTCACTCATTTAAAGGGGACCTCCTTTTCTCTCTTACCAGTCACTCATTTAAAGGGGGCCTCCTTTTCTCTCTTACCAGTCACTCATTTAAAGGGAACCTCCTTTTCTCTCTTACTAGTCACTCATTTAAAGGGGGCCTCCTTTTCTCTCTTACCAGTCACTCATTTAAAGGAGACCTCCTTTTCTCTCTAACCAGTCACTCATTTAGTGGCTCATTTAAAGGGGACCTCACTTATATTTCTTAGCAGCGAGTCATTTAAAGGGGACCAAAAATCCCAAGATTTTCACCCCAGTGGCATATGATCATATTTGGGATGCCCCTGTGTGTGAGAAACCCTTACCTACATCTTACCTTACTTCCACGATGCATGGGCAGGCTCTCAAGTGGATCGCCAGGGGATGCCCGACTCCTGCCATTCAGATATACCTGGCCCGGGTAGGGGGGTGCTGGGGGCCCGCACATGTGCCGTGCGAGGAGGGATCAAAGTCAGATCATGGGTGATCCCAGGGAGTTTCTCTCACACACTGGGACATCCCAAATTATGAAGGACTCTCACCCAGCCCAGAGTTTTATTGGGTTTCTTGGGGAAGCATTCCCAGGTGGCAGATTGCTTTAGGTCCACTTTAAAATGAACAAACAAACAGAAAACTGACACATGTGGAAGAGGCGACGAGTCCCTGAATTCTGCAGCGCTGAGTAATGTGAGCAATAGGTCAGGACAATAAAAACACTGAATAGGTCAAACTGTAATAACAAAAAAGAAAGTTGGTCTGTGGCCAAACTACCCCCCATCCTGCGGAACATTCCGGAGATTACAGTGAGCAGAAACAGACATTTCTGAGGTTTTTGTTATTGTAAGCAGCTTCATTTCCTCATTCATGGCACCCACCCGGCTTCCTCCAGGCATGCGCAGCACCCAGCACCACCCCGTCCCTGCCTGTGGGAACCGGGATCATCTTAAAGGGGAAGCCAGGCTCTGTAATATGGCTATCCCCTCACCAGCTGCCAATCCTACAGGGGCTGTAATAGAGTGTAAGCTCTTCTCCTCCTGTATCCTCCCTTATACCCTAATAGAGTGTAAGCTCTTCTCCTCCTGTATCCTCCCTTATACCCTAATAGAGTGTAAGCTCTTCTCCTCCTGTATCCTCCCTTATACCCTAATAGAGTGTAAGCTCTTCTCCTCCTGTATCCTCCCTTATACCCTAATAGAGTGTAAGCTCTTCTCCTCCTGTATCCTCCCTTATACCCTAATAGAGTGTAAGCTCTTCTCCTCCTGTATCCTCCCTTATACCCTAATAGAGTGTAAGCTCTTCTCCTCCTGTATCCTCCCTTATACCCTAATAGAGTGTAAGCTCTTCTCCTCCTGTATCCTCCCTTATACCCTAATAGAGTGTAAGCTCTTCTCCTCCTGTATCCTCCCTTATACCCTAATAGAGTGTAAGCTCTTCTCCTCCTGTATCCTCCCTTATACCCTAATAGAGTGTAAGCTCTTCTACTTCTGTATCCTCCCTTATACCCTAATAGAGTGTAAGCTCTTCTCCCCATATATGGTACATGTGCGGCTTGGTCCTGTGTGTGCAGCCGCTTCCTGCAGGGAAATCCTTTCCGCTGTAAAATTGGATGCTGCTAATCCATCATATTTTCCAAGTGGCCGGATTAGAGGCGCTAATAACGTTACCTGTAATCCTGCTTCTCGGGCGCTGACCCCGGGGCCCCCCGCTGGCCTGGATTTCAGGGCCCTGCGTGTAATGTTTGCATTGGATTACTCCTTGAAATTCTACGCTGAGGCTCAGGACACAGGGGACTTAAAGTGGACCAAAAGGGATTTTTATTGTGCTGGGTTTTGGTTCTTGCCACTGGGGCATACCAATTTGGGATGCATCTCGGTGTATCCCCCAGATCACCCTAAAAACTCACTTTTCCGGGTCTCATGGTAAATGTGTGGGCTCTAATCTGCACCATATGCTGTGCATGGATATGTATAGGGGCCCATTTAGACTCAGAGCCCAAAAACCCTGTTTCTCCATGATGTGCCCCATCCACATCTGAATAGCTGAGGCGCGGGTAAGTAAACCTAGTGTGGGAGCCCTAGATAAGGTGAGTAATTTCTGCAGCGATTGGGGGGGTTCATAGAGCATGTTAACCAGATACAGATGCCCCTGAGTGGGCCCGAAAGCCTAGATTTTCCACTATCTCAGGTTTGGGATGCCCCACTGAGTCGACACCCCAACCATCCTCAAAGATTCACCTTTTTCTGGATTTTGTGCACATCTGTTTAGATACAGAGCCTGGAATAAAGGAGCGGCATCAGCTGCACCCCCTCCCTTATGTCGGGCTCTGTGTCAATTTTGGGGGCAACCCGATCCAGATGCCCCTTCTCCTCCTGTATCCTCCCTTATACCCTAATAGAGTGTAAGCTCTTCTCCTCCTGTATCCTCCCTTATATCCTAATAGAGTGTAAGCTCTTCTCCTCCTGTATCCTCCCTTATACCCTAATAGAGTGTAAGCTCTTCTCCTCCTGTATCATCCCTTATACCCTAATAGAGTGTAAGTTCTTCTTCTGTATCCTCCCTTATACCCTAATAGAGTGTAAGCTCTTCTGCTCCTGTATCCTCCCTTATACCGTAATAGAGTGTAAGCTCTTCTCCTCCTGTATCCTCCCTTATACCCTAATAGAGTGTAAGCTCTTCTCCTCCTGTATCCTCCCTTATATCCTAATAGAGTGTAAGCTCTTCTCCTCCTGTATCCTCCCTTATACCCTAATAGAGTGTAAGCTCTTCTCCTCCTGTATCCTCCCTTATACCCTAATAGAGTGTAAGCTCTTCTCCTCCGGTATCCTCCATTATACCCTAATAGAGTGTAAGCTCTTCTCCTCCTGTATCCTCCCTTATACCCTAATAGAGTGTAAGCTCTTCTCCTCCTGTATCCTCCCTTATACCCTAATAGAGTGTAAGCTCTTCTCCTTCTGTATCCTCCCTTATACCCTAATAGAGTGTAAGCTCTTCTCCTCCTGTATCCTCCCTTATACCCTAATAGAGTGTAAGCTCTTCTCCTCCTGTATCCTCCCTTATACCCTAATAGAGTGTAAGCTCTTCTCCTCCTGTATCATCCCTTATACCCTAATAGAGTGTAAGTTCTTCTTCTGTATCCTCCCTTATCCCCTAATAGAGTGTAAGCTCTTCTCCTCCTGTATCCTCCCTTATACCCTAATAGAGTGTAAGTTCTTCTTCTGTATCCTCCCTTATCCCCTAATAGAGTGTAAGCTCTTCTCCTCCTGTATCCTCCCTTATACCCTAATAGAGTGTAAGCTCTTCTGCTCCTGTATCCTCCCTTATACCGTAATAGAGTGTAAGCTCTTCTCCTCCTGTATCCTCCCTTATACCCTAATAGAGTGTAAGCTCTTCTTCTTCTGTATCCGCCCTTATACCGTAATAGAGTGTAAGCTCTTCTCCTCCTGTATCCTCCCTTATACCCTAATAGAGTGTAAGCTCTTCTTCTTCTGTATCCGCCCTTATACCCTAATAGAGTGTAAGCTCTTCTCCTCCTGTATCCTCCCTTATACCCTAATAGAGTGTAAGCTCTTCTCCTCCTTCTGTATCCTCCCTTATATCCTAATAGAGTGTAAGCTCTTCTTCTTCTGTATCCTCCCTTATACCCTAATAGAGTGTAAGCTCTTCTCCTCCTGTATCCTCCCTTATACCCTAATAGAGTGTAAGCTCTTCTCCTCCTGTATCCTCCCTTATACCCTAATAGAGTGTAAGCTCTTCTCCTCCTGTATCCTCCCTTATACCCTAATAGAGTGTAAGCTCTTCTTCTTCTGTATCCGCCCTTATACCCTAATAGAGTGTAAGCTCTTCTCCTCCTGTATCCTCCCTTATACCCTAATAGAGTGTAAGCTCTTCTCCTCCTTCTGTATCCTCCCTTATATCCTAATAGAGTGTAAGCTCTTCTTCTTCTGTATCCTCCCTTATACCCTAATAGAGTGTAAGCTCTTCTCCTCCTGTATCCTCCCTTATACCCTAATAGAGTGTAAGCTCTTCTCCTCCTGTATCCTCCCTTATACCCTAATAGAGTGTAAGCTCTTCTCCTCCTGTATCCTCCCTTATACCGTAATAGAGTGTAAGCTCTTCTCCTCCTGTATCCTCCCGTATACCCTAATAGAGTGTAAGCTCTTCTCCTCCTGTATCCTCCCTTATCCCCTAATAGAGTGTAAGCTCTTCTCCTCCTGTATCCTCCCTTATACCCTAATAGAGTGTAAGCTCTTCTTCTTCTGTATCCGCCCTTATACCCTAATAGAGTGTAAGCTCTTCTCCTTCTGTATCCGCCCTTATACCCTAATAGAGTGTAAGCTCTTCTTCTCCTGTATCCTCCATTATACCCTAATAGAGTGTAAGCTCTTCTCCTTCTGTATCCTCCCTTATACCCTAATAGAGTGTAAGCTCTTCTCCTCCTGTATCCTCCCTTATACCCTAATAGAGTGTAAGCTCTTCTCCTCCTGTATCCTCCCTTATACCCTATGAAAGAGGAGAAGAGCTCAGTTTTGTTTTGTGGATTTGTATGTTACACTCACTTCCTGTAGTTGTTACATTGTAGCAGTTGCTGTTAATCTGCAGGAGGAGACAGCTGTTAGTGATGTATGTTGTGGCGGGCGGCGCACAGGGGGTTAATCTCGCTCCGCCCTTTAGTACATGGCTCCCGTCCAGCCCACATTCGGGGGAAATGGAGGGAGGAGGAGGCGCCGCGAGAGACGAGATAAAAGTTACCCATGCAGCCGGGAGCCCCTCATGTGTGGGCCTGCAGCGGCTTCCCGTCCCCCCTGCTGCCCTCACACAATGTCCTGCCGCCCGTGTGACCCGTGTGTGAGGCGCTGATGTCTTTCTATGGAAGCTCTGAGAGACTCTGTTGTCCATTTCACTTTTCAGATGTCGTCATACAAGAGGGCGACACTGGACGAGGAGGAGCTGGTGGACTCCATAGGCGACGGCGAGGTCTATCCTAACGAGCTGCAGGTGAGTGTCTGACCCTCCCTCTGCTTCCTGACTGTCTATGGAGTGTGTTATGTAATGTGTGTGAGCTTACACTCTATTAGGGTATAAGGGAGGATACAGGAGGAGAAGAGCTTACACTCTATTAGGATATATGGAAGGATACAGGAGGAGAAGAGCTTACACTCTATTAGGGTATAAGGGAGGATACAGGAGGAGAAGAGCTTACACTCTATTAGGGTATAAGGGAGGATACAGGAGGAGAAGAGCTTACACTCTATTAGGGTATAAGGGAGGATACAGGAGGAGAAGAGCTTACACTCTATTAGGGTATAAGGGAGGATACAGGAGGAGAAGAGCTTACACTCTATCAGGGTATAAGGGAGGATACAGGAGGAGAAGAGCTTACACTCTATTAGGGTATAAGGGAGGATACAGAAGGAGAAGAGCTTACACTCTATTAGGGTATAAGGGCGGATACAGAAGAAGAAGAGCTTACACTCTATTAGGGTATAAGGGAGGATACAGGAGGAGAAGAGCTTACACTCTATTAGGGGATAAGGGAGGATACAGGAGGAGAAGAGCTTACACTCTATTAGGGTGTATGGAAGGATACAGGAGGAGAAGAGCTTACACTCTATTAGGGTATAAGGGAGGATACAGGAGGAGAAGAGCTTACACTCTATTAGGGTATAAGGGAGGATACAGGAGGAGAAGAGCTTACACTCTATTAGGGTATAAGGGAGGATACAGGAGGAGAAGAGCTTACACTCTATCAGGGTATAAGGGAGGATACAGGAGGAGAAGAGCTTACACTCTATTAGGGTATAAGGGAGGATACAGAAGGAGAAGAGCTTACACTCTATTAGGGTATAAGGGCGGATACAGAAGAAGAAGAGCTTACACTCTATTAGGGTATAAGGGAGGATACAGGAGGAGAAGAGCTTACACTCTATTAGGGTGTATGGAAGGATACAGGAGGAGAAGAGCTTACACTCTATTAGGGTATAAGGGCGGATACAGAAGAAGAAGAGCTTACACTCTATTAGGGTATAAGGGAGGATACAGGAGGAGAAGAGCTTACACTCTATTAGGGTGTATGGAAGGATACAGGAGGAGAGGAGCTTACACTCTATTAGGGTATAAGGGAGGATACAGGAGGAGAAGAGCTTACACTCTATTAGGGTATAAGGGAGGATACAGGAGGAGAAGAGCTTACACTCTATTAGGGTATAAGGGAGGATACAGGAGGAGAAGAGCTTACACTCTATTAGGGTATAATGGAGGATACAGGAGGAGAAGAGCTTACACTCTATCAGGGTATAAGGGAGGATACAGGAGGAGAAGAGCTTACACTCTATTAGGGTATAAGGGAGGATACAGAAGGAGAAGAGCTTACACTCTATTAGGGTATAAGGGCGGATACAGAAGAAGAAGAGCTTACACTCTATTAGGGTATAAGGGAGGATACAGGAGGAGAAGAGCTTACACTCTATTAGGGGATAAGGGAGGATACAGGAGGAGAAGAGCTTACACTCTATTAGGGTGTATGGAAGGATACAGGAGGAGAAGAGCTTACACTCTATTAGGGTATAAGGGAGGATACAGGAGGAGAAGAGCTTACACTCTATTAGGGTATAAGGGAGGATACAGGAGGAGAAGAGCTTACACTCTATTAGGGTATAAGGGAGGATACAGAAAATCGGGATGCCCCACTAGGGAGTAACAAGACCCTGGAGAGTGATTATATCAGGTTGTGTTCCTCTTTAAATCTTCTATTAAAGTTTAAACAAGTCGGGTGCTTTTCTGTCATGTAACAGAACCAGGAAAGAGGATGAAAACCATTATCGGTCATCCCTGGAGTCTAAAAGTTATCTGGGCCGGCTCATCCTTTTTATCTGGGATTTTAAATTTGGGATGCCCTCACTATATCAAAACCCCTGGGATCTTTTATATACTTACCATGTTGGTGATCTCATGGCACATGCAGGTATTTCACTCTCCGACACCCAGCAGTGCAGATAGACTGACGCATGCACATCTGTAGGAGGAGGGGCACAGAGGATGCAGATGCCCCCTATGCTGGGCTCTGTTGCCATGCCGAGCTGCGCCCGCGGTGGCCATGCCGAGCTGCGCCCGCGGTGGCCATGCCGAGCTGCGCCCGCGGTGGCCATGCCGAGCTGCGCCCGCGGTTGCCAAGCAGAGCTGCGCCCGCGGTTGCCAAGCAGAGCTGCGCCCGCGGTTGCCAAGCAGAGCTGCGCCCGCGGTTGCCAAGCAGAGCTGCGCCCGCGGTTGCCATGCCGAGCTGCGCCCGCGGTGGCCATGCCGAGCTGCGCCCGCGGTTGCCAAGCAGAGCTGCGCCCGCGGTTGCCAAGCAGAGCTGCGCCCGCGGTTGCCAAGCAGAGCTGCGCCCGCGGTTGCCAAGCAGAGCTGCGCCCGCGGTTGCCATGCCGAGCTGCGCCCGCGGTGGCCATGCCGAGCTGCGCCCGCGGTTGCCATGCCGAGCTGCGCCCGCGGTTGCCATGCCGAGCTGCGCCCGCGGTTGCCAAGCAGAGCTGCGCCCGCGGTTGCCAAGCAGAGCTGCGCCCGCGGTTGCCAAGCAGAGCTGCGCCCGCGGTTGCCAAGCAGAGCTGCGCCCGCGGTTGCCAAGCAGAGCTGCGCCCGCGGTGGCCAAGCAGAGCTGCGCCCGCGGTGGCCAAGCAGAGCTGCGCCCGCGGTGGCCATGCCGAGCTGCGCCCGCGGTGGCCATGCCGAGCTGCGCCCGCGGTTGCCATGCCGAGCTGCGCCCACGGTTGCCATGCCGAGCTGCGCCCACAGTTGCCATGCCGAGCTGCGCAATTGAGACCTGGATCAAAGCCCCCAGGATGGTCCAAATTTCAGGTTTTGTTCCACTTTGTGATTCATTCAAAAACGAAGTGAAAAATATTTTTAGAATAAAGGGTCACAGGGGTGTCGGGGACACCCACGGCTTTTCACACTGAATGTACTTCCTGTTTGGTCACCAGCAAGTTTAATGTCAGCAGATCTGCTGGAAGGGCTAACAGTTGCCATTGTTCTAATGGTCCACTGGGGGATTTCCTTGTAACCTTTGGGCCAGTCTGAGCCCTGTGGGGACCATTCTCTGGGTGCTGCTGGTATGAATCCTCTGGATGCCTCTTCATCCAGTGCGTACAACGTGGGGGCGGGTGTCATGTGAATTCCATCCCGTATGTGGCACCCAAACAATGAGGTAACCCGAGCTGCCCTCACCTGGCTCACCTAATCCTCTCCTCTTACATTAACCCTTCGTGCAACCGCTCAGGGCCAGGTGACGGGGTCGCTTACAGGTCTCTAGTTACAGCTTGCCCAGGTATCCTTCTCACCCCTAGAGCTAAGCAAAGGAGCCTTTCTGCCCCCCTAGAGTGTGTCCGGCGGTGCCCCCTAGAGTGTGTCCGGCGGTGCCCCCCTAGAGTGTGTCCGGCGGTGCCCCCCTAGAGTGTGTCCGGCGGTGCCCCCCTAGAGTGTGTCCGGCGGTGCCCCCCTAGAGTGTGTCCGGCGGTGCCCCCCTAGAGTGTGTCCGGCGGTGCCCCCTAGAGTGTGTCCGGCGGTGCCCCCTAGAGTGTGTCCGGCGGTGCCCCCTAGAGTGTGTCCGGCGGTGCCCCCTAGAGTGTGTCCGGCGGTGCCCCCCTAGAGTGTGTCCGGCGGTGCCCCCTAGAGTGTGTCCGGCGGTGCCCCCTAGAGTGTGTCCGGCGGTGCCCCCTAGAGTGTGTAAGGGAGGATACAGAAGGAGAAGAGCTTACACTCTATTAGGGTATAAGGGAGGATACAGGAGGAGAAGAGCTTACACTCTATTAGGGTATAAGGGAGGATACAGGAGGAGAAGAGCTTACACTCTATTAGGGTATAAGGGAGGATACAGGAGGAGAAGAGCTTACACTCTATTAGGGTATAAGGGAGGATACAGGAGGAGAAGAGCTTACACTCTATTAGGGTATAAGGGAGGATACAGGAGGAGAAGAGCTTACACTCTATTAGGGTATAAGGGAGGATACAGAAGGAGAAGAGCTTACACTCTATTAGGGTATAAGGGAGGATACAGGAGGAGAAGAGCTTACACTCTATTAGGGTATAAGGGAGGATACAGAAAATCGGGATGCACCACTAGGGAGTAACAAGACCCTGGAGAGTGATTATATCAGGTTGTGTTCCTCTTTAAATCTTCTATTAAAGTTTAAACAAGTCGGGTGCTTTTCTGTCATGTAACAGAACCAGCAAAGAGGATGAAAACCATTATCGTTCATCCCTGGAGTCCAAAAGTTATCTGGGCCGGCTCATCCTTTTTATCTGGGATTTTGAATTTGGGATGCCCTCACTATATCAAAACCCCTGGGATCTTTTGTATACTTACCATGTTGGTGATCTCATGGCACATGCAGGTATTTCACTCTCCGACACCCAGCAGTGCCCCCTAGAGTGTGTCCGGCAGAGGGGGGAGCCTTGTGCCCCCTAGAGCGTGTCCGGCAGAGGGGGGAGCCTTTGTGCCCCCTAGAGAGTGGCCGGCGGAGGGGGGAGCCTTGTGCCCCCTAGAGCGTGTCCGGCAGAGGGGGGAGCCTTTGTGCCCCCTGGAGCGTGGCCGGCGGAGGGGGGAGCCTTGTGCCCCCTAGAGCGTGTCCGGCAGAGGGGGGAGCCTTGTGCCCCCTAGAGCGTGTCCGGCAGAGGGGGGAGCCTTGTGCCCCCTAGAGCATGGCCGGCAGAGGGGGGAGCCTTGTGCCCCCTAGAGCGTGGCCGGCGGAGGGGGGAGCCTTTGTGCCCCCTAGAGCATGGCCGGCAGAGGGGGGAGCCTTGTGCCCCCTAGAGCGTGTCCGGCAGAGGGGGGAGCCTTGTGCCCCCTAGAGCATGGCCGGCAGAGGGGGGAGCCTTGTGCCCCCTAATACATCAAGGCAACTGTGCTTGATTCATTACCAAGGCTATGAGAACCACCCCAGACCGGACCCGCGCCACTTTTCCCAACGCTTGGAGTAACCGGAGCCGGAGACCTCCGGAATGGGAGAGATTTGGATTTGTGGGAATCTTTCTAACCGGCCTGTAAATGGATTTAGTCTGGCCGCCGCCCAGTGCGCCCTAATCCTTTGCGCAAATAGCGCTAAACCCCTGCCACAGCTCTGCTTACACTCTCTGGCCGGGGGCTGTTACCCACACCCAGCACGCCCCCGCCAGGGTGAGGGGGGGGGGGAATCAGAGATCACCTCCATTAGCCTCCTTTTCAGAAATGGTATTGGGATGGCAAAGATTTATAGGGGGGCGAAGCTTGTCCACCTGCCCTAGAGTCCAAAATGATGCAGAGCCGGGGAAAGCCCTCCCAAGGGGCATCCCAATTGGGAATTTGCCAGTAGCAGCTACAGAATACGGTCTGTACTAAGAGGCGGCTGTTGCCCTGTAGCTCGGCCCGAGGCGGCTGTTGCCGTGTAGCTCGGCCCGAGGCGGCTGTTGCCGTGTAGCTCGGCCCGAGGCGGCTATTGCCCTGTAGCCCGGCCCGAGGCGGCTATTGCCCTGTAGCCCGGCCCGAGGCGGCTGTTGCCCTGTAGCCCGGCCCGAGGCGGCTGTTGCCCTGTAGCCCGGCCCGAGGCGGCTGTTGCCCTGTAGCCCGGCCCGAGGCGGCTGTTGCCCTGTAGCTCGGCTCGAGGCGGCTGTTGCCCTGTAGCTCGGCCCGAGGCGGCTGTTGCCCTGTAGCTCGGCCCGAGGCGGCTGTTGCCCTGTAGCTCGGCCCGAGGCGGCTGTTGCCCTGTAGCCCGGCCCGAGGCGGCTGTAGCCCGGCCCGAGGCGGCTGTAGCCCGGCCCGAGGCGGCTGTAGCCCGGCCCGAGGCGGCTGTAGCTCGGCCCGAGGCGGCTGTCGCCCTGCAGCTCGGCCCGAGGCGGCTGTCGCCCTGCAGCTCGGCCCGAGGCGGCTGTCGCCCTGCAGCTCGGCCCGAGGCGGCTGTCGCCCTGCAGCTCGGCCCGAGGCGGCTGTCGCCCTGCAGCTCGGCCCGAGGCGGCTGTTGCCCTGCAGCCCGGCCCGAGGTGCATCCCAAATCCAAATTCCATGGGTGGCACAGTAAAAGAAAAAAAAAAAAAAACTCATGAATATCTTAATGGTTGGAATGCCCCTCTGTGTGAAACCCCCCTTTGAACACCTGTATTCACTCACCTTTTCGGGGCTCCTACACAGCGTTTGTAGGTCGTGGCCACATCCCTGGCCTTCCTGTGCCTGGGCCTTGTCCCTTATCTAAATGGCTGGGCGTATGCTGCAGGCCGCAGGAAGACCGGGGATGCCGGGCCCTCTTACAAACACATTAATATTCATGGCCTACGTCGCTGATTGGACGAGAGCCCGCACATGTGCTGTTTTAACAGCGTAAACACTAGAACGAGGAACGAATATGAAACACAAAAGAAGATAAAAAGCAGGAATGAAAATAATGAACAAAACAATGAATAAAAAGCTAGAAAAAGAGCAGAACAAACTGATAGATTTTATTTACCTGTTTATTTCTAGTTTTCTATCAAATCAAAACAAATAATAAATACAAGAGAAATCTAGAAAAAAAGCGAAAAATTGAATACTAAAAACAGAATACAAAATAAAGAATACATAGAAAAGGTAAATCAAAAGAAAGATGGATATAAAAAGAATGAATAAATAGGACTATGGAATAGAAAAAAATAAAAATAAAAACAAATGAATTAACAGAAGGATAGATAAAAAAGGACAGAAAAAAGAGTTATAGAGAAGTTATAAAGAAAAGGTTTATTAATAATAATCATATTATTATTATTATATTTTTGGGATCTTCACTAACCTGGGTTCTGGTCTGTCCCCCCTGGAGGAAACCCCCCCAGAAAGCGGGGCAGACTGCTCTTCTCGATCCCCTGTTGTTAGGGTTACTAATCTTTTAATGGGTATTAATGGGAAAATGAGCTGTGGTTGGCAGTGACTGAGTTAATGCGGGTGTCAGGCTGGTATGCGCGGTATGCGGTGATGCAGCGGCGTGCGATCAGGTGCAGTTGTTTTGGCAGTTTCCTCGCATTGTGCGTTTGGAGCAGGAAGCGTATGACGTACGCCGTCGCTAGTCTTGGCCGCTGTCCCAATGCTGAACGGTGGGAACTTCTCGTCCACAGGTGAACCTGCGGGGGACTCGGAAGCGCAGCAGCTGCTGGACGGAGAGGACGCACGTGGAGAAGAGGCTTCTGGTCCTCGTTGCCATCTTGTGTGTCGGATTGCTGGCCTGCCTGCTGTCTCTGGCTCTGCAGTACAGGAACAGTAGGTGACCCCAGCGCTTTGGGAGGTGGGCTGGGTGGGTAATGAAAGCGGTTCAGGGGAAACATTAGTAATGATCAGAGAGTGGGTAAGGTGCGGGGGATTTGGAAGGTTGGGGAGCATAGAGAAGGGTTGTCAAGGAGGCTAAAGTGGCTGCTAGTTGCTCTATAACTAGCAATCACCACCTCCCTCCAGATTCAACAGACAGGGGAGTTGTTAGGGTGGCTGGAGTGGCTAAAGTGGCTGCTAGTTGCTCTATAGCCAGCAATCACTACCTCCCTCCATATTCAACAGAGAGGGGAGTTGTTAGGGTGGCTGGAGTGGCTAAAGTGGCTGCTAGTTGCTCTATAACCAGCAATCACCACCTCCCTCCAGATTCAACAGAGAGGGGAGTTGTTAGGGTGGCAAAGTGGCTGCTAGTTGCTCTATACCCAGCAATCACCACCTCCTTCCATATTCAACAGACAGGGGAGTTGTTAGGGTGGCTGGAGTGGCTAAAGTGGCTGCTAGTTGCTCTATAGCCAGCAATCACTACCTCCCTCCATATTCAACAGAGAGGGGAGTTGTTAGGGTGGCTGGAGTGGCTAAAGTGGCTGCTAGTTGCTCTATAGCCAGCAATCACTACCTCCCTCCATATTCAACAGAGAGGGGAGTTGTTAGGGTGGCCAATGTGGCTGCTATTTTCTTTATAACCAGCAATCACTACCTCCCTCCAAATTCAACAGACGGGAGTTGTTATGAGGGCTAAAGTGGCAAAGTGGCTGCTAGTTGCTCTATAACCAGCAATCACCACCTCCCTCCATATTCACCAGAGGGGGGAGTTGTTAGGGTGGCTAAAGTGGCAAAGTGGCTGCTAGTTGCTCTATAACCAGCAATCACCACCTCCCTCCATATTCAACAGAGAAGGGAGTTGTTAAGGTGGCAAAGTGTCTGCTAGTCGTTGAATATGGAGGGAGGTAGTGATTTCTGGTTGTAGAGCAGAGGGGGGAGTTGTTAGGGTGGCTAAAGTGGCTGCTACTTGTTGAATATGGTGGGAGGGGGGGGGGGCTAGTGATGGCAAGTTGTAGAACAGAGAAAGGGGTTGTTAGGATGGCTAAAGTGCCAAGGTGCCTGCTAGTTACAGAATAGGGGGGAGGTAGTGGAGGGGGGTTGTAGAGCAGAAAGAGGGGTTTTTAGGATGGCTAAAGTGCCCAAGTGGCTGTTAGAGAATAGGGAAGGAGTAATGATGGCAGGTTTTAGAGCACAGATTGGGTTATTAAGGTTGGCTAAAGTGGCTGCTAGTCAAAGAATAGGGAGGGGCAGTGATGGCTGTTTGGTGCATTAACTACCCTAACTACCCCTCCGTGCTCTACAAACAGCCATCTCCTCCCCCTCCCTATTCAAAGTCTAGCAGCCACTTTGGTGCATTAGCTACCCCAACTACCCCTCTGTGCTCTACAAAGTGGCTGCTAGCCGTTGAAAATGGAAGGGGTAGTGATGGCAAGCTTTAGAGCAGAGAAGAGGGGATTGTTAAGGGGCTAAAGCGTCCAAGTGGCTGTTGAAGAATGGGGGGGGGGGGGGGGTAATAATGGCAGGTTGTAGAGCAGAGAGGGGGATTGAATAGGGAGTATGTAGTGGAGGAGGGTTGTAGAGCAGAGACAGTTATTAGGGTGGCTAAAGTGCCCAAGTGGCTAATAGAGAATAGGAAGAGAGTAATCATGGCAGGTTGTAGAGCAGAGAGGGATTGAATAGGGAGGAGGTAGTGAAGGGGGTTGTCGAGCAGAGACAGTTATTGTTAGGGTGGCTAAAGTGCCCTAGTTGCTGTAAGAGAATAGGAAAGGGGTAATGATGGCAGGATGTAGAGCACAGACAGGGTTATTAAGGTTGGCTAAAGTGGCTGCTAGTCAAAGAATAGTGCGGTGTAGTGATGGCTGTTTGTCGAGCAGAGAGGGGTGGTTAGGGTAGCTAATGCACCAAAGTGGCTGCTAGTCTTTGAATATGGAAGAGGTAGTGATGGCAAGCTGTAGAGCAGAGAAGAGGGGATTGTTAAGGTGCTAAAGCGTCCAAGTGGCTGTTAGAGAATTGGGGGTGGGTAATAATGGCAGGTTGTAGAGCAGAGAGGGGGATTATATCGGGAGGAGGTAGTGGAGGGAGGTTGTAGAGCAGAGAGAGTTGTTAGGGTGGCTAAAGTGCCCAAGTGGCTGTTAGAGAATAGGGAGCGGGTAATGATGGCAGGTTGTAGAGCTCGGACAGGGTTAAGGTTGGCTCAAGTGGCTGCCAGTCAAAGAATAGGGAGGGGGGAGTAATGTCTGTTTGTAGAGCAGAGAGGGGTAGTTAGGGTAGCTAATGCACCAAAGTGGCTGCTAGTCTTTGACTAGGCAAGAGGTAGTGACGGCAAGATGTAGAGCAGAGAGGGGATTGTTAAGGGGCTAATCGTCCAAGTGGCTGTTAGAGAATAGGAAGGGAGTAATGATGGCAGGTTGTAGAGCAGAGAGGGGGATTGAATAGGGAGAGTGGAGGAGGGTTGTAGAGCACAGACAGGGTTATTAAGGTTGACTAAAGTGGCTGCTAGTCAGAGAATAGAGAGGGGTAATAATGGCAGGTTGTAGAGCAGAGAGGGGGATTATATCGGGAGGAGGTAGTGGAGGGGGGTTGTAGAGCAGAGATGGTTATTGTTAGGGTGGCTAAAGTGCCCAAGTGGCTTTTAGAGAATAGGGAGAGAGTAATAATGGCAGGTTTTAGAGCACAGACCGGGTTATTAAGGTTGGCTAAAGTGGCTGCTAGTCAAAGAATAGGGAGGGGGTAGTGATGGCTGTTTGTAGAGCAGAGAGGGGTAGTTAGAGTAGCTAATGCACCAAAGTGGCTGCTAGTCTTTGAGCAGGGAAGATGTAGTGATGGCAAGCTGTAGAGCAGAGAAGAGGGGATGGTTAAGGGGCTAAAGCGTCCAAGTGGCTGTTAGAGATTAGGGAGGGGGTAATAATGGCAGGTTGTAGAGCAGCGAGGGGGATTGAATAAGGGGGAAGGTATTGGAGGGGCGTTGTAGAGCAGAGATAGTTATTGTTAGGATGGCTAATGTGCCCAAGTGGCTGTTAGAGAATAGGGAAGGGGTAATGATGGCAAGTTGTAGAGCACATAAGTTCCCAAGTGGCTGTTAGAGAAGAGGAAGAGGTTAGTGATGGCTGTTTGTAGAGCAGTGGGGGGTTGTTAGGGTGGCTAATGCACCAAAGTGGCTGCTAGTCTTTGAATAGGGAAGAGATAGCGATTACAAGCTGTAGAGCAGAGAGAGTATTTGTTAAGGGGCTAAAGTGTCCAAGTTGCTGTTAGAAAATAGGGAGTGGGTAATAATGGCAGGTTGTAGAACAGAGAGGGGAATTGAATAGGGAGGAGGTACTGGAGGGGGATTGTAGAGCAGAGAGTTATTGTTAGGGTGGCTAAAGTGCCCAAGTGGCTGTTAGAGAATAGGGAGGGGGTAATGATGGCATGTTTTAGAGCACAGACAGGGTTATTAAGGTTGACTATGTAGCAAAGTGGCTGCTAGTCAAAGAATAGGGAGGGGGTAGTGATTACTGTTTATAGAGCACAGAGGGGTGGTTAGGGTGGCTCATGCACGTGATAGCATGTGATTGCTAGTCTTTGAATAGGAAGGAGGTAGTGATTGCAAGTTGTAGAGCAGAGAAGAGGGGATTGTTAAGGGGCTAATCGTCCAAATGGCTGTTAGGGAATAGGGATTGGATGATAATGGCAGGTTGTAGAGCAGAGAAGGGGATTGAATGAGGAGGAGGTAGTGGAGGGGGTTGTAGAGCAGAGATGGTTATTGTTAGGGTGGCTAAGTGCCCAAGTGGCTGTTAGAGAATAGGAAGGGGTGTAATTATGGCAGGTTTTAGAGCACAGACAGGGTTAAGGTTGGCTAAAGTGGCTGCTAGTCAGAGAATAGAGAGGGGGTAATAATGGCAGGTTGTAGAGCAGAGAGGGGGATTGACTTGGGAGGAGATAGTGGAGGGGGGTTGTAGAGCAGAGACTGTTATTGTTAGGGTGGCTGAAGTGCCCAAGTGGCTGTTAGAGAATAGGAAGGGGGGTAATAATGGCAGGTTGTAGAGCAGAGAGGGATTGAATAGGGAGTATGTAGTGAGGGGGGGTTGTAGAGCAGAGATAGTTGTTGTTAGGGTGGCTAAGTGCCCAAGTGGCTGTTAGAGAATAGGAAGGGGGTAATGATGGCAGGTTTTGGAGCACAGACAGGGTTATTAAGGTTGGCTAAAGTGGCTGTTAGTCAAAGAATAGGGTAGTAGTGATGGCTTAAACTGTTCAATGCGAACAAAGCAGGAAGAAATGAACCCTTTGTATTATTCCCCTGCAGAGAATCGCATCTGCCTGTCGGAATCCTGCATCTCTGTGACCAGCGCCATCCTGCGCTCCCTGGACCGCACCGTTGATCCGTGCCAGGACTTCTACAGCTATGCCTGCGGCGGCTGGATCAAGGCCAACCCGGTGCCCGATGGCCATTCCCGCTGGGGAACCTTCAACGAGCTCTGGGAGCACAACCAGGCCGTCATGAAACACCTCCTGGGTGAGTGTCCCGTATAGTATTTCCATCATCTTCTATAGAGCTGTACAAGGTGATACCAACAGGGGACCTGGAGTCAATCCTCCACCCCAGGGGTGTTTCCTAGGCAGGGTCTGACTTAATGCGGACCAACCACGTCCTATGGAAGGTTACTTTTTTTTTTCTTTTAATGTATCATTTAAAAGTAAAAACCTTTATCAAAACCTTTCTGTTCTTCCCTCCTCCAGAAGCAGTAATGGGCTTCTCACAGATGAGATCCGCCAGTGCTGCTGTCAGGGTTCCTATCTCTGACGGGTGGAGCCTCGGGGGAAGGGGGTGAACGAAGTGCACAATGGGTCTTCCTCTTTAAGTGAAGTGAATGGGCAAACCGGGTGGGGTCCAAACTGACTGAAACCCAGGAAAGTGAAAATCCTGGGTTTTGGTCCACCTTGAACCCAACTAAAAGGCCTTTTGTTGACGTGTCGCCATCGCCCCTAAAGCATCTCGCTTTGGGGTGCCCAATCCCTGGGAAGCGGTTGCTGTCCTCTTGCCCGCACATCACTGGAGTGCAAACGTTTAATGCTTTCACTTGCTTTAGCCGCAAATCCAAAGTGGACCAAAAAGTGTCCATTTGATTCTCCCTCCCAGGGGCATCCCCCATTTGGAATGCCCCGATATATGAAACCCTTGGATTCCCAGTAAAACTCACCTATTCAGCTTTCCAACGGCACATGCTTTGCCCATGGCCACTCTCCACTATACCCTTAGCCAGACACGTGCTATTCGTGAATGGCCAATGCGGACACGCCCCCGGCTAGTGCCCTCTCAGCTCCATTCAGCCCTTAGTTGACAAGACCTCTTGTTGGCTAAGAGAAGTCAAATCGCGCTGATTGGCTTTGACCTGTTGGATTGGCGGTCAAGTAAGTTTTACTGGGGATGGCGGGGGGTCCTCTACATGGGCAAGGAACAAAACCTGGGATATTTCAAATTCCTAGGTTTTGGTCCATTTTTTAAAGTGGACCAAAACCCAGACTGAAGCTTTCTAAAAGACCACAGTCTTTGTTACACCCTTGCTTTTGGAAGCTTCCCAACTTGGGATTCCCCACAATATGAAAACTTTCCACGATCCTCTGGCGGCACTTGAATGCATGCCGGGGGGGATGCTGCAGAGCGTGGCTAGGCTCAATCGCTGCCGCAGGGTCTGGGAAATCTTAGAGGCCAAATCATTTACCCTGTTTCCCCGAAAATAAGCCTTAGTAAGATTTTTCAGCAATGCGTTAAATATATGTGCTACCCCAAAAATGAGGCCTAGGCACATTTCATTATTCAGCTGTCAGGCTTCAGCAGAGGCACGGGAGGGGCGGTAGAATAGGGTGAGGAAGGACTCAATGTCCGAAACGGGTTGACACGGGGACTTGCTACTTTATGCTTTTTACACCGCCTTGATTGTCTGGATGGCATTTTAATTAAGATGGAATAAAGATAGAACTTTTTATCACTTTCAATGCTGGCTGGCGGGTGAGGACCCGTGGCGGCCGTAGAGGAGGGTGAGGACCCGTGGCGGCCGTAGAGGAGGGTGAGAACCCGTGGCGGCCGTAGAGGAGGGTGAGGACCCGTGGCGGCCGTAGAGGAGGGTGGGGACCCGTGGCGGCCGTAGAGGAGGGTGGGGGGGACCCGTGGCGGCCGTAGAGGAGGGCGGGGGGGACCCGTGGCGGCCGTAGAGGAGGGCGGGGGGGACCCGTGGCGGCCGTAGAGGAGGGCGGGGGGGACCCGTGGCGGCCGTAGAGGAGGGTGAGGACCCGTGGCGGCCGTAGAGGAGGGTGAGAACCCGTGGCGGCCGTAGAGGAGGGTGAGGACCCGTGGCGGCCGTAGAGGAGGGTGGGGACCCGTGGCGGCCGTAGAGGAGGGTGGGGGGGACCCGTGGCGGCCGTAGAGGAGGGCGGGGGGGACCCGTGGCGGCCGTAGAGGAGGGCGGGGGGGACCCGTGGCGGCCGTAGAGGAGGGCGGGGGGGACCCGTGGCGGCCGTAGAGGAGGGCGGGGGGGACCCGTGGCGGCCGTAGAGGAGGGCGGGGGGGACCCGTGGCGGCCGTAGAGGAGGGCGGGGGGGACCCGTGGCGGCCGTAGAGGAGGGCGGGGGGGGACCCGTGGCGGCCGTAGAGGAGGGCGGGGGGGACCCGTGGCGGCCGTAGAGGAGGGCGGGGGGGGACCCGCGGCGGCCGTAGAGGAGGGCGGGGGGACCCGCGGCGGCCGTAGAGGAGGGCGGGGGGACCCGCGGCGGCCAGAGCTGCTGTACTTCCCCCACCATCTTGCCAGCCGGCTACAATCCATTCCCTGAAAATAAGCCCTAACACCTATTTTTGTAGCAAAAATGAATGTAAGACCTGTCTTATTTTCGGGGAGACACGCTGTATGATGACATCACAGAGCTCTCGGGGAGAAAGCCTTTAAAGATGTGTGGCGTTTGAGTTTTAGTCCACTTTAAACCTGCAGAACTTAAACCCTGGATGACCTCACAGCGCCAGACGCACGACAGCTGGAAGACGGCACGTCAGGAAGCGGCCATAATGACGCCTCACCGGAGGAGTCGCGGGCGGCATCCCGTATAAGGAGAACCGGCACAGCGTGTTTACCGCGTAACCTTATAAAACGCCTTGTCTTCTGCATTTACAGCTTCTGCTTCCCATCTGCTCTGTGACATCATCGCTGCCAGAATAGTTAGAAACCTCACAGCGGCCAATCAGGAGGCTCCAACATGTTGGTTTACACACAAGCAGAGGAAGGTGTCGTTAGTGGGATCAGAATCTGGGGCAGAACGCCAGCCCCAGGTTTTGGTAGGTGCGCAGGTTGCAAGGCGTGAACCTCCTCTACAGCCAAACTCTGTCCCCCCCCCCCCCGAGCCTTAAAGTGGTCCAAAACCCAGGGTTTTGACCGGGGCACCCCAATCGGGGATGTGTGAAACCCCCCAGATCGCCGAAGTTAACTCACCTCTTCCCGGTCCAATGGCGCATGCGCGAGCCGCATCCCCACTATCCCTCTAGCAGGGCGCGTACCCGCATCGGGCATTTGTGAATGGCTGGCCCTGTTAGAGGGATGCGGCCGCCAGCGCGCTCGGAACCACCGGCATTAGACGACGTGACGTCAGCGGCTCCGAGCGCGCTGATTGGACGAGTGAGAAGGGAAGGGGGAGGTGCTTTGTCTCAATAGAAGTCAATGGGGCGACAGCTGTAGGTTATCCCATCATAGCTGCTTATTTAGACTGGACTGCCCCTTTAAACGACAAGCGTGTGAAATTTACGTGGCTGCTAAAGTGGAACAAAACCCACCAGCAGGTGGACTGGAATTTAAAAGATTCCAGGGCTGGCCGCTGGTGGCTTTACCGAATCGGGCTACCCTGTGGAAAAGCTGCCAGCAGCCAGCCCTGGAATCTTTTAGATTGTGTTAACCCCCCCCCCCCCCCCCCCCCCAGGGCGCCGTATACGCGCGCCTTTCCCTGGTCCAGCGGCGCATGCGCTGGCACTTGTCCAATGAGAGCCGTCCGCTGGACTGACGTAATTCAGCAGGCGACTCTCATTGTCTTCAATGGGGAGTTGCGCTGCCGCATCCCTGCACCCCTGGCATCGCGCACGCGTGTGCTCCCGCCCCAACCGTTCACATAGACATTCAAGTCAATGACAGCGGTTTGCCAAAAGATTTAAACGGCTCTCATTGGCGACCGCAAAGTTGGACCGAAGAGATATGAGTTTAAAGTGGACCAAAACCCAGGATTTTTACTATCCTTTTCTACCCTGCATCCCTGGTATTGTGTGCGCACGCGCACTCCCGCCCCAGCCATTCACATAGGCATTCAAGCCAATGAGAGCCGTTTGCCAAAAGATTTAAACCTAGCAAATGGCTCTCATTGGCTGAGCGAACGTGCACGTGAAGTTGACGCAAAGAGAGAGGCGAGTTTAAAGTGGACCAAAACCCAGGATTTTGACTATCCTTTTCTACCCTGCACCCCTGGCATCGCGCGCGCCCTCCCACCCCCGCCCCAACCATTCACATAGGCATTCAAGCCAATGAGAGCCGTTTGCCAAAAGATTTAAACCTAGCAAATGGCTCTCATTGGCTGAGCGAACGAGCACGTGAAGTTGGACGCAAAGAGCGAATTTAAAGTGGACCAAAACCCAGGATTTTGACTATCCTTTTCTACCCTGCACCCCTGGCATCGCGTGCGCCCTCCCGCCCCAACCATTCACATAGGCATTCAAGCCAATGAGAGCCGTTTGCCAAAAGATTTAAACCTAGCAAATGGCTCTCATTGGCTGAGCGAACGCGCACGTGAAGTTGGACGCAAAGAGAGAGGCGAGTTTAAAGTGGACCAAAACCCAGGATTTTGACTATCCTTTCCCTTGGGGCACCTGATCGGCTGTGTGAAACCCCCCAGAACTCGCTCACCTCTTCCCAGTCCTATGGCGTATGCACAGCCACTCATCCAATCAGTGCGCTCGGAGCCGCTGACGTCACACCATCTAAGACGGCGTCTAAGGCCAACGGCTCCGAGCGCACTGACGGCGGCATCTCCCGCTTCCCTCTAACAGGGCCGGCCATTCACAAATGCCAGGCGTGGGCACACGCCCTGCTAGAGGGATAGCGGGGATGCGGCTTCCGCATGCGCCGTTGCTGGGAAGCAAAGTAAGTGTCTGGGGCGACCTGGGGGGTTTCACGCAGCAGGGCATCCCGATTTTGGATGCCCCGGGGGAAGGGAGTTGATCGGCCCGGGAATCCATTGCGCTGGGTTTTGGTCCACTTTAACCCCCCGCGAACTGGGAGGGTTTCACACAGCGGGCATCCCCAATCGGAATGGAACAAAAGCCAGGAAAGGTAAAATCCCGGGTTTTGTTCCGCAGCGCCTGGTGTTTCCCCCTAAAAAAAGCTCACCATTACCTGCACCCCCAAAGGCCTTGAGGGTGCAGGAGAGCCCAGTGCCCACGTGGGCCCCGTTTTTTTAATAAACCCGGATGGGGCCCTGGTTGCCAGTACTAAGCTACGACCTTCAGCACAGAGAGGCGCTCGCCCCCTCCTTCCACCCCCATCTCTGTGTCAACATCTCAGATAAGAGGCCGGTTTGTTTGGACAGCGCAGGAGCCGCTGAGCCGCTGCTTTTACAGCTGAGACACCCGCCGCCTGCTCTCGCCCCCGCAGCTGGGAGCCCCCCTCGGGTGCATTTCCCATGGAGAGAGGTGTGCAGGTGCTTCCGCTCCACCGCCATGCAATCTAATGATCTGCCGTGTCGGGAGATGCGGGCCCGGTGACATCTGCTGCGCCTGGCGGTAACCATGTGACACTTGCCAATAGAAAAGGTCGGCAGCTCCTCTGAGGTCAGCGCTCTGCCGCGGCCCCGAATGCTACTTACCCCCCCTTGTTACATTGTTACAGACACTCCTTCGTCCTTAAAGGGACAGTCCAGGCAATGGCAATTATTACAGTCCGCCCCTGGGCCACCTCTTGTGGACGCCCCTGGGCCACCTCTTGTGGACGCCCCTGGGCCACCTCTTGTGGATGCCCCTGGGCCACCTCTTGTGGACGCCCCTGGGCCACCTCTTGTGGACGCCCCTGGGCCACCTCTTGTGGATGCCCCTGGGAGCGCCCCCCAGCTCTTACTCTTCAAGAGCGCCCCCCAGCTCTTACTCTTCAAGAGCGCCCCCCAGCTCTTACTCTTCAAGAGCGCCACCATCAGCTCAAGGTTAGCCGGCCATGAGCTGATGCTGAGCCTATTTGGGGGGGGGGGGACCACTATATGCCCACGGGGCTTATGCCCTCCCTGCCCCACAAGCTTTATTGTTGTATTTTGCTGGTGTTTATTGACTGGACTTGCTGTCCCTTGCGTGCTGGTGTGTTTTTTACTGACTTTTTACCTCACATATTTACCCTCCTGTGTCCCACTTAAGAGGGATCATTTCTTGCGGGCTGGCCAGGTTGGGTCGTTCGTGCCTTGTACCTGTTAACATAACTCAAAACCCCATAATGGAGGCTTCTGGAGACAGTGAACTTGGGGCCCCATCTGGGCGGGTGAAGCTCTGCCCCATGTGCGGTGCTAGTCCTCTGAGCGGACTCAGCACGCTTGTGTCACTTGCGCCAGAAGTGTTATTTTTGAGCATGATCGGGTGGGCGTATCGGCCCCTAGCCCGTCACTTGGTTTTCTGTTCATACCTTCACAAAATTTTGCAAGGTTGATGTCAGTGCCTCAGCTGATGCTGTTTTGGGCCGTAAGGTGCTTCAGGCGGTAGTGAAATGAACTACATGCTGTTCCGCACTGGGGATCCCGCCTAAATGGACACTGCTTTTGGATATCCCAACTGTCATCACTTCTGGGACGACCTGGACTGGATATAGTGGAAGATAAAATTCTGTGAAACTCACCTGTAGAATTGTTTTTGAATATTTCCAGTCCAGGTCGTCCCACCCCACCCTTGTTTTCTCATTATCTCATTTGCCTTTTATGGTGATTACCTTTTTATATTGGACCGTTGTCCTAAAATTTTTTTTTTTTTTTGATAGAGAGAGTACACTCTGAAGCTATGTGAACATGGTTTCTTGGCCTCCCGGCCTGTCTCTTTGCTTACTGCTGTTTAACCACTGGGGAATCATCTGAGACACCTGCTTTTATAGGAGGCCGGGAGGAGCGACAGCTTTTGATCTTGCAGTCAGGCGCCACCTGGCGGTGGATTACCCAACTGTCATCACTTCTGGGACGACCTGGACTGGATATATTCAAAAACAATTCTACAGGTGCGTTTCACAGAATTGTATTTTTCCAGTTATATACTACACAGTGGGACATCCAAAATGGCTGCCGGGGATCTGGAGACTTTTACACTCAATACGGGGCTTTCACCGAAGCCGTAATGTTACTGTATCATAGACTGTGCAGGGCAGCCATCACTTTGTATAGCGATCATGGAGAATAATCCTTTCTGCGCCATTATGCGGAATTCAGGTTCCCCTTCCAAACGGGACGAGCGACTTCTGCCGACACCTGATGGGATTTTATATTTTTTGTCGTACACAGAGAACACCACAACCAACTTCACCAGCGCAGCTGAGCACAAGGCCCAGAGGTACTACCAGTCCTGCCTGAACGAGTCCAAGATCGAGGAGCTCGGCGCCAAACCTCTGCAGGACCTCATAGAGAAGGTGAGTAGACGTGTTCCAAAACTGCTCCGGTGGTGAGCAGCCAATCATTAGAGTATAAGGAGGATACAGGAGGAGAAGAGCTTACACTCTATTAGGGTATAAGGGAGGATACAGGAGGAGAAGAGCTTACACTCTATTAGGGTATAAGGGAGGATACAGAAGGAGAAGAGCTTACACTCTATTAGGGTATAAGGGAGGATACAGGAGGAGAAGAGCTTACACTCTATTAGGGTATAAGGGAGGATACAGAAGGAGAAGAGCTTACACTCTATTAGGGTATAAGGGAGGATACAGGAGGAGAAGAGCTTACACTCTATTAGGGTATAAGGGAGGATACAGAAGGAGAAGAGCTTACACTCTATTAGGGTATAAGGGAGGATACAGGAGGAGAAGAGCTTACACTCTATTAGGGTATAAGGGAGGATACAGAAGGAGAAGAGCTTACACTCTATTAGGGTATAAGGGAGGATACAGGAGGAGAAGAGCTTACACTCTATTAGGGTATGAGGGAGGATACAGGAGGAGAAGAGCTTACACTCTATTAGGGTATGAGGGAGGATACAGAAGGAGAAGAGCATACAATCTATTAGGGTATAAGGAAGGATACAGAAGGAGAAGAGCTTACAATCTATTAGGGTATAAGGGAGGATACAGAAGGAGAAGAGCTTACAATCTATTAGGGTATAAGGGAGGATACAGAAGGAGAAGCGCTTACACTCTATTAGGGTATAAGGAAGGATACAGAAGGAGAAGAGCTTACAATCTATTAGGGTATAAGGGAGGATACAGAAGGAGAAGAGCATACAATCTATTAGGGTATAAGGGAGGATACAGAAGGAGAAGAGCTTACAATCTATTCCTGCTTCTGTTCTGCAGCTCGGCGGGTGGAACATCACAGGGGCATGGGATAAGAACTTCCAGGACACCCTGCAGAACATCACAGCTTATTACAGAGTCTCACCCTTCTTCTCGGTGTTCGTTAGTGCCGACTCCAAGAATTCCAACAGCAACGTGATCCAGGTGAGGGTCGGCAATTGGGGGCGGGTCATGGTGCCAGGGACCGGTGATTGGGGAGGAGGTTTAGGTGCTGAACACTTTGTCCTTTGTCGCACAGATAGACCAGTCAGGACTGGGGTTACCCTCCCGGGAATATTACCTGAATAAAACGGCCAATGACAAGGTGAGTGCTGGGTAAGGACTGGGCCCTTGCTGGGGTTGTATTTTATTTTCAATCCTGACCCATTTTTGTCCTGCAGGTTCTCACTGGGTACCTAAACTTTATGGTCCAGTTGGGCGTTCTTCTGGGAGGAGAGGAGAACAGCACCCGGCAGCAGATGCAGGAGATCCTCGACTTTGAGACGGCTTTGGCCAATATCACCATCCCGCAAGAGAAGAGGCGAGACGAGGAGGTCATCTACCACAAGATCCCTGCTGGGGAGCTGAAAGTAAGCACGTGCGGCGCAGTGGGAGGTGCTACGGTGGTCACACCCCATCAAGGGACTCCTATTTTGGGGGAGGGGTAAAAAAAAAAAAAAAAAACAGGACTTGCTGTAAAGCGAAACAAAAGCCATTGTGGTTATAAAAGACTCCAGGGACAGCCAATGGCCTCCCAGATTGGGATGCTCCATTATGGGAAGCCTCCGGTTCACTGCAAAACTCCCCCGCCAGCCGTATCCCCAGCCCCCTACCATTCATATAAGCTGGCGCACGCCCTTGTCTAAAGAGAAACTGGGCATGTGGCTGCTCCTGCTACCTATTGCCGGGGCACATCCAAACAGAGCAGTCTATCGGGCATTAAAGTGGACCAAAACCCAGGATATTGACTATCCTGGGTTTTGGTCCACTCCCCCAGGGCACCCCGATCAGGGGTGCCCCACTATGTGAACCCCCCCCCCCCCCCCCAGATCGCTCGCATCAACTCACCAAGATGCGGTCCTATGGCGGACACTCATCCAATCAGCGCGCTCAGAGCCGCTGAGCTATGCACGTCTAAACGACATCTTAGCTCAGCGTCTCCAAGCGCGCTGGCGGCCGCATCTCGCGCTTCCCTCTAATAGGGAGTGCACCCTACTGGAGAGACAGCGGGGATGCGGCCGCAGGCCACGCATGCCCCGTTGGACCGGGATTAAGGTAAGTGTAGTAGACGACCTGGGGGGGGGGTTTCACAAAGCGGGGCATCCCAATTTTGGATGCCCCGCGGGGAGGTTTCCGGGCCGATCCAGCTAGGTTTTGGTGCACTTTAATATGCACATACATCGCTGATTGGATGAGAGCCCGTGTATCTGCCGTGTGACTGGGGAAAGGTATGTTTTTCAAGACGATTCAGGGGGGATGCAAAAATTGGGATGCCCGGGGCCATGAGCGAAACCCAGGATAGTTAAATGCCTGGGGTTGTTTTTCCGCTTTAATATTTAGCAGAGGGGCAGCCCACACAGGGCCAGCAATTAAGGTGGGAACGCCACACACATATAACAAAAAAAAAAGTGTTGGCGCTAGATAAGTTGGTGAGGGGGGGAATCTAGTAAGTGAGTTGGTAGACAGAGGGGTAGTTCTGAGGGAGTGTGCAACTCCACAAGTTTGGTTGAGTGCAGGAGCAGAGGAAAGATGGGTCCAGGGAGGGTCCTTTAGCTATTGGGGATTTGAGCACATGTTTGAATAGTGAGAAGAAGGAAGCCGTCGGGACCTGGTGCTTTACAATTTTGGTCTAGCAATCCTAAAATGCTGTACTGGTTAGCCTCGATTTTTACCCCAGGTTTTGGTTCTTGCCCCTGGGAGATCCCAAATTGACTGTGTAACCCCCCAGCCCCCCCCCCCAAATCGCCTTTACGAAGTTGTGGCCTGTAAATGTGCTGTGGGGATCCCCGGGAATGGAAAGTGTGTTCTGTGGTTTCCATGTGGTTTCACAACCGAACTCAGAACTGCCATGTCTATCAGCTCGTTACTAGATCCCCCTCACTTCCACTCTAACTCCTCAACCGAAACCGGCCTCACTGGTTACTAACAATCTGCTAAAGCCTAATTTATTTATTATTACATTTTTAAGGCCACACCTACATTCTTGTCCTTGGCTTTTGATGCCTCTCTGATCATTCACTTTCATGGTTTTCCTCCAACATCTCCGGTTGGGCATTTAGCATATCCCACATAAGTGCAAGGTTCCGACCTGGGACCCCAACTTTTCTCCGTATACACCTATGCTCTTGGTCTACTCATTGGTCTACTCCTTTGGCCTCCCAACAGAGGATGATGCTCAAAAATACCTCTCTGGTCTCTCTCTTCCCCTCTCTCTCTTCCCCTCTCTCTCTTCCCCTCTCTCTCTTCCCCTCTCTCTCTTCCCCTCTCTCTCTTCCCCTCTCTCTCTTCCCCTCTCTCTCTTATTCCAGACTGTCTAACAGCTATCTTTGCATTCCTGTCATCTCACTCATGCGATACCAACTCACACACAGCCTCTGCTCCAACCTTTTGTCCTCACCACCCATCAGCTCCTCCCACTTTCCGCTTCAGGACTTCCCACGCGCCGCCCCACTCCTCTGGAATGCCCTTCCCTATGCAATTCGCCACTCCCCAGCTAATGTTTTGTAGGTCATTTGTGAGTGTGAGGAAGTCATCTTTGCTGTGTAACGGCCATTAAAGGAGCCGCGCTCTGTGTTCTTTCCCACAGGAGCTGATGCCGGTGGTGGATTGGATGTCCTTCCTGCGTGCAGTCTTTTACCCCGTGGAGATCAACGAGACCGAGCCAGTGGTGGTTTATGCCAAAGAATATCTGATCGACGTGACCGGGCTGATCAACGCCACGGACAAGAGGTGGCTGAGCTGTAGAGGCCTCTTTGTGATCCTTCTATTTCCTATGAGCACCCGAGCAGCATTCTCACTGGCTTTTTCAATGTTTACATGCAAAACTTAAAGCAGAACCAAACCTGGGATTTTCACTATCCCATGTTTTGTTCCTTCCCTTGGGGGGGGCATCCTGATTTGTGATGCCCCACTACGTGAAACCTGCCGAATTGTCCATAAAAATGTACCTTTCCCTGGTCCCACGGCATATGCATGGGCTCTGATCCAATCAGTGCCGTATGCTGTGCATATTTATCAGCAACCATCAGCAATATAGTTCTGTTTAGATGCCGAGCTCGGCAGTAGGGAGCGTCCGCATCCCCAGTTTCCCTTAAAGTGGACCAACACCCAGGATTTTCACTATCCTGGGGTTTGGTCCACTTCTGCGGGGCACCCCGATCTTTTTACACTTGTGCAGCAGGTCATCCTAAATCGGGATTGCCCCTGGAGAATGGGGGGGGGACCTTTTTGAGGTCAAAGTTAAAGGGACTGTCCAAGCAAAGGGTTAAATTCCTGTGATTATTCCCTACCTGATGCCTGTAACTATTGTCCGTGCGTTGTGGCAGGAGAAGCTTTGAAGTTTCACTTTGTTCCTAAGTGCCCTCACTGCGTCCCTGGACGGGAGGCTCAGGAAGAAAGTGAAACAAAGCTTCTCTCCTGCCGAGTGAGACGAGGACAACGGTTACAGGCATCAGGTAGAGATTAACCACAGGTTACAGGCATCGGGTAGAGATTAACCACAGGTTACAGGCATCGGGTAGAGATTAACCACAGGTTACAGGCATCAGGTAGAGATTAACCACAGGTTACAGGCATCAGGTAGAGATTAACCACAGGTTACAGGCATCAGGTAGAGATTAACCACAGGTTACAGGCATCGGGTAGAGATTAACCACAGGTTACAGGCATCGGGTAGAGATTAACCACAGGTTACAGGCATCAGGTAGAGATTAACCACAGGTTACAGGCATCAGGTAGAGATTAACCACAGGTTACAGGCATCAGGTAGAGATTAACCACAGGTTACAGGCATCAGGTAGAGATTAACCACAGGTTACAGGCATCAGGTAGAGATTAACCACAGGTTACAGGCATCGGGTAGAGATTAACCACAGGTTACAGGCATCAGGTAGAGATTAACCACAGGTTACAGGCATCAGGTAGAGATTAACCACAGGTTACAGGCATCGGGTAGAGATTAACCACAGGTAACAGGCATCAGGTAGAGATTAACCACAGGTTACAGGCATCAGGTAGAGATTAACCACAGGTTACAGGCATCGGGTAGAGATTAACCACAGGTTACAGGCATCCGGTAGAGATTAACCACAGGTTACCGGCATCGGGTAGAGATTAACCACAGGTTACCGGCATCGGGTAGAGATTAACCACAGGTTACCGGCATCAGGTAGAGATTAACCACAGGTTACCGGCATCAGGTAGAGATTAACCACAGGTTACAGGCATCAGGTAGAGATTAACCACAGGTTACAGGCATCAGGTAGAGATTAACCACAGGTTACAGGCATCGGGTAGAGATTAACCACAGGTTACAGGCATCGGGTAGAGATTAACCACAGGTTACAGGCATCAGGTAGAGATTAACCACAGGTTACAGGCATCAGGTAGAGATTAACCACAGGTTACAGGCATCGGGTAGAGATTAACCACAGGTTACAGGCATCGGGTAGAGATTAACCACAGGTTACAGGCATCAGGTAGAGATTAACCACAGGTTACAGGCATCGGGTAGAGATTAACCACAGGTTACAGGCATCAGGTAGAGATTAACCACAGGTTACAGGCATCAGGTAGAGATTAACCACAGGTTACAGGCATCGGGTAGAGATTAACCACAGGTTACAGGCATCAGGTAGAGATTACCCACAGGTTACAGGCATCAGGTAGAGATTAACCACAGGTTACAGGCATCAGGTAGAGATTAACCACAGGTTACAGGCATCGGGTAGAGATTAACCACAGGTTACAGGCATCAGGTAGAGATTAACCACTGGTTGCAGGCATCAGGTAGAGATTAACCACAGGTTACAGGCATCAGGTAGAGATTAACCACCAGTTGCAGGCATCAGGTAGAGATTAACCACAGGTTACCGGCATCAGGTAGAGATTAACCACAGGTTACAGGCATCAGGTAGAGATTAACCACAGGTTACAGGCATCAGGTAGGGATTAACCACAAGTTACAGGCATCAGGTAGAGATTACCCACAGGATTTAAACCCTTTGCCTGGACAGTCCATTTAACTGATGATGTGGAAAAGAGGGTCACACAGGTAAACCGCTGAAAATTCTCACTGCGTTCACCATTGTGATCACCAGAAAGTGAAACTTCAAAGCTACTCCTCTACTGCCACAACGTGAATCAAGAACTACAGTTACAGGCATCAGGTAGAGGTTAGACACAGGTTACAGGCATCAGGTAGAGATTAACCACAGGATTTAAACCCTTTGCCTGGACAGTCCCTTTAACTGATGATGTGGCGAAGAGGGTCACGGAGGTAAACCGCTGGAAATTCTCACTGCATCCTGATTGGTGGGTTCCAGCTGAAGGCTTGTTCTGCTCCTCCCCCCAGGATCCTCCATAATTACATGATCTGGAACCTGGTGCGGAAGACGAGCTCCTATCTGGATCAGCGCTTCCAAGACGCAGAGGAGAAGTTCATAGAAGTCATGTACGGAACCAAGAAGGTGAGATATAGTCCCATATAGAGCGGCGCTCGGGCATAAGTGGACCAACACCCTCCCGTAATCCCGGACTGCGGGGCACCCCGATCGCTGTGTGAAACCCCCCAGAAACCCCTAAATCCCTACCTGCTCCTCGATCCAGCGGCGCCCGCCGCCGCCTCCCGCGCGTCCCTCTAGCAGGACGCGCACCCGCGCCGGCCGTTTGTGAATGCACCCTGTAAGAGTGACGCGCGGGAGGCGGGGATTGGCAGCAGCGGTCACGTGGGAGCGGGGTGAGGTGAGTTTTTGGGGCTTTCTGGGGGGTTTCACACAGCGGGGCACCCCCGATCGGGGTGCCCCGGGGAAGTGGACCAATACCCAGGATAGTCAAAATCCTGGGTGTTGGTCCACTTTCAGTGTGTGGCACGCTCCCGCACCCAGCCTATCTGAATGGATGGGGAGCGTGTGCCTCAGCTACACGGGTGTTGGGGAAAGTCTGTTAATCTCAAAGTGTTGATAAAATCTGGAAGATTTATGGCTGACCTTCAGAGTCACATGTGCAAAGTGGTTAATTATTAGCTGGAGTAAAAATACGGATGAACTTATTAAAGCGGACCCTAACCCTGAATAAGAGCCTATCTTATATGTTTCCCACACCCTGTACATACAGATTGCTCACATTAATCCGGACCTTCACCCTGAATAAGAGCCTATCTTATATGTTTCCCACACCCTGTACATACAGATTGCTCACATTAATCCGGACCTTCACCCTGAATAAGAGCCTATCTTATATGTTTCCCCCACCCTGTACATACAGATTGCCCACATTAATCCAGACCTTCACCCTGAATAAGAGCCTATCTTATATGTTTCCCCCACCCTGTACATACAGATTGCCCACATTAATCCGGACCCTCACCCTGAATAAGAGCCTATCTTATATGTTTCCCACACCCTGTACATACAGATTGCCCACATTAATCCGGACCTTCACCCTGAATAAGAGCCTATCTTATATGTTTCCCACACCCTGTACATACAGATTGCTCACATTAATCCGGACCTTCACCCTGAATAAGAGCCTATCTTATATGTTTCCCACACCCTGTACATACAGATTGCTCACATTAATCCGGACCCTCACCCTGAATAAGAGCCTATCTTATATGTTTCCCACACCCTGTACATACAGATTGCTCACATTAATCCGGACCCTCACCCTGAATAAGAGCCTATCTTATATGTTTCCCACACCCTGTACATACAGATTGCTCACATTAATCCGGACCCTCACCCTGAATAAGAGCCTATCTTATATGTTCCCCACACCCTGTACATACAGATTGCCCACATTAATCCGGACCCTCACCCTGAATAAGAGCCTATCTTATATGTTTCCCACACCCTGTACATACAGATTGCCCACATTAATCCGGACCCTCACCCTGAATAAGAGCCTATCTTATATGTTCCCCACACCCTGTACATACAGATTGCCCACATTATTCCGGACCCTCACCCTGAATAAGAGCCTATCTTATATGTTTCCCACACCCTGTACATACAGATTGCTCACATTAATCCGGACCTTCACCCTGAATAAGAGCCTATCTTATATTTTTCCCACACCCTGTACATACAGATTGCTCACATTAATCCGGACCTTCACCCTGAATAAGAGCCTATCTTATATGTTTCCCACACCCTGTACATACAGATTGCTCACATTAATCCGGACCCTCACCCTGAATAAGAGCCTATCTTATATGTTCCCCCCACCCTGTACATACAGATTGCCCACATTAAAAATCATCCTACCTGCATCTACTGCATGTTATGAGCCTTTAAACATCCAAGAGGGCGGCACATGGTGTTTCAGGCAGCCTGCAAACAGGAAGCACCTTCTGACTGTGCTGCGCTGCATTCTGGGATTGCTGACCTTTCCCTGACCCCAGCTCTGCTCTGTCTGAGCAAAGCACAGCTATAACCCCGCCCCCTGCACTTTATCCCACTCTCCTGTCCTCACTAGAGTCCTGAACAGAGTTGCAGCCCAGTGGGGGAAAGAATAATAAGTGACTAAAAAAAATGCTGGGGAATAGTTTTTTAAGGGTTTGGGCTTTTTAATAAATCATGGTGAAGGTCCGGTTTAACCTGCATAGATCTGTTTTGCAACTGCGCCCCCTGCTGTCGCTCTATGGAAAAAATCACATGACGCAGCATCCGAATGGGATGTCTGCCAATTCTCTGGTATCATTATTTCCCTCTATTCTTCTCATACTTTCCCTTTATTCCACTTGTCATTCTTTCCCTCTATTCTTCCTCTTGTACTTTCCCTCTATTCCTCTTCTCGTACTTTCCCTCTATTCTTCTTCTTTTCGTACTTTCCCTCTATTCTTCTTCTTTTCATACTTTCCCTCTATTCTTCTTCTTTTCGTACTTTCCCTCTATTCCTCTTCTCGTACTTTCCCTCTATTCTTCTTCTTTTCGTACTTTCCCTCTATTCCTCTTCTCGTACTTTCCCTCTATTCTTCTTCTTCTCGTACTTTCCCTCTATTCTTCTTCTTCTCGTACTTTCCCTCTATTCTTCTTCTTCTCGTACTTTCCCTCTATTTTTCTTCTTCTCGTACTTTCCCTCTATTCTTCTTCTTCTTCTCGTACTTTCCCTCTATTCTTCTTCTTCTCGTACTTTCCCTCTATTCTTCTTCTTCTTGTACTTTCCCTCTATTCTTCTTCTTCTCGTACTTTCCCTCTATTCCTCTTCTCGTACTTTCCCTCTATTCCTCTTCTCGTATTTTCCCTCTATTCCTCTTCTCGTACTTTCCCTCTATTCCTCTTCTCGTACTGTCCCTCTATTCTTCTTCTTCTCGTACTGTCCCTCTATTCTTCTTCTTCTCGTACTGTCCCTCTATTCTTCTTCTTCTCGTACTTTCCCTCTCTTCTTCTTCTTCTCGTACTTTCCCTCTATTTTTCTTCTTCTTCTCGTACGTTCCCTCTATTTTTCTTCTTCTTCTCGTACTTTCCCTCTATTCTTCTTCTTCTCTTACTTTCCCTCTATTCTTCTTCTTCTCGTACTTTCCCTCTATTCTTCTTCTTCTCGTACTTTCCCTCTATTCTTCTTCTTCTTCTCGTACTTTCCCTCTATTCTTCTTCTTCTTCTCGTACTTTCCCTCTATTCTTCTTCTTCTTCTTCTCGTACTTTCCCTCTATTCTTCTTCTTCTCGTACTTTCCCTCTATTCTTCTTCTTCTCGTACTTTCCCTCTATTCCTCTTCTCGTACTTTCCCTCTCTTCTTCTTCTTCTCGTACTTTCCCTCTATTATTCTTCTTCTCGTACTTTCCCTCTCTTCTTCTTCTTCTCGTACTTTCCCTCTATTCCTCTTCTCGTACTTTCCCTCTATTCCTCTTCTCGTACTTTCCCTCTATTCCTCTTCTTCTCGTACTTTCCCTCTAATCTTCTTCTTCTCGTACTTTCCCTCTCTTCTTCTTCTTCTCGTACTTTCCCTCTCTTCTTCTTCTTCTCGTACTTTCCCTCTATTCCTCTTCTCGTACTTTCCCTCTATTCCTCTTCTCGTACTTTCCCTCTATTCCTCTTCTCGTACTTTCCCTCTATTCCTCTTCTCGTACTTTCCCTCTATTCTTCTTCTTCTCGTACTTTCCCTCTATTCTTCTTCTTCTCGTACTTTCCCTCTATTCTTCTTCTTCTCGTACTTTCCCTCTATTCTTCTTCTTCTCGTACTTTCCCTCTCTTCTTCTTCTTCTCGTACTTTCCCTCTATTCTTCTTCTTCTCGTACTTTCCCTCTCTTCTTCTTCTTCTCGTACTTTCCCTCTATTATTCTTCTTCTCGTACTTTCCCTCTCTTCTTCTTCTTCTCGTACTTTCCCTCTATTCCTCTTCTCGTACTTTCCCTCTATTCCTCTTCTCGTACTTTCCCTCTATTATTCTACTTCTCGTACTTTCCCTCTATTCCTCTTCTCGTACTTTCCCTCTATTCTTGTTCTTCTCGTACTTTCCCTCTATTCTTCTTCTTCTTCTCGTACTTTCCCTCTATTCTTCTTCTTCTTCTCGTACTTTCCCTCTATTCTTCTTCTCTTACTTTCCCTCTATTCTTCTTCTTCTCGTACTTTCCCTCTCTCTCCTTCTTCTCGTACTTTCCCTCTCTCTCCTCCTTCTCGTACTTTCCCTCTCTCTCCTCCTTCTCGTACTTTCCCTCTCTCTCCTCCTTCTCTTACTTTCCCTCTCTCTCCTTCTTCTCGTACTTTCCCTCTCTCTCCTCCTTCTCGTACTTTCCCTCTCTCTCCTTCTTCTCGTACTTTCCCTCTCTCTCCTCCTTCTCGTACTTTCCCTCTCTCTCCTTCATCTCCTACTTTCCCTCTCTCTCCTTCATCTCCTACTTTCCCTCTCTCTCCTCCTTCTCGTACTTTCCCTCTCTCTCCTTCTTCTCGTACTTTCCCTCTCTCTCCTCCTTCTCGTACTTTCCCTCTCTCTCCTCCTTCTCTTACTTTCCCTCTCTCTCCTTCTTCTCGTACTTTCCCTCTCTCTCCTCCTTCTCGTACTTTCCCTCTCTCTCCTCCTTCTCGTACTTTCCCTCTCTCTCCTCCTTCTCTTACTTTCCCTCTCTCTCCTTCTTCTCGTACTTTCCCTCTCTCTCCTTCTCGTACTTTCCCTCTCTCTCCTTCTTCTCGTACTTTCCCTCTCTCTCCTTCTTCTCGTACTTTCCCTCTCTCTCCTTCTTCTCTTCTCGTACTTTCCCTCTCTCTCCTCCTTCTCGTACTTTCCCTCTCTCTCCTCCTTCTCGTACTTTCCCTCTCTCTCCTCCTTCTCGTACTTTCCCTCTCTCTCCTCCTTCTCGTACTTTCCCTCTCTCTCCTCCTTCTCGTACTTTCCCTCTCTCTCCTCCTTCTCGTACTTTCCCTCTCTCTCCTCCTTCTCGTACTTTCCCTCTCTCTCCTCCTTCTCGTACTTTCCCTCTCTCTCCTTCATCTCGTACTTTCCCTCTCTCTCCTTCATCTCCTACTTTCCCTCTCTCTCCTTCATCTCGTACTTTCCCTCTCTCTCCTCGTACTTTCCCTCTCTCTCCTTCTCGTACTTTCCCTCTCTCTCCTTCATCTCGTACTTTCCCTCTCTCTCCTTCATCTCCTACTTTCCCTCTCTCTCCTTCATCTCGTACTTTCCCTCTCTCTCCTCGTACTTTCCCTCTCTCTCCTTCTCGTACTTTCCCTCTCTCTCCTTCTTCTCGTACTTTCCCTCTCTCTCCTTCTCGTACTTTCCCTCTCTCTCCTTCTTCTCTTCTCGTACTTTCCCTCTCTCTCCTTCTCGTACTTTCCCTCTCTCTCCTTCTCGTACTTTCCCTCTCTCTCCTTCTTCTCTTCTAGTACGTTCCCTCTCTCTCCTTCTTCTCGTACTTTCCCTCTCTCTCCTTCTTCTCGTACTTTCCCTCTCTCTCCTTCTCGTACTTTCCCTCTCTCTCCTTCTCGTACTTTCCCTCTCTCTCCTTCTCGTACTTTCCCTCTCTCTCCTTCTTCTCTTCTAGTACGTTCCCTCTCTCTCCTTCTTCTCGTACTTTCCCTCTCTCTCCTTCGTCTCGTACTTTCCCTCTCTCTCCTTCTTCTCGTACTTTCCCTCTCTCTCCTTCTTCTCATACTTTCCCTCTCTCTCCTTCTTCTTGTACTTTCCCTCTCTCTCCTTCTTCTCTTCTCGTACTTTCCCTCTCTCTCCTTCATCTCGTACTTTCCCTCTCTCTCTTCCTTCTCGTACTTTCCCTCTCTCTCCTTCATCTCGTACTTTCCCTCTCTCTCCTTCTTCTCGTACTTTCCCTCTCTCTCCTTCTCGTACTTTCCCTCTCTCTCCTTCTTCTCTTCTCGTACTTTCCCTCTCTCTCCTTCTTCTCGTACTTTCCCTCTCTCTCCTTCTTCTCTTCTCTACTTTCCCTCTCTCTCCTTCTCGTACTTTCCCTCTCTCTCCTTCTCGTACTTTCCCTCTCTCTCCTTCTCGTACTTTCCCTCTCTCTCCTTCTCGTACTTTCCCTCTCTCTCCTTCTTCTCTTCTAGTACGTTCCCTCTCTCTCCTTCTTCTCGTACTTTCCCTCTCTCTCCTTCTTCTCGTACTTTCCCTCTCTCTCCTTCTTCTCGTACTTTCCCTCTCTCTCCTTCTTCTCATACTTTCCCTCTCTCTCCTTCTCGTACTTTCCCTCTCTCTCCTTCTCGTACTTTCCCTCTCTCTCCTTCTCGTACTTTCCCTCTCTCTCCTTCTCGTACTTTCCCTCTCTCTCCTTCTTCTCTTCTAGTACGTTCCCTCTCTCTCCTTCTTCTCGTACTTTCCCTCTCTCTCCTTCTTCTCGTACTTTCCCTCTCTCTCCTTCTTCTCGTACTTTCCCTCTCTCTCCTTCTCGTACTTTCCCTCTCTCTCCTTCTCGTACTTCCCTCTCTCTCCTTCTTCTCGTACTTTCCCTCTCTCTCTTCCTTCTCGTACTTTCCCTCTCTCTCCTTCTTCTCATACTTTCCCTCTCTCTCCTTCTTCTTGTACTTTCCCTCTCTCTCCTTCTTCTCTTCTCGTACTTTCCCTCTCTCTCCTTCATCTCGTACTTTCCCTCTCTCTCTTCCTTCTCGTACTTTCCCTCTCTCTCCTTCATCTCGTACTTTCCCTCTCTCTCCTTCTTCTCGTACTTTCCCTCTCTCTCCTTCTCGTACTTTCCCTCTCTCTCCTTCTCGTACTTTCCCTCTCTCTCCTTCTCGTACTTCCCTCTCTCTCCTTCTTCTCGTACTTTCCCTCTCTCTCTTCCTTCTCGTACTTTCCCTCTCTCTCCTTCTTCTCATACTTTCCCTCTCTCTCCTTCTTCTTGTACTTTCCCTCTCTCTCCTTCTTCTCTTCTCGTACTTTCCCTCTCTCTCCTTCATCTCGTACTTTCCCTCTCTCTCTTCCTTCTCGTACTTTCCCTCTCTCTCCTTCTTCTCGTACTTTCCCTCTCTCTCTCTTCCTTCTCGTACTTTCCCTCTCTCTCCTTCTTCTCGTACTTTCCCTCTCTCCTTCTTCTCGTATTTCCCTCTCTCTCCTTCTTCTCGTACTTTCCCTCTCTCTCCTTCTCGTACTTTCCCTCTCTCTCCTTCTTCTCGTACTTTCCCTCTCTCTCCTTCTTCTCTTCTCGTACTTTCCCTCTCTCTCCTTCTTCTCGTACTTTCCCTCTCTCCTTCTTCTCGTACTTTCCCTCTCTCTCCTTCTTCTCGTACTTTCCCTCTCTCTCCTCCTTCTCGTACTTTCCCTCTCTCTCCTCCTTCTCGTACTTTCCCTCTCTCTCCTTCTTCTCGTACTTTCCCTCTCTCTCCTTCTTCTCGTACTTTCCCTCTCTCTCCTTCTTCTCGTACTTTCCCTCTCTCTCCTTCTTCTCGTACTTTCCCTCTCTCCTTCTTCTCGTACTTTCCCTCTCTCCTTCTTCTCGTACTTTCCCTCTCTCCTTCTTCTCGTACTTTCCCTCTCTCTCCTTCTTCTCGTACTTTCCTTCTCTCTCCTCCTTCTCGTACTTTCCCTCTCTCTCCTTCTTCTCTTCTTGTACTTTCCCTCTCTCTCCTTCTTCTCTTCTCGTACTTTCCCTCTCTCTCCTTCTTCTCTTCTCGTACTTTCCCTCTCTCTCTCCTTCTCGTACTTTCCCTCTCTCCTCCTTCTTGTACTTTCCCTCTCTCTCCTTCTTCTCTTCTCGTACTTTCCCTCTCTCTCTCCTTCTTCTCTTCTCGTACTTTCCCTCTCTCTCCTTCTTCTCTTCTCGTACTTCCCTCTCTCTCCTTCTTCTCGTACTTTCCCTCTCTCTCCTTCTTCTCGTACTTTCCCTCTCTCTCCTTCTTCTCGTACTTTCCCTCTCTCTCCTTCTTCTCGTACTTTCCCTCTCTCTCCTTCTTCTCGTACTTTCCCTCTCTCTCCTTCTTCTCGTACTTTCCCTCTCTCTCCTTCTCCTCGTACTTTCCCTCTCTCTCCTTCTCCTCGTACTTTCCCTCTCTCTCCTTCTTCTCGTACTTTCCCTCTCTCTCCTTCTCCTCGTACTTTCCCTCTCTCTCCTTCTCCTCGTACTTTCCCTCTCTCTCCTTCTCCTCGTACTTTCCCTCTCTCTCCTTCTTCTCGTACTTTCCCTCTCTCTCCTTCTCCTCGTACTTTCCCTCTCTCTCCTTCTTCTCGTACTTTCCCTCTCTCTCCTTCTTCTCTTCTCGTACTTCCCTCTCTCTCCTTCTTCTCGTACTTTCCCTCTCTCTCCTTCTTCTCGTACTTTCCCTCTCTCTCCTTCTTCTCGTACTTTCTCTCTCTCTCCTTCTTCTCGTACTTTCCCTCTCTCTCCTTCTTCTCGTACTTCCCTCTCTCTCCTTCTTCTCGTACTTTCCCTCTCTCTCCTTCTTCTCGTACTTTCCCTCTCTCTCCTTCTTCTCGTACTTTCCCTCTCTCTCCTTCTTCTCGTACTTTCCCTCTCTCTCCTTCTTCTCTTCTCGTACTTTCCCTCTCTCTCTCCTTCTTCTCTTCTCGTACTTTCCCTCTCTCTCCTTCTTCTCTTCTCGTACTTTCCCTCTCTCTCCTTCTTCTCTTCTCGTACTTCCCTCTCTCTCCTTCTTCTCGTACTTTCCCTCTCTCTCCTTCTTCTCGTACTTTCCCTCTCTCTCCTTCTCCTCGTACTTTCCCTCTCTCTCCTTCTCCTCGTACTTTCCCTCTCTCTCCTTCTCCTCGTACTTTCCCTCTCTCTCCTTCTCCTCGTACTTTCCCTCTCTCTCCTTCTTCTCTTCTCGTACTTCCCTCTCTCTCCTTCTTCTCTTCTCGTACTTCCCTCTCTCTCCTTCTTCTCTTCTCGTACTTCCCTCTCTCTCCTTCTTCTCGTACTTTCCCTCTCTCTCCTTCTTCTCGTACTTTCCCTCTTTCTCCTTCTTCTCGTACTTTCCCTCTCTCTCCTTCTCCTCGTACTTTCCCTCTCTCTCCTTCTTCTCGTACTTTCCCTCTCTCTCCTTCTTCTCTTCTCGTACTTCCCTCTCTCTCCTTCTTCTCTTCTCGTACTTCCCTCTCTCTCCTTCTTCTCGTACTTTCCCTCTCTCTCCTTCTTCTCGTACTTTCCCTCTCTCTCCTTCTTCTCGTACTTTCCCTCTCTCTCCTTCTTCTCGTACTTTCCCTCTGGATGAATTATTGTGGTTTCTTTGGGGATGGTTAAATATGAGGCTCTGTGTCCTTTTTCTCTTTCTTTTCCCATTTTCACATTCCCCCTTTTCCCTCTGTACAGACCTGCACGCCGCGCTGGAAGTTCTGCATCGGGGACACGGATAATAACCTGGGCTTTGCGCTGGGCGCCATGTTTGTGAAGAGCACCTTCGCTGAGAGCAGCAAGCCGCGGGTAAGTGCCGACTTATACGGGCAATAACGGGGCCTGCTCCTCCGTGGCCCCGCCCCTGCAGAGTGATGCATGATGGGTACTTGTGTTTGCCGCAGGCCATGCAGATGATCAAAGGGATAAAGACGGCCTTCGAGGAGAGTCTGAGGACGCTGAGCTGGATGGACGAGGAGACCCGCAAAGCCGCTAAAGAGAAGGTGGGAGGAGCCAACACACTGATCCTCGGGGGCGGGGCTACTTACTGTCACATCCAGGGTGGGTGTCAGCACCTTGGGAGGGCCCCACTCACAGGGGGATAGGCAGGCCACGCCTCTTTCACAGTGGGCGGAGTTCATTACAGCCCGTGTTCTTTCTATCGTTCCTTCGATTTTCCCGACATTGCCTGCTGTCCATTCCTTCTTCTTCATCATAATAATAATAATAATGACGATAATAATGATGACAATAATGATAATGGCGATAATAATAATATATGATGAGATGATGATATGATATATATAATAATAATATATATAATATAGATATAGAGATAGATAGATAGAGATAGAGATAGATAGAGAGATATATAGATATATAGATATATGTAGATAGATATATATAGATATATATATATATATTATATATATAGATATATATATATATATATATATATATATATATATAGCTATATATATATATATATATAGCTATCTCTATCTCTCTATCTATTATATATAGATATATGATAGAGAGATATAGATAGATATAGATATATATAGAGAGAGAGAGAGATAGAGATAGATGGATCTATCTATATCTCTCTCTCTCTATATATATATATATCTCTATATATAATAATATAATATATATCTATATCTATCTCTAGATAGAGATATAGATAGATAGATAGATAGATATATCCTATTTTTTTTTTTTTTATTATTCATTCAGTAGTTCCTTGCATTAGTTTTATTTCCCCATCTGTTTGTTTTCCTTTTCGTATTCGAACCTTTGTTCTATTTCCCTATATATGTTTGTTTTATCTTTCCTTTTTTGTCTAGTTCATTTCTATTATTTGTCATTCCTTCTAATTTTTTTTTTTTCCTTCCTCCTTTCTTTCTCGAAGATTAAATTATTTATTTGTTTCAATAATTTCTCTGTCAGTTCGTTTTCCCACTTTTCTTATTAGTCATTCATTTCTTTCCATTCTTTGTTTTTTTTCTTTGTCATTCTGTCTATTAGTATATTTTTCTATTTTTATTATATTTTTTGTCTCAATTGTTTTTTGTGTCTTTTCATTTTATTTTTTTATGCAGTATTTTTTTCTTTATTTAATTCTTTTATTTTCTGGTCTTTTTCTATTTTTCTTTGTCATTCCTTCCTTCTTTTTGTCTTTATGTTTTAGTTTTTTTTATTCTATATTACTCATTAATTGGTATTAATAGTTCTATTTAACGATCTGTCCTTTCTTTCTTTTGCTCTTCTTTTTTTTTTCTTATTTTACTTTTTTCTTTCTTTCCCTTTTTCTCTGTCCTTTATTTATTTATTTATTTTTTAATCCTTGGTGATTCCCTCTATACTAATTTTTCTTTAGTTACATGTCCCTATATGTTTGTTCCTGGATTTCTCCTTATTAGCTCTTTCTCTGTCTTTTTTTCACTTTTGCCATTCCTTCTGTTTTTATTCATTCTTCTTTCTATTAGTTCTGTTTCCATATTCTTCCATCTTTTTTTTCTTTTTTTTTTCTTCCTTGCTTTCATTTTTTTTAATTCTTTGTTATACTGTCATTTTTATTCCATCTTATTTTATCTTCCTATTAGTTCCATTTCCCTGTCTGTTTTTTCTTTCCATTCTTTTGTTATTGATGGATATTCTTAATGTTTCTGTTTTTTCTTTCTATCAGTACTATTTCCCTGTCCTGCCTTGTTTCTTTCTTTCTTTCTTTCTTTCTTTATTTTTCTTTCTTCCTTTCCTTTTTTTATTCTTTGTCATTCTGTCCTTTTTTTTCACTCTTATTTTTCTCTTAGTTCTATTTCCCTATCTGTTATTCTAAGTATGTCACACACCCCACTTCATTTATTAATTATTACACTTGGGTTATCTCACCGCTAGGTGGCGCACTTGCAGAGATCTCCAAAAAAGCAGCAAGCCCCTCCCGGTCTATAGATACCTGGTACCTCCCAACAATTCCCCAGTGTTGGTCTCTGCAAGATGGCGACAAGACAGAAGAAAGAAGTCTCCTGCTTGCAGGTAGCCGGGGTATCACCCCGGCCCCCCCCTTATGGTCTATTGCTGCCCGGTCCCCGTTTTCGTGTTTATCCCCTTGATTTAATGGTAGCCTCCCAGCTATAGGCTGTAGGCCGGGCAAGGGTAGATGGCACTCTAGGTGCCTAGGAGATTAGCTCCTCCGCTCGTCCCCATATTATGGGGCATAGCGGTGATCCGGTTGTTTGGTGATCCGGAATTGGGATGCCCCAGCCCTTAGGTCCCAGTTAGGTTTCCTTTCCCCCACAGGTTCTGTGTGTGCAGTGTGCGTGGGGGTGGTGTTTGGGGACAGCATGGGTCCGTCCCTTGTTTATTCTGGGGGGGGGGGGCTCCTAGCCCTGAGTTTGTTGCTCCCTCACATGTGTGCCTTTTGTACATCAGACTAGGCGGCCAGGGCGGTGCGCGGTGCCGCTGGCCCGCCTGTGTGTGTGGGTGCGTGCGCCGCTGGTCCGCCTGTGCTCTGTGTGCGGCCTGCGTGTGTTTCACTGCGGGCGGGACCGGGCGGCAGGCGATGCCGCCGGCCCGTCCGTCGGCGCTGCGGGCGCCTTTACTGTGGGCGCCATTACTTGGCGCTTCTGCGGCCTCTTCGAGGCATCGGGGTGACGTGGGCGGGCCGCGTCAGGCGCGGCCCGCGCTGTTTCTGGCGGGTTAGGGAGGGGCGGGGTCAGCGGTCCCGCGTTGTGTGGCGGGTCCGCCCCTTCGTCTCCAGATGGTGAGGATCGCGCTCTTTCTCTCCCTCTCGTCACTGGCGTGTCCCGCGCGGTGTGCAGGTAGGCCATTGTCCCCTGCGCCTCTCGTTCCTTCATGGGCTGTTGGTTTAATTCTGGAGGGGTGGGCGGCTTAGCGGTCGGTCGTTATGCAGGTCGGGCTGCAGGATGAGCCAGGTATTCCTCTCTCCCTCCATTCCCCCCCCTCTCCCTCCCCCCACCCCCCTCTCCCCCGATGATTCGGTCAGGCCTTTTTTTTGTTTCTGCTTGTACTTGTGTGTCAGGTGTGACTGTACTGACTGCTGTCCTTTGCGTTTTTCAGATCCCGGGATTCCGTTTTTCAGGGCTCTCCCGGTCTTGTACATACCTGGCGGGTATTTGGGGTTGGCTACTGTCCCCCCTTGCCCTTCTGCTAATTCCCTGGGCAGGGCTACACTTGCTAGTATATATATATTTGTATACCCTTAAGCTTAGGGCTGTGTATGTGTCTACAGATAGTCACATTTAATCTATTAAAGTACTAGTGGGGCATCCCGGGTCGCTTACTGCGTAAATCCCTGAGGGCTGCGAATACCATAAAATCACCATTATGGAGGCTACCAGAGATGCCGGAACTAGTCCTTCGGGGCACTCCAGGCTGTGTGGGGGATGTGGGACTCCGCTCCCAGGGGATGATGTAATCTTTTGTATTCCATGTACACAGCGGAACATTGAGCGCCAGTCCGGCACCTCGGTGCCTGGGACTTCTTCTACCGCGCCTTCTCCCTCCCCTCCTCGCCTGTTCCGGACCCCGCATGACGCTGTCGTTGGGGGTGATTCGCAATCTGAGGTAGGTGCCCGGTTGGCCAGCCTCGAGAAAATGTTTTCCGCTATGGTCGCTCAGAAGGCTTCTGCCAAGCGAAAACACCTGTCTCCGCCTCCGCAGGATTCCGATGAGGAAGTTGAGGTACTGGATTGGTCGGATCGTCCCCTCGAAGAGGGGGAGCTTATTGAGGAGACGGAGGATTCAGAGGTTCAGCAGTTGTCTAGCGCTGAGGGGGACTTGATAGAGGGGCCCCCTCCTGACACGCCCACTATTCTGGCTCAGATGTTTGAGGTTTTGGATTTGGATCCGCCGGAAGTTACTCCTCGGCCTAAGGGTCAGCTCTTCGGGGGTTCCAAGCAGCGCTTGGAGTTTCCCAGTCAACTGCATTTTGAGGACATCGTCCTCAAGCAGTGGGAGCAGCCTACGCGGCTTGTCGGGGTCCCGCCTAGTTGGGACAAGAAATATCCCTTTCCGGCGGATTTGTTGAAGCGGTGGTCCGCCTCCCCAGAGGTGGATGCTCCTGTTTTGGGGCTGTCAAATTCGGCGGCGGTTCATTTTCCTGACACTACTTCTCTCAAGGATGGTGAGGATCGCCGGATTGATCAGCTGGCCCGTCACGGTTTTGTCTGTGCGGGTTCGGTCTTGAGGCCTGTTTGTGCTTCCGCCTTTTTGTCTTTGGCTGTTAGGTCCGTGGTCAGGGATTTAGGTGCGGATCTTGATCCTGCCTGTGATGAGTCCCTGGCTCTTAAGCGTTGTGAATCCTTTTTGTCATTTATCCTGGCTGCGCAGGAGGACGTCATGTTGATGTGTGGCAGGGCTACGGCCCTGTTGGTGGCTATTCGCCGTTCAGTATGGCTGAGACAGTGGACTGCTGATTTTAATTCTAAGAGTTCGCTTACGGCTCTTCCCTTTATGGGTGTGCGGCTTTTCGGTGAGCAGCTGGATTCCGTTGCCAAGGGAGGTAAGTTACCTCAGCGCAAGAGATTTCGCCGTTCCTTTCGGGGACCGGCTTCCTACAATCCGCCCTTTCGGGGAACCAGAGCCAGCAGAGGTGCGGGCTTCTCGGCTTCCAGGGGCGCCAGCTGGAATAGGGGTAGAGGCCGTGGCCGTCCCGTGCACGTCTGGGGCGCCAAGCCTAGGCCAGTTTCCAAGCCCCCTCAGCCATGAGGGGGCGCCCTCACCCGTACGGGTGGGGGGACGGTTGCGACTATTCTCCCGGGTATGGGACCTGGAGGTTTCCGACAGGTGGATCCGGGAGGTGGTGTCGGCCGGTTACAAGCTGGAGTTCGAGTCCTGTCCTCCTCCAAGGTTTGTCAGGTCTCGAGTGCCGGCGGATCCTTTAGCCGCGCAGGGGCTTCTGGCGGCTGTAAGGAATCTTCTGGAGCTGGCGGTCATTTGCCCGGTCCCGCCGTTGGAGGTGGGGCGCGGGTTTTATTCCAATCTCTTCACTGTTCTCAAGAAGGACGGGTCGTCCCGCCCGATCCTGGATCTGAAGTTTCTCAACAGGTTTATTCGTCCCCGGAAGTTCCGCATGGAGACCCTGCGGTCTGCGATCGGTTCTTTTCGGCAGGGGGACTTTATGTTGTCCATAGACATCAAGGACGCGTATCTTCACATTCCAATCTTTCCGGCACATCAGCGGTTTCTTCGCTTCGTGGTGGAGGATCGGCATTTTCAGTTTGTAGCTCTCCCATTCGGTCTCACCTCGGCTCCGAGAGTGTTCACAAGGGTGTTGGCAGGGGTGATGGCCCTGCTCAGAGCTCAGGGGATTCGCATTGTTCCTTATCTGGACGATCTTCTCATCATGGCACCTTCCCTCAGTCAGGCGTAGGGGGACACCAGTTTGGTGGTGTCTACGCTGGAGAAGTTCGGCTGGGTGATCAACTATCCCTAGTCTTCCCTGGTTCCGGCCAGGGTGGTGACCTTTCTGGGAATGTCCTTGGACTCGTGTCAGCACAGAGTGTTTCTCCCTCAGGCCGAGTTTCTTTTGATTCAGGAATTGGTTCAGCTTCTTCTCTCCAATCCTCGCCCGTCCATCCGGCTGGGGATGAGACTGGTGGGGTTGATGGTGGCCTCGTTCGAGGCTGTTCCCTTCGCACAGTTCCACACGAGGACGCTTCAGCTTCATCTTTTGGCGTCTTGGGATCGGCGACCGCGGTCGTTGGATCGGTCCTTCCGGATGTCCCCCCAGGTTCGGCAGTCTCTACTGTGGTGGTTGGTCTCGGACAATCTCTTGAAGGGCAGGTCTTTCTGACCCTGCTTTGGGAAACTGTCACCACGGACGCCAGTTTGTCAGGATGGTGAGGTTTCTGGACGGATTTTCATTTTCAGGGGCAGTGGAACCCTCTGGAAGCCCACTTGCCCATCAATGTTCTGGAGTTGCGAGCCATCAGGTTGGTTTTGTCTCACTTGACGCATCATTTACAGGGTCTGCCGGTTCAGGTTCGCTCGGACAATCAGACGGCGGTTGTTTACATCAATCACCAAGGAGGGACTCGCGGTCTGGGTGCCCTCAGAGACGTGTCTCTGATTCTAGTTTGGGCGGAGACTTATGTCCCTTGCATTTCGGCAGTGTTCATTCCAGGAGTGGTGAACACGGAGGCGGACTTCCTGAGCTGGTGCTCGTCCCGCCGGGGGGAATGGTCTCTCCATCCCCTGGTGTTTCGGTCGATGTGTCTTCGGTGGGGGACGCCGGAGGTGGATCTGTTTTGCCTCTCGTCACAACTACAAGCTTCTGACATTCGTGTCGCCTTCTCGGGACCCTCTGGCTCTGGCGGCGGATGCCATGGGCTGGCCTTGAGCTGGAGGGACCTGGGTTTTCTTTATCTGTTCCCTCCGATTCCCGTGTCAGGCAGGGTGCTGCGAAAGCTAGTTCAGGAAGGAGTTCCCGCCATTCTCGTGGCTCCTAGGGGGCCAAGGCGGGTGTGGTTCGCAGTCATCGTTCGTCTGGCAGTGGTTCAGTTCGATCTGCCTCTTCGGCAAGATCTTCTCACTCAGGGTCAACTGTGTTACCCCAGTTTACCAACGCTGGCTTTGACGGCTTGGCGGCTGAAACCTCCATTTTGAGGGAGGAGGGTCTTTTGGATTCGGTCATTCGGACTCTCTTTAGTGTTAGGAAGAGGTCTTCCTCTTCCATCTATTATAGGGTCTGGAGATCTTATATTGATTGGTGTGAGGCTACATCTTTGCCCTGCCGGGTTTTTGCTATTTCTCGGATTTTGGAGTGTCTTCAATCAGGGCTGGATTCTGGTCTTCAGCTGAGTACATTGAAGGGGCAGGTTTCTGCCTTGTCAATTTTTTTCCAGAGGTCTTTTGCAAGCCATTCTTTGGTCAAGACCTTCTTCCAGGGGGTTTCGCATCTGCGGCCTCCTAGGAAGCCTTTGTTCCCAGTTTGGGATTTGAATTTGGTGTTCTCTGCGTTACAGGTTCCTCCTTTTGAGCCTGTGCAGGATATTGCTCTGTCCACTCTGACTCAGAAGGTTGCCTTTTTGGTGGCCATCACTTCGGTTCGGCGTTTTTCAGAGTTGGCGGCTTTATTTATTCAGGCTCCTTGTTTTGAGAAGCATCAGGACAAAGTGATCTTTCGTTTCAAGTCAGATTTTCTCTGCTTTTCATATTAATCAGGACGTTGTTCTTCCTTCTTTGTGTCCTAAGTCTAGGAATGTCACGGAGGGTGCGTTGCACTGCTTAGACGTTGTGTTAGGTACTATTTGCGTGCTACATCTTCCTTCGTAAGACTGATGCCTTTTTCGTGGTGCCCTGTGGGCCTAGGAAGGGCTTGGCTCCGGCTCAGTCTTCCATTAGCAAATGGATTCGTCAGGCGATTGTTGGAGCCTATTCTGCCAAGGGGTAGGATCCCCCTTTTCGCGTTACTGCTCATTCTACTCGTGCGGTTGGTGCGTCCTGGGCTTTTCAGCACCAGGCTTCGGTTGAACAAGTTTGTCAGGCCGCTACCTGGTCTTCGGTTCACACCTTTTCTAAGTTTTACAAGGTTGATGTTCGGGCCTCAGCTGTTGCTGTGTTTGGCCGTAAGGTTCTGCAGGCTGCAGTGGTTTGAGTTTTATCTGCGTTATTGCCTGGTTTGGATACCCGCCCTTTTATGGACACTGCTGTTGGATGTCCCAAGTGTAATAATTAATAAATGAAGTGGGGTGTGTGACATACTTAGAATAATACCATTTTGTGAATACTCACCTGTAAAATGGGTATTATAAGTATGTCACACACCCCACTTCACCCGCCCTTTTTTGGTATCCGGGTTCCTTATATGGTGAGGTTTTGTTATTTACAGTTGAGGGTTGCAATTGTTTCTTCCTGGTACCTTGTCTTACTGCTGTTTTAACACTGGGGAATTGTTGGGAGGTACCAGGTATCTATAGACCGGGGGGGGCTTGCTGCTTTTTTGGAGATCTCTGCAAGTGCGCCACCTAGCGGTGAGATAACCCAAGTGTAATAATTAATAAATAAAATAGTGGGGTGTGTGACATACTTATAATACCCATTTTACAGGTGAGTATTCACAAAATGGTATTTTTATCATCCAATTCTTTTTTTTTTTTTTTCTTTATACTTTTCTCCCTATTTCTTTCTTTCGATCAGACCTGTTTCCCTATCTGTTTGTTCTTTACATTTTTGTCTTAGTTTTTATTCTTTGTCATGCCTTCTATTGTGTTTCTTTTCTCTTTATTCAATTTCCCTGTTGTCTCTCATTGTTTAATCATTTGTCCTTGTAGTTGCTTGTATTCTATTTGTATTTTTCTGTCATTCCTTCTATTATTTTTATCTTCCCTTCTGTTCTTTTTTTTTTTCTTTATTATATTTCTTTATTTTTTTATTTACTTACTCATTCGTATAGTATATGCAACATGCAAATGAGATTACAGGGGGTCCTGACACTCACATGCAGCAACACTGTGCCGGGTCTTTATCACGACACAGAGGTCACATGACCGTTATATCCTCCAATAGCTGAGAAGTATATCCTGTGTGTAAGTGCTGATGTGTTTAGTAACCTCCTTCGCCCCTCCCAGGCGGAAGCTATCTACGATCTGATTGGTTATCCCAACTTTATTATGGATCCAAAGGAGTTGGATAAGGTCTACAATGATGTGAGTGCCGTTTATTTTTATTTTTGTTATTTTTCTATATTTTATATTATTATTTATCATTTATATTATTATTTATATTATTTGTTATTTTTGTTATTTTTATTTTTCCATTGGAAACTAAGGCGGCCTCCTGTCCCACGCTGACCCAAGCCGTGGGTGTCACCGGCCTCCTGTCCCACGCTGACCCAAGCCGTGGGTGTCACTGGCCTCCTGTCCCGCACTGACCTAAGCCGTGGGTGTCACCGGCCTCCTGTCCCACGCTGACCCAAGCCGTGGGTGTCACCGGCCTCCTGTCCCATGCTGACCCAAGGCGTGGGTGTCACCGGCCTCCTGTCCCACGCTGACCCAAGCCGTGGGTGTCACTGGCCTCCTGTCCCACGCTGACCCAAGCCGTGGGTGTCACTGGCCTCCTGCCCCATGCTGACCCAAGCCGTGGGTGTCACCGGCCTCCTGTCCCACGCTGACCCAAGCCGTGGGTGTCACCGGCCTCCTGTCCCATGCTGACCCAAGCCGTGGGTGTCACCGGCCTCCTGTCCCATGCTGACCCAAGCCGTGGGTGTCACCGGCCTCCTGTCCCGCGCTGACCCAAGCCGTGGGTGTCACCGGCCTCCTGTCCCACACTGACCCAAGCCGTGGGTGTCACCGGCCTCCTGTCCCACACTGACCCAAGCCGTGGGTGTCACCGGCCTCCTGTCCCACGCTGACCCAAGCCGTGGGTGTCACCAGCCTCCTGTCCCATGCTGACCCAAGCTATGGGTGTCACCGGCCTCCTGTCCCGCGCTGACCCAAGCCGTGGGTGTCACCGGCCTCCTGTCCCATACTGACCCAAGCCGTGGGTGTCACCGGCCTCCTGTCCCATGCTGACCCAAGCCGTGGGTGTCACCGGCCTCCTGTCCCGCGCTGACCCAAGCCGTGGGTGTCACTGGCCTCCTGTCCCACGCTGACCCAAGCCGTGGGTGTCACCGGCCTCCTGTCCCATGCTGACCCAAGCCGTGGGTGTCACCGGCCTCCTGTCCCACGCTGACCCAAGCCGTGGGTGTCACCGGCCTCCTGTCCCACGCTGACCCAAGCCGTGGGTGTCACCAGCCTCCTGTCCCATGCTGACCCAAGCCGTGGGTGTCACCGGCCTCCTGTCCCACGCTGACCCAAGCCGTGGGTGTCACCGGTCTCCTGTCCCATGCTGACCCAAGCCGTGGGTGTCACCGGCCTCCTGTCCCACGCTGACCCAAGCCGTGGGTGTCACCGGCCTCCTGTCCCATGCTGACCCAAGCCGTGGGTGTCACCGGTCTCCTGTCCCACGCTGACCCAAGCCGTGGGTGTCACCGGCCTCCTGTCCCATGCTGACCCAAGCCGTGGGTGTCACCGGCCTCCTATCCCGTGCTGACCCAAGCCGTGGGTGTCACCGGCCTCCTGTCCCACGCTGACCCAAGCCGTGGGTGTCACCGGCCTCCTGTCCCATGCTGACCCAAGCTATGGGTGTCACCGGCCTCCTGTCCCACGCTGACCCAAGCCGTGGGTGTCACCGGCCTCCTGTCCCACGCTGACCCAAGCCGTGGGTGTCACCGGCCTCCTGTCCCATGCTGATCCAAGCCGTGGGTGTCACCGGCCTCCTGTCCCACGCTGACCCAAGGCGTGGGTGTCACCGGCCTCCTGTCCCACGCTGACCCAAGCCGTGGGTGTCACCGGCCTCCTGTCCCACGCTGACCCAAGGCGTGGGTGTCACCGGCCTCCTGTCTCATGCTGACCCAAGCCGTGGGTGTCACCGGCCTCCTGTCCCATGCTGACCCAAGCCGTGGGTGTCACCGGCCTCCTGCCCCATGCTGACCCAAGGCGTGGGTGTCACCGGCCTCCTGTCCCACGCTGACCCAAGCCGTGGGTGTCACCGGCCTCCTGTCCCACGCTGACCCAAGCCGTGGGTGTCACCGGCCTCCTGTCCCATGCTGATCCAAGCCGTGGGTGTCACCGGCCTCCTGTCCCATGCTGATCCAAGCCGTGGGTGTCACCGGCCTCCTGTCCCACGCTGACCCAAGCCGTGGGTGTCACCGGCCTCCTGTCCCACGCTGACCCAAGGCGTGGGTGTCACCGGCCTCCTGTCTCATGCTGACCCAAGCCGTGGGTGTCACCGGCCTCCTGTCCCATGCTGACCCAAGCCGTGGGTGTCACCGGCCTCCTGTCCCATGCTGACCCAAGCCGTGGGTGTCACTGGCCTCCTGTCCCACGCTGACCCAAGCCGTGGGTGTCACCGGCCTCCTGCCCCATGCTGACCCAAGCCGTGGGTGTCACCGGCCTCCTGTCCCACGCTGACCCAAGCCGTGGGTGTCACCGGCCTCCTGCCCCATGCTGACCCAAGCCGTAGATTTCACCGGCCTCCTGTCCCACGCTGATCCAAGCCGTGGGTGTCACCGGCCTCCTGTCCCACGCTGATCCAAGCCGTGGGTGTCACCGGCCTCCTGCCCCATGCTGACCCAAGCCGTGGGTGTCACTGGCCTCCTGTCCCGCGCTGACCCAAGCCGTGGGTGTCACCGGCCTCCTGTCTCATGCTGACCCAAGCCGTGGGTGTCACCGGCCTCCTGCCCCATGCTGACCCAAGCCGTGGGTGTCACCGGCCTCCTGCCCCATGCTGACCCAAGCCGTGGGTGTCACCGGCCTCCTGTCCCATGCTGACCCAAGCCGTGGGTGTCACTGGCCTCCTGTCCCGCGCTGACCCAAGCCGTGGGTGTCACCGGCCTCCTGTCCCATGCTGACCCAAGCCGTGGGTGTCACCGGCCTCCTGTCCCATGCTGACCCAAGCCGTGGGTGTCACCGGCCTCCTTTCCCATGCTGACCCAAGCCGTGGGTGTCACCGGCCTCCTTTCCCATGCTGACCCAAGCCGTGGGTGTCACCGGCCTCCTGCCCCATGCTGACCCAAGCCGTGGGTGTCACCGGCCTCCTGTCCCACGCTGACCCAAGCCGTGGGTGTCACTGGCCTCCTGTCCCACGCTGACCCAAGCCGTGGGTGTCACCGGCCTCCTGTCCCATGCTGACCCAAGCCGTGGGTGTCACTGGCCTCCTGTCCCATGCTGACCCAAGCCGTAGATTTCACCGGCCTCCTGTCCCACGCTCACCCAAGCCGTGGGTGTCCCCGGCCTCCTGTCCCATGCTGACCCAAGCCGTGGGTGTCACCGGCCTCCTGTCCCATGCTGACCCAAGCCGTGGGTGTCACCGGCCTCCTGTCCCATGCTGACCCAAGCCGTGGGTGTCACCGGTCTCCTGTCCCATGCTGACCCAAGCCGTAGATTTCACCGGCCTCCTGTCCCACGCTCACCCAAGCCGTGGGTGTCACCGGCCTCCTGTCCCATGCTGACCCAAGCCGTGGGTGTCACTGGCCTCCTGTCCCATGCTGACCCAAGCCGTGGGTGTCACTGGCCTCCTGTCCCATGCTGACCCAAGCCGTGGGTGTCACCGGCCTCCTGTCCCACGCTGACCCAAGCCGTGGGTGTCACCGGCCTCCTGTCCCACGCTGACCCAAGCCGTGGGTATCACCGGCCTCCTGTCCCGCACTGACCCAAGCCGTGGGTGTCACCGGCCTCCTGTCCCACGCTGACCCAAGCCGTGGGTGTCACCGGCCTCCTGTCCTGTGATGACCCAAGCCGTGGGTGTCACCGGCCTCCTGTCCCACGCTGACCCAAGCCGTGGGTGTCACCGGCCTCCTGTCCTGTGATGACCCAAGCCGTGGGTGTCACCGGCCTCCTGTCCCATGCTGACCCAAGCCGTGGGTGTCACTGGCCTCCTGTCCCATGCTGACCCAAGCCGTGGGTGTCACCGGCCTCCTGTCCCATGCTGACCCAAGCCGTGGGTGTCACCGGCCTCCTGTCCCACGCTGACCCAAGCCGTGGGTGTCACTGGCCTCCTGTCCCACGCTGACCCAAGCCGTGGGTGTCACTGGCCTCCTGACCCGCGCTGACCCAAGCCGTGGGTGTCACTGGCCTCCTGACCCGCGCTGACCCAAGCCGTGGGTGTCACCGGCCTCCTGTCCCATGCTGACCCAAGCCGTGGGTGTCACCGGCCTCCTGTCCCATGCTGACCCAAGCCGTAGATTTCACCGGCCTCCTGTCCCATGCTGACCCAAGCCGTGGGTGTCACTGGCCTCCTGTCCCATGCTGACCCAAGCCGTGGGTGTCACCGGCCTCCTGTCCCACGCTGACCCAAGCCGTGGGTGTCACCGGCCTCCTTTCCCATGCTGACCCAAGCCGTGGGTGTCACCGGCCTCCTGTCCCATGCTGACCCAAGCCGTGGGTGTCACTGGCCTCCTGTCCCATGCTGACCCAAGCCGTGGGTGTCACCGGCCTCCTGTCCCACGCTGACCCAAGCCGTGGGTGTCACCGGCCTCCTTTCCCATGCTGACCCAAGCCGTGGGTGTCACCGGCCTCCTGTCCCACGCTGACCCAAGCCGTGGGTGTCACCGGCCTCCTGTCCCATGCTGATCCAAGCCGTGGGTGTCACCAGCCTCCTGTCCCATGCTGACCCAAGCCGTGGGTGTCACTGGCCTCCTGTCCCATGCTGACCCAAGCCGTGGGTGTCACCGGCCTCCTGTCCCATGCTGACCCAAGCCGTGGGTGTCACCGGCCTCCTGTCCCACGCTGACCCAAGCCGTGGGTGTCACCGGCCTCCTGTTCTAGGCTGACCCAAGCCGTGGGTGTCACCGGCCTCCTGTCCCATGCTGACCCAAGCCGTGGGTGTCACCGGCCTCCTGTCCCATGCTGACCCAAGCCGTGGGTGTCACCGGCCTCCTGTTCTAGGCTGACCCAAGTCGTGGGCGTCACCCTTATCGGCCTCCACCTATTAGAGACCCCTCTCCTCTGCCCCGCCCATTCTTCCCTGTAGCCAATCACATGACCCCTTAGCTGGACCCTCTCTAACCTTTCTCCTCTCCGCAGTATGAAGTGACCTCCGACCTCTATTTCGAGAACGTCATGAATTTCTATAACTTCTCCGCCCGGGTGACGGCCGACCAGCTGCGCAAGGCGCCCAACAGGGACCAGTAAGTAATGCGGGAGCGCGCCTGCTATGCGATTAGACGAGCGCTGGATGCCCATTGGCTCGAGCTTTGCTTGACTGGCAGGAACAGGCTCCATGGATGTAGGTCTGCTTTAAAGTTGGGTGGACCAATCGCTGGGGTTTTCACTATCCCGGGGATTGGTCCCTGCCCTCTGGGGGACATCCTGATCTGTGATGCCCCGCGCTGTGACACCCTAGGGAAGTGGTTGCTCTTTAAAGTGGACCAAAACCCAGGATTTTGACTATCCTGGGTTTTGCCCCCGGGCCCCCCGATCAAGGATGTGTGAAACCCCCCAGATCACCCATAGAAACTTGCCTCTTCCCGGTCCTACGACACACGTGCAGCCGCTCGTCCAATCAGCGTGCTCGGAGCCGCTGACATCACGCCTTCTAAGACCAGGCCAGCGGCATATAGAGGGGAATTAAAATGCTTCCAAGCTGCCGGGCGTCCTCATTTGGGATGCTTCTGGGGAAATCACACACAGCTAATGCCCTCCTTTCCCCACCTCAGATGGAGCATGACGCCGCCGACGGTCAACGCCTACTATTCCCCCACCAAGAACGAGATCGTGTTTCCCGCGGGCATCCTGCAGGCGCCGTTCTACACAAGCTCCTCCCCCACGTAAGTCGCTCACCATGGCGGCCGGGGTCTGTCTGTGTTCGTGACGCACTCTGATTGGCTAACGATCTCCCTCCGCAGGGCTCTGAACTTCGGCGGCATCGGGGTGGTGATGGGACACGAGCTGACCCACGCTTTCGATGATCAAGGTGAGTAATCTTCCCCCATTTAGGGTTGCCCCCGTTGCTCCTCTTCCCCCATTTAGGGTTGCCCCGGTTGCTCCTCTTCCCCCATTTAGGGTTGCCCCGGTTGCTCCTCTTCCCCCATTTAGGGTTGCCCCGGTTGCTCCTCTTCCCCCATTTAGGGTTGCCCCCGTTGCTCCTCTTCCCCCCATTTAGGGTTGCCCCCGTTGCTCCTCTTCCCCCATTTAGGGTTGCCCCCGTTGCTCCTCTTCCCCCATTTAGGGTTGCCCCCGTTGCTCCTCTTCCCCCATTTAGGGTTGCCCCCGTTGCTCCTCTTCCCCCATTTAGGGTTGCCCCCGTTGCTCCTCTTCCCCCATTTAGGGTTGCCCCCGTTGCTCCTCTTCCCCCATTTAGGGATGCCCCCCGCTGCTCCTCTTCCCCCATTTAGGGATTCCCCCGCTGCTCCTCTTCCCCCATTTAGGGATGCCCCCGCTGCTCCTCTTCCCCCATTTAGGGATGCCCCCGCTGCTCCTCTTCCCCCATTTAGGGATGCCCCCGCTGCTCCTCTTCCCCCATTTAGGGATGCCCCCGCTGCTCCTCCCCCCCCATTTAGGGATGCCCCCGCTGCTCCTCCCCCCCCATTTAGGGATGCCCCCGCTGCTCCTCTCCCCCCATTTAGGGATGCCCCCGCTGCTCCTCTTCCCCCATTTAGGGATGCCCCCGCTGCTCCTCTTCCCCCATTTAGGGATGCCCCCGCTGCTCCTCTTCCCCCATTTAGGGATGCCCCCGCTGCTCCTCCCCCCCCCCCCATTTAGGGATGCCCCCGCTGCTCCTCCCCCCCCCCCCCCATTTAGGGATGCCCCCGCTGCTCCTCTTCCCCCATTTAGGGATGCCCCCGCTGCTCCTCTTCCCCCATTTAGGGATGCCCCCGCTGCTCCTCCCCCCCCATTTAGGGATGCCCCCGCTGCTCCTCCCCCCCCATTTAGGGATGCCCCCGCTGCTCCTCCCCCCCCATTTAGGGATGCCCCCGCTGCTCCTCCCCCCCCATTAACTGATACTTACATCTTCTGCATTGTGTTGCACGGCAGCCGCCCATCTGTCCACCTGGTGGAACCTGATTGGCTTGTCGTGGTTATGTTACCAGTGAGAAATGCAGAATAGGTGAGTGCAGGCTTCAGTGACCCAGGTGAGCAGCGTGGGGATGCCCCCTTCTTATTAGAGCAAGGGTGACCTCCAGTCGAGCCTGATTGGAGCTCCTCTTTAATCCCGCCCCCCTCGTCCCTTCCTGTCTAGGCCGAGAGTATGACAAAGATGGCAACCTGCGTCCCTGGTGGAAGAACTCCTCGGTGGAGGCCTTCAAGAAGCAGACGGAGTGCATCACCGAGCAGTACAGCAGCTACAAGGTGAACGGCGAGCCAATCAACGGGAAGCACACCCTGGGCGAGAACATCGCCGATAACGGAGGACTGAAGGCTGCCTATCGGGTGAGTGGGCCATGCCAACGCCTCTCGTATGAGGGTCTGACTTAATTTACAGCCTTTGGAAGTGTGGGGTTTCTGGGCCTGGAGGGAAAAGTGGGCCCTCGTTCTCCGAATGTAATCTAGAAGACCAACAGGTTTCACCCGGACCTCTTCCTCGTTATCTGGTTCTCTGCACCATACATAGTCCTAGGTAGGTCGGCTTGGGTGTCACCTGAGAGACTCTTCCTTGAGGTTCGCGAGTCAACCAGACTCTCTTCTGCCCTTCCCCAATCCTATCCAGTTCTTTTCTCTTTACACATCTGTCCCAGGTATTAGAACATCTTGGCCTTCACCAGGCTTCCTCCTGTCCAACCTTGACCTCTTCCTCGTTATGTGGTTCTCTGCACCATACATAGTCCTAGGTAGGTCGGCTTGGTCTTCACCTGAGACACTCTTCCTTGAGCTTTGCCCTTCCCCAATCCTATCAGGTTCTTTTCTCTTTACACTTCTGTCCCAGGTATTAGAACATCTTGGCCTTCACCAGGCTTTTCTCTCTACACATCTGTCCCACATATTCTACTTCAGGACATCTTGGCCTTCACCAGGCTCCCTACTGTCTAACCATGACCTCTTCCTCGTTATCTGGTTCTCCGCACTGTACATAGTCCTAGGTAGGTCAGCTTGGTTGTAACCTGAGACACTCTTCCTCGAGCTTTACGAGTCAACCAGACTCTTTCCTGCCCTTCCCCAATCCTATTCAGTTCTTTTCTCTTTAAACATCTGTCCCAGGTATTAGAACATCTTGGCCTTCACCAGGCTCCCTCCTGTCCAACCCTGACCTTGTCCTCGTTGTCTGGTTCTCTGCACTGTACAAGGACTCTTCCTTGCGGTTTACGAGTCCACCAGGCTCTCTCCTGCCCTGCCCCAATCCTATCTGTTTCTTTTCTCTTTACACATCTGTCCCATATATTAGAGCTTAGGACATCTTGGCCTTCACCAGGCTCCCTCCTGTCTAACCCTAAACTCTTCCTCGTTATCTGGTTCTCTGCACATACATGTACATAGCCCTAGGTAGGACAGCTTGGTCGTCACCTGAAACACTCTTCCTTGAGCTTCAGCCAGACTCTCTCCTGCGCTTCCCCCCATTTTGGAAAGACTCATTTTGGTCTTCATTTTGGAAAGACTCTTCCTTGAGGTCTAAGAGTCCACCATGCTCCCCTTTGGTCTTTTCCAGACATCTTCTCTGCCCTTCTGTGTATTTCCTGTATTCCCTTCTTACTCATTAAATGGTTCTTTGCTCTGTACATATCTGTCTTAACTTGGGACATCTTGATCTTCACCGGGCTCCTTCCTGCCCCTTCCTGACCTGTTTTCTGCATCCCCTCTTTCTTATCTGATTCTCTGCTCTGCACATATCTTTCCCAGATGAGACCAGGCCACGCTACCTTTGATGTCGTCCTCCACCCGGACGTCGTCCTCCCCCCTCGACGTCTTCCTCCTTGCTCCCTTTTGGTCATTCCTTGACATCTATGTCACCCTTCTGTGTGTTTTTCTTCCCCCCCCCCCCCCCCCATACCCACCTTTTACCAGTTACCTGTTTCCCTGCTCTGTACATATCTGTTCTAGGTAGGGCGTATTGATAAACACATGGAAAGGGTCTTCCTTGAGGCCTTTCTGGAGTATCTGGTTCTCTTCTCTGTACACATCTGTCTTAGGTAATAGAACCAGGCTCTCCCCTTGACGTCTTTCTTGCGCTCCTCCCCTTGACGTCTTTCTTGCGCTCCTCCCCTTGACGTCTTTCTTGCGCTCCACCCCTTGACGTCTTTCTTGCGCCCCCTCCCTTGAGGGCTTCCTTGCGCTCCTCCTCTTGAGGGCTTCCTTGCGCCCCCTCCCTTGGGATCTTTGTTGCGCTCCTCCCTTGGGATCTTTGTTGCGCTCCTCCCTTGGGATCTTTGTTGCGCTCCTCCCTTGGGATCTTTGTTGCGCTCCTCCCTTGGGATCTTTGTTGCGCTCCTCCCTTGGGATCTTTGTTGCGCTCCTCCCTTGGGGTCTTTGTTGCGCTCCTCCCTTGGGGTCTTTGTTGCGCTCCTCCCTTGGGGTCTTTGTTGCGCTCCTCCCTTGGGGTCTTTGTTGCGCTCCTCCCTTGGGGTCGTCGTTGCGCTCCTCCCTCGGGGTCGTCGTTGCGCTCCTCCCTCGGGGTCGTCGTTGCGCTCCTCCCTCGGGGTCGTCGTTGCGCTCCTCCCTCGGGGTCGTCGTTGCGCTCCTCCCTCGGGGTCGTCGTTGCGCTCCTCCCTCGGGGTCGTCGTTGCGCTCCTCCCTCGGGGTCGTCGTTGCGCTCCTCCCTCGGGGTCGTCGTTGCGCTCCTCCCTCGGGGTCGTCGTTGCGCTCCTCCCTCGGGGTCGTCGTTGCGCTCCTCCCTCGGGGTCGTCGTTGCGCTCCTCCCTCGGGGTCGTCGTTGCGCTCCTCCCTCGGGGTCGTCGTTGCGCTCCTCCCTCGGGGTCTTCCTTGCCGCCCCTTGAGATCTTACTTGAGGTCTTCTTTTGAGGTCTTCTCACCTTCCCCATTTCTACATGTCATGTGACTAGCATTGTGGCATGTAGGGGAGCGTAGGGTAACGGCTGTCCTCTGTCTTGCAGGCGTACCAGACCTGGGTGAAACAGAACGGCGAGGAGAAACTGCTGCCATCCCTGGATCTCTCCAATGACCAGCTCTTCTTTGTGGGGTTTGCTCAGGTAAGGTCATAATTACAGTACGGGAGACGGGGTTCCACCTTATAACCCTGCCTGTGGCTACCACTGTATGTTACTGGGTTACAAAAAGATGCTTGCCCTTTAATGTGCCTTCTGCCAGATATCCAGGGCCACCGCCGGGGCAGGATGGCCACGAATAAGTAGAATGATGGCCGCCATGACCGGAAGCTGAGCCCTGTATTGCTGGCTGCAGGGGCCCCGGTTGGCACAGGTCCCCTAAAAAAAAAAAATGTGCCCCACAGCCGGTAGGTTCTATATTTCCTTTGATTGATTTGGGGCCTGGTCACAATTAATTAGGGGCCCAGCCTTTGCATATAGGTGAAGCCTATATTGAGCCTAAGCTCAGCCTGGTTGCCTTGAAGCTCGGTTCAAACTAGGGGCCCAGCCATCCCATAGAGGTTAATGAGGGGCACATGGTGGTTATATGGGGCCCTAAAATTCCTAAAGATAACCTGTAACGTGTCACTTTGCATTATTAATAAGCCCCATTAATCCGGACCTTCACCCTGAATAAGAGCCTATCTTGTATGCTCCCCCCCGCCCTGTAAATACAGATTGCCCACATTAATCCGGACCCTCACCTTGAATAAGAGCCTATCTTGTATGTTTCCCGCCTGTACATACAGATTGCCCACATTAATCCGGACCCTCACCCTGAATAAGAGCCTATCTTATATGTTTCCCCCCTGTACATACAGATTGCCCACATTAATCCAGACCCTCACCCTGAATAAGAGCCTATCTTGTATGTTTCCCACACCCTGTACATACTGTCTCCTGACTGTGTCGCTCTGCATTCTGGGATTGCTGACTTTTTCCCAACCCCAGCTCTGCTCTGTCTGTCCAAACCACAGCTATAACCCCCCAGCCTCCTGCACTTTTGACCCCTCTCCCTTCCTCAGTATGTGATGCTACGGAGCCAAGATGGCGGTGCCCGTATCCTAGTGTCCTGAAACAGAGTTGCAGGCCAGTGGGGGAAAGAAAAAAAAGTAAGCGATTAAAAAACGTTAAATATATCAATTTTATCAATTATTTATCCAGAATGATGCAGTAATAATATTCTAAGTATGTCACACACCCCACTTCAATCATTAATTATTACACTTGGGTAACTCCACCAGCAGGTGGCGACGTTGCAGAGAAGTCATGAAAAACAAGCCCCTCCTGGTCTATACATTCCTGGCACCTCTCACTCATTCCCCAGTTTTTCTTCTCTGCAAGATGGCGACAAGACAGAAGAATGAAGTCTCCTGCTTGCAGGTAGCCGGGGGAAGCACCCCCCCCCCCCCCCATGGTCTATTTCTGCCCGTTTTTTTTGTTTTTAATCCCCTGATTGTTTGGTAGCCTCCCAGCTTAGGCTGTAGGCCGGGCAAGGGTAGATGGCACTCATGGTGCCCAGGAGATTAGCTCCTCCGCTCGACCCCATATTATGGGGCATAGCGGTGATCCGGTTGGTGATCCGGACGTGGGATGCCCCAGCCCTCATTTGCCCTTAGGACCACAACAAATAGTACAGTGGCTAGAAGAGTGAACTCTGAGTGATGACCAACAGTAGATCACTGGTTCAAGACCCTGTTCATGCCAGTCCTAACAGTTGTTAGTTTTATGTGTTTGGATGTGACTGGTTGTGGCGCTTGGCCTGTTTGTGTGTGTGTGGACGGGTGTCTGTGCTGTGTTGGGCCGTTTGGCATCCGTTTTTACTTGTGGATCCTCTCGCTTTATTTTTATTTTTTAGGCCTAGCTGGCATATTGTCCGGGCGGTCGGGCGAGGGCTTTGCCGGCCCGCCGCCTTGGTGTTCCACTTGGGGCGGGCGCCATGCTGGGCGCCCGTCCTTTGAGGTGATCAGGGATGGGGGCGGAGCCGGGCGGCCCACCTGGATGTGAGCGCAGCGTTCCCTTGTCAGCGGGGGGGGGGGGGGGGGGGGACCGGGCGGCACATTGGCGGTTAGGTCTATTGTCAGGGATTTATGTGTGGATCTTGATCCTACTTGTATTGAGTTTCTGGCCCTTAAGCGTTGTGAATCCTTCGTTTCATTCTTGCCGCTCAGGATGATGCCATGTTAATGTGTGGCAGGGCTACGGCTCTGTTGGTAGCTATCCGCCGCTCAGTGTGGTTGAGGCAGTGGATTGCTGATTTTAATTCCAAGAGATCGCTCACGGCTCTTCCCTTTCTGGGTTTGAGACTTTTCAGGAGAGGAGCTTGATTCTGTTGCCAAGGGAGGTAAGTTTCCTCAGCGCAAGAAATTTCGTCGTTCCTTTCGGGGAGCCAGAGCCGGCAGGGGTGCGGGCTTCTCGGCTTCCAGGGGTGCCAGCTGGAGCAGGGGTAAAAGGCCGTGGCCGTCCCGTTCACGTCTGGGGCGCCAAGCCCAAGCCAGCTGCCAAGCCCGCTCAGCATTGAGGGGGCGCCCTCACCCTTACGGGTGGGGGGGACGGCTACGACTCTTCTCCCGGGTATGGGACCAGGAGGTCTCGGACAGATGGATCCGGGAGGTGGTGTCGGCCGGTTTCAAGCTGGAGTTCGAGTTCCGCCCTCCTCCAAGGTTTCTTCAGGTATCGTGTCCCTTCAGATCCTTTGGTCGCGCAGGGGCTCCTGGCGGCGGTAAGGAATCTTCTGGAATTGGCAGTCATCTGCCCGGTCCCTCTTTCGGAGGTGGGGCGCGGGTATTATTCCAATCTCGTCACTGTACCCATAAAGGATGGGTCGTTCCGCCCCATCCTGGATTTGAAGTTTGCTCAACCGGTTTATTCGTCCCCGGAGGTTTCGCATTGAAAATCTGCGGTCTGCGATCAGTTCTCTTCGGCAGGGGGACTTTATGACGTCCACAGACATCAAGGATGCATACCTTCACATTCCGATTTTTTCCGGCTCACCAGAGGTTGCTTCGCTTTGTGGTGGAGGATCGGAGTTTTCAGTTTGTAGCTCTTCCATTCGGCCTCACCTCGGCTCCGAGAGTGTTCACCAAGGTGTTGGCGGGCGTGATGGCTCTGCTCTGAGCTCAGGGAATTCGCATTGTGCCTTACCTGGACGATCTTCTCATCATGGCTCCGTCATTGAGTAAAAGCGGAAGTGGACACCAGCACGGTGGTGTCTATGCTGGAGAGGTTCGGCTGGGTGATCAGCTACCCCAAGTCCTCTCTGGTTCCGGCCAGGGTGGTGACCTTTCTGGGGATGTCCTTGGACTCTTGCCAGCACAGAGTTTTCTACCTCAGGCCAAGGTTCTTTTGATTCAGGAATTGGTTCAGCTTGTGGTGGATGGTCTTCTTTCCAATCCTCGCCCGTCCATCCGGCTAGGGATGAGATTGGTGGGGTTGATGGTGGCTTCTTTCAAGGCAGTTCCATTCGCGCAGTTTCACACGCGGGCGCTTCAGCTTCATCTGTTGGCGTCTTGGGACCGGCGACCGCGGTCGTTGGATCGGTCCTTCCGGATGTCCCCCTGGGTTCGGCAGTCTCTTCTGTGGTGGATGGTCTCGGACAATCTTCTGACGGGCAGGTCATTTCTTACCCCGCTTTGGGAAACTGGCACCACGGACGCCAGTTTGTCAGGATGGGGAGGTTTCTGGAAGGATCTTTGGTTCCGGGGGCGGTGGGGTCCTCAGGAAGCCCACTTGCCCATCAATGTTCTGAAGTTGAGAGCCATCAGGTTGGTTCTGTCTCACTTGACGCAGCGTTTACAGGGCCTGCCGGTTCAGGTTCGTTCGGACAATCGGACGGTGGTTGCTTACATCAATCACCAAGGAGGGACTCGCAGTCTGGGTGCCCTCAGGGAGGTGTCTCTGATCCTGGTTTGGGCAGAGTCTCATGTCCCTTGCATCTCGGCAGTGTACATTCCAGGAGTGGAAAACACGGAGGCGGACTTTCTGAGCCGGTGTTCTTCCCGCCGGGGGGAATGGTCTCTCCACCCCCAGGTGTTTCGGTCGCTTTGTCTCCGGTGGGGGACGCCGGAGGTGGATCTGTTGAGCCGGTGTTCTTCCCGCCGGGGGGAATGGTCTCTCCACCCCCAGGTGTTTCGGTCGCTTTGTCTCCGGTGGGGGACGCCGGAGGTGGATCTGTTGGCCTCTCGTCACAATCACAAGCTTCCGACATTCGTGTCGCTTTCTCAGGATCCTCTGGCTCTGGCGGCGGATGCCATGGCTCTGAGCTGGGGGGACCTGGGGTTTCTGTTTCCTCCGATTCCCATGCTAGGCAGGGTGTTGCGAAAGTTGGTTCTGGAAGGAGTTCCCGCCATTCTCGTGGCTCCAAGGTGGCCAAGGCGGGTGTGGTTCGCAGACATCGTTCGTCTGGTAGTGGATCAGTTCGATCTGGCTCTTCGGCCGGATCTTCTCACTCAGGGTCAACTATGTTACCCCAATTTACCAACGCTGGCTTTGACGGCTTGGCTGCTGAAACCTCCATCTTAAAGGAGGAAGGTCTTTCGGATTCGGTCATTCAGACTCTTATTGGTGCCAGGAAGAGGTCCTCCTCTACAATCTATTATAGGGCTTGGAGATCTTATATTGATTGGTGTGAGGCTAGATTTTTGCCCTGTCAGGTCTTTTCTGTTTCTAGGATTTTGGAATTTCTTCAATCTGGGCTGGACTCTTGTCTTCAGCTGAGTACTTTGAAGGGGCCTTGTCTATCTTTTTTCAAAAGGTCATTTGCACTCCATCCTTTTTTTTTTCCAGGGGGTTTCGCATCTGCGGCCCCCTAGGAAGCCTTTGCTCCCTGTTTGGGATTTGAATTTGGTTCTCTCTGCTCTTCCGGCTTCTCCTTGAGCCTTTGCAGGATATTGCTCTGTCTACTCTGACTCAGAAGGTTGCCTTTGTTGGTGGCCATCACTTCTTTTCTGCTTGTCTCGAAGTTGGCAGCCTTGTTGGTTCAGGCTCTTCACTTTGAGAGACATCAGGTCAAGGTGGTTTTCCGCTTCAAACCGGACTTCCTTCTAAGGTGGTCTCTGTTTTTCATTTTAACCAGGACATTGTTCTTCCTTCCTTGTGTCCTAAGCCTAGGAATGACAAGGAGAGGGTTTGCACTGTTTGGATGTGGTACGCTGGGTGAAGTACTGTTTGTTTACTTCTTCTTTTTTTCGTAAGACTGATGTCTTTTTCTTGGTGCCCTGTTGGGCCTAGTAAGGGTTTGGCTCCCACTAAGTCTTCCATTAGCAAATGGATTCGTCAGGCTGTTGTTGGGGCCTATTCTACCAAGGGGAAGGTTTCCCCTTTTTTCGTATCACTGCTCATTCTACTCGTGTGGTTGGTGTGCCTTAAGTTTTTCAGCACCAGGCCTATGTTGAACAAGTTTGTAAGGCTGCTACCTGGTCTTCTGTTCACACTTTCTAAGTTTTTACTAGGTGATGTGCGGGCTTCAGCGGATGCTGTGTCTGGCCGCGAGGCTCTGCAGGCTGCAGTGGTTTGAGTTTTGCATTATTGCCTGGTTGGATACCCGCCCTTTTCTGGACACTGCTGTTGGATGTCCCAAGTGTAATAATTAATGATTGAAGTGGGGTGTGTGACATACTTAGAATAATACCATTTTGTGAATACTCACCTGTAAAATGGGTATTATAAGTATGTCACACACCCCACTTCACCTGCCCTTTTGGTATCCCGGATTCTTTATAGGGTGAAGTTTTCGTTTACAGTTTGAGGGTTTTTTCCTGGTACCTTGTCTTTACTGCTGTTTGAATACTGGGGAATGAGTGAGAGGTGCCAGGAATGTATAGACCAGGAGGGGCTTGTTTTTCATGACTTCTCTGCATGTCGCCACCTGCTGGTGGAGTTACCCAAGTGTAATAATTAATGATTGAAGTGGGGTGTGTGACATACTTATAATACCCATTTTACAGGTGAGTATTCACAAAATGGTATTATTACTATTATTGAATATTAATTTTAGATGCTGGGGAATAGTTTTTTTTAAGGGTTTGGGCTTTTCATTAAATGATGGTGAAGGTCTGCTTTAATCTTTCCTGCCCATAGCGGTGTATGTGGATATTAACCCCTTGCTGTGCTTTTTTTGCCCCCCGTGTGTAGGTGTGGTGCTCTGTACGCACCCCGGAGAGCGCGCATGAAGGAATCATCACGGACCCGCACAGCCCGTCCCGCTACCGCGTCGTGGGCTCGGTCTCCAACTCCCGCGAGTTCGGCCGCCATTTCCAGTGCCCCGAGGGCTCGCCCATGAACCCGCTAAAGAAGTGCGAGGTGTGGTGACGTGGCGGTGGGGAAAAAAAAAAAACACTTGACAGGACTGGGGCGCGGTCCCTCGCAGTTCGTGGACGCCGCCGCTGGGGTCGGCTGCGTCTTGAGTGCACTCTTCTGTCTCTTCTGTGGTTCTTCTTATGTAGCACTGACTAGAAATAGGGGGGAGGGGCGTGCGTACATGTGTCATGAAAGGGGGCGGGGCCTTGGGAATGGCTCTGCCCCCTCTGTGGTGTAGCCATAGCGTTGCCCCTCCTCTGCCCGTTATGAATGTACATATTCTTTACGTGTGTATATAAGTGTCACCCCCCCTGTACATAATGCAGCGCCGCTGCCCCTCGGCGCCGTATCAGGAACACAACGTGCCTGCCTTACACTGCTCAGAGGACTTGTAACCGACACGCACTATAGAGGCGGAGCCTGCGCGCTGCTCTCCGGGTCAACCAAACCCGCGCCACGTCCCCGGGGGGCGCCGCCCGACTTCGTTGACGTTTTTTTCTATACTTTTTTTTTTTTATATAGAAAATCCCGATCAGGAATCACCAGTTGCCTAATAAAAACAATTCTGCTTCATCCTGCCTCGACTTGTGAATGCTATGACTCCGCCCCCGAAGAGTGTGAGGGTGACTAGCCCCGCCCCCGAGGAGACCCTGCATCCTGATCGGTTTTATATAATGGCAGCAGTCGGATTCTAGAGGCTGCCTTTCCAAGCTGTGCGGCGGGTTGGTTCCTCGGTTGCTGCGGGTGTATATAAATTACAGAATCAATATAATAGGACAATGTGGGGTGCCAAGCCTACTCGTACCTATTAAACCAAACCAGACAATGCAAAGTGGGGGCTCTGGGGAGGTACCAAGAAAGGTCCGCACTCCCCACATCAAGATAAAAATATTCCACATTTATTAAAGCTCAAAATAGGGCAAAAGAAAACACACAATACAATATTAAAAAACATACACACATACCACAGGGGGATCCCAAACAGAGGGGCTCTAATACATGAAGTTATATTATGTGACAATAATCAAATAACAATCAGATAAAAAAGTTAGCAGGTATGTGGTCTGTAACAGGCGGAAGAATGCAGACATAAAAAGGAAAAAGTGATTGTGCAAATGTAAGCAATCAACAATAGAAACAATTTATCCACAGTACATATAATACAACGAAGTGACTAGTGCAGAAATGTATCTGCCATAAAGTGCCGCCTTCTCCGCCTTTGCTTTCTTCTCATCCCCTGCCTTTGCCTTCTCCTTCTCTACCTTTGCCTCCTTCTTTGCCTTCTCCTCCTCCTCCATTGCCTTCTTCTTCGCCTTCTCTTCCTCCTCCTTTGCCTTCTTCTTCTCCTCCTCCTCCTTTGCCTTCTTCTTCTCCTCCTCCTCCTTTGCCTTCTTCTTCGCCTTCTCCTCCTTTGCCTTCTTCTTCACCTCCTCCTCCTTTGCCTTCTTCTTCTCCTCCTCCTCCTTTGCCTTCTTCTTCGCCTTCTCCTCCTTTGCCTTCTTCTTCACCTCCTCCTCCTTTGCCTTCTTCTTCTCCTCCTCCTCCTTTGCCTTCTTCTTCTCCTCCTCCTCCTTTGCCTTCTTCTTCTCCTCCTCCTCCTTTGCCTTCTTCTTCGCCTTCTCCTCCTTTGCCTTCTTCTTCTCCTCCTCCTCCTTTGCCTTCTTCTTCTCCTCCTCCTCCTTTGCCGCCTTCTTCGCCTTCTCCTCCTTTGCCTTCTTCTTCGCCTTCTCCTCCTTTGCCTTCTTCTTCTCCTCCTCCTCCTTTGCCTTCTTCTTCGCCTTCTCCTCCTTTGCCTTCTTCTTCACCTCCTCCTCCTTTGCCTTCTTCTTCGCCTTCTCCTCCTTTGCCTTCTTCTTCACCTCCTCCTCCTTTGCCTTCTTCTTCTCCTCCTCCTCCTTTGCCTTCTTCTTCTCCTCCTCCTCCTTTGCCTTCTTCTTCTCCTCCTCCTCCTTTGCCTTCTTCTTCGCCTTCTCCTCCTTTGCCTTCTTCTTCTCCTCCTCCTCCTTTGCCTTCTTCTTCTCCTCCTCCTCCTTTGCCGCCTTCTTCGCCTTCTCCTCCTTTGCCGCCTTCTTCGCCTTCTCCTCCTTTGCCTTCTTCTTCTCCTCCTCCTCCTTTGCCTTCTTCTTCGCCTTCTCCTCCTTTGTCTTCTTCTTCTTCTCCTCCTCCCCCTTTGCCCTCTTCTTCACCTCCTCCTCCTTTGCCTTCTTCTTCTCCTTCTCCTCCTTTGCCTCCTTCTTCGCCTTCTCCTCCTTTGCCTTCTTCTTCTCCTCCTCCTCCTTTGCCTTCTTCTTCTCCTCCTCCTCCTTTGCCTTCTTCTTCGCCTTCTCCTCCTTTGCCTTCTTCTTCTCCTCCTCCTCCTTTGCCTTCTTCTTCTCCTCCTCCTCCTCCTTTGCCTTCTTCTTCGCCTTCTCCTCCTTTGCCTTCTTCTTCTCCTCCTCCTCCTTTGCCTTCTTCTTCGCCTTCTCCTCCTTTGCCTTCTTCTTCTCCTCCTCCTCCTTTGCCTTCTTCTTCGCCTTCTCCTCCTTTGCCTTCTTCTTCTCCTCCTCCTCCTTTGCCTTCTTCTTCGCCTTCTCCTCCTTTGCCTTCTTCTTCGCCTTCTCCTCCTTTGCCTTCTTCTTCTCCTCCTCCTCCTTTGCCTTCTTCTTCACCTTCTCCTCCTTTGTCTTCTTCTCCTCCTCCCCCTTTGCCTTCTTCTTCTCCTCCTCCTCCTTTGCCTTCTTCTTCACCTTCTCCTCCTTTGCCTTCTTCTTCTCCTCCTCCTCCTTTGCCTTCTTCTTCACCTTCTTCTCCTCCTCCCCCTTTGCCTTCTTCTTCACCTTCTCCTCCTTTGCCTTCTTCTTCTCCTTCTCCTCCTTTGTCTTCTTCTCCTCCTCCTCCTTTGCCTTCTTCTTCGCCTTCTCCTCCTTTGCCTTCTTCTTCACCTCCTCCTCCTTTGCCTTCTTCTTCGCCTCCTCCTCCTTTGCCTTCTTCTTCGCCTTCTCCTCCTTTGCCTTCTTCTTCACCTCCTCCTCCTTTGCCTTCTTCTTCTCCTCCTCCTCCTTTGCCTTCTTCTCCTCCTCCTCCTTTGCCTTCTTCTTCACCTTCTCCTCCTTTGCCTTCTTCTTCTCCTCCTCCTCCTTTGCCGCCTTCTTCTCCTCCTCCTCCTTTGCCGCCTTCTTCTCCTCCTCCTCCTTTGCCTTCTTCTTCTCCTCCTCCTCCTTTGCCGCCTTCTTCTCCTCCTCCTCCTTTGCCTTCTTCTTCTCCTCCTCCTTTGCCGCCTTCTTCTCCTCCTCCTCCTTTGCCGCCTTCTTCTCCTCCTCCTCCTTTGCCTTCTTCTTCTCCTCCTCCTCCTTTGCCTTCTTCTTCTCCTCCTCCTCCTTTGCCTTCTTCTTCTCCTCCTCCTCCTTTGCCTTCTTCTTCTCCTCCTCCTCCTTTGCCTTCTTCTTCTCCTCCTCCTCCTCCTTTGCCTTCTTCTTCTCCTCCTCCTCCTCCTTTGCCTTCTTCTTCTCCTCCTCCTCCTCCTTTGCCTTCTTCTTCTCCTCCTCCTCCTTTGCCTTCTTCTTCTCCTCCTCCTCCTCCTTTGCCTTCTTCTTCTCCTCCTCCTTTGCCTTCTTCTTCACCTCCTCCTCCTCCTTTGCCTTCTTCTCCTCCTCCTCCTTTGCCTTCTTCTTCTCCTCCTCCTCCTCCTTTGCCTTCTTCTCCTCCTCCTCCTTTGCCTTCTTCTTCTCCTCCTCCTCCTTTGCCTTCTTCTTCTCCTCCTCCTTTGCCTTCTTCTCCTCCTCCTCCTTTGCCTTCTTCTTCTCCTCCTCCTCCTTTGCCTTCTTCTTCTCCTCCTCCTCCTCCTTTGCCTTCTTCTTCTCCTCCTCCTCCTCCTTTGCCTTCTTCTTCTCCTCCTCCTCCTCCTTTGCCTTCTTCTTCTCCTCCTCCTCCTCCTTTGCCTTCTTCTTCTCCTCCTCCTCCTCCTTTGCCTTCTTCTTCTCCTCCTCCTCCTCCTTTGCCTTCTTCTTCTCCTCCTCCTCCTCCTTTGCCTTCTTCTTCTCCTCCTCCTCCTCCTTTGCCTTCTTCTTCTCCTCCTCCTCCTCCTTTGCCTTCTTCTTCTCCTCCTCCTCCTTTGCCTTCTTCTTCTCCTCCTCCTCCTTTGCCTTCTTCTTCTCCTCCTCCTCCTCCTTTGCCTTCTTCTTCTCCTCCTCCTTTGCCTTCTTCTTCTCCTCCTCCTCCTCCTCCTCCTTTGCCTTCTTCTTCTCCTCCTCCTTTGCCTTCTTCTTCTCCTCCTCCTTTGCCTTCTTCTTCTCCTCCTCCTTTGCCTTCTTCTCCTCCTCCTTTGCCTTCTTCTTCTCCTCCTCCTCCTCCTTTGCCTTCTTCTTCTCCTCCTCCTCCTTTGCCTTCTTCTTCTCCTCCTCCTCCTTTGCCTTCTTCTTCTCCTCCTCCTCCTTTGCCTTCTTCTTCTCCTCCTCCTCCTTTGCCTTCTTCTTCTCCTCCTCCTCCTCCTTTGCCTTCTTCTTCTCCTCCTCCTTTGCCTTCTTCTTCACCTTCTCCTTTGCCTTCTTCTTCTCCTCCTCCTCCTTTGCCGCCTTCTTCACCTTCTCCTCCTTTGCCTTCTTCTTCTCCTCCTCCTCCTTTGCCTTCTTCTCCTCCTCCTTTGCCTTCTTCTTCTCCTCCTCCTCCTTTTCCTTCTTCTCCTCCTCCTTTGCCTTCTTCTCCTCCTCCTTTGCCTTCTTCTTCTCCTCCTCCTCCTTTGCCTTCTTCTTCACCTTCTCCTCCTTTGCCTTCTTCTTCTCCTCCTCCTCCTTTGCCTTCTTCACCTTCTCCTCCTTTGCCTTCTTCTTCACCTTCTCCTCCTTTGCCCTCTTCTTCTTCTCCTCCTCCTCCTTTGCCTTCTTCTTCACCTTCTCCTCCTTTGCCTTCTTCTTCTCCTCCTCCTCCTTTGCCTTCTTCTTCTCCTCCTCCTCCTTTGCCTTCTTCTTCACCTTCTCCTCCTTTGCCTTCTTCTTCTCCTCCTCCTCCTTTGCCTTCTTCTTCTCCTCCTCATCCTTTGCCTTCTTCTTCACCTTCTCCTCCTTTGCCTTCTTCTTCTCCTCCTCCTCCTTTGCCTTCTTCTTCACCTTTTCCTCCTTTGCCTTCTTCTTCTTCTTCTCCTCCTCCTCCTTTGCCTTCTTCTCCTCCTTCTCTTCCTTTGCCTTCTTCTTCACCTTCCCCTCCTTTGCCGCCTTCTTCACCTTCTCCTCCTCCTTTGCCTTCTTCTTCTCCTCCTCCTTTGCCTTCTTCTTCACCTCCTCCTCCTCCTTTGCCTTCTTCTTCTCCTCCTCCTCCTTTGCCTTCTTCTTCTCCTCCTCCTCCTTTGCCTTCTTCTTCTCCTCCTCCTTTGCCTTCTTCTTCTCCTCCTCCTTTGCCTTCTTCTTCTCCTCCTCCTCCTTTGCCTTCTTCTTCTCCTCCTCCTCCTTTGCCTTCTTCTTCTCCTCCTCCTCCTCCTTTGCCTTCTTCTTCTCCTCCTCCTCCTCCTTTGCCTTCTTCTTCTCCTCCTCCTCCTCCTTTGCCTTCTTCTTCTCCTCCTCCTCCTCCTTTGCCTTCTTCTTCTCCTCCTCCTCCTCCTTTGCCTTCTTCTTCTCCTCCTCCTCCTTTGCCTTCTTCTTCTCCTCCTCCTCCTCCTTTGCCTTCTTCTTCTCCTCCTCCTTTGCCTTCTTCTTCTCCTCCTCCTCCTCCTTTGCCTTCTTCTTCTCCTCCTCCTTTGCCTTCTTCTTCTCCTCCTCCTTTGCCTTCTTCTCCTCCTCCTTTGCCTTCTTCTTCTCCTCCTCCTCCTCCTTTGCCTTCTTCTTCTCCTCCTCCTCCTTTGCCTTCTTCTTCTCCTCCTCCTCCTTTGCCTTCTTCTTCTCCTCCTCCTCCTTTGCCTTCTTCTTCTCCTCCTCCTTTGCCTTCTTCTTCTCCTCCTCCTCCTCCTTTGCCTTCTTCTTCTCCTCCTCCTTTGCCTTCTTCTTCACCTTCTCCTTTGCCTTCTTCTTCTCCTCCTCCTCCTTTGCCGCCTTCTTCACCTTCTCCTCCTTTGCCTTCTTCTTCTCCTCCTCCTCCTTTGCCTTCTTCTCCTCCTCCTTTGCCTTCTTCTCCTCCTCCTTTGCCTTCTTCTCCTCCTCCTTTGCCTTCTTCTTCTCCTCCTCCTCCTTTGCCTTCTTCTTCTCCTCCTCCTCCTTTGCCTTCTTCTTCTCCTCCTCCTTTGCCTTCTTCTTCACCTTCTCCTCCTTTGCCTTCTTCTCCTCCTCCTCCTTTGCCTTCTTCTTCGCCGCCTCCTCCTCCTTTGCCGCCTTCTTCTCCTCCTTTGCCGCCTTCTTCACCTTCTCCTCCTTTGCCTTCTTCTTCTCCTCCTCCTCCTTTGCCTTCTTCACCTTCTCCTCCTTTGCCTTCTTCTTCACCTTCTCCTCCTTTGCCCTCTTCTTCTTCTCCTCCTCCTCCTTTGCCTTCTTCTTCACCTTCTCCTCCTTTGCCTTCTTCTTCTCCTCCTCCTCCTTTGCCGCCTTCTTCTCCTCCTCCTCCTTTGCCTTCTTCTTCACCTTCTCCTCCTTTGCCTTCTTCTTCTCCTCCTCCTCCTTTGCCTTCTTCTTCTCCTCCTCCTCCTTTGCCTTCTTCTTCACCTTCTCCTCCTTTGCCTTCTTCTTCTCCTCCTCCTCCTTTGCCTTCTTCTTCACCTTTTCCTCCTTTGCCTTCTTCTTCTTCTTCTCCTCCTCCTCCTTTGCCTTCTTCTCCTCCTTCTCTTCCTTTGCCTTCTTCTTCACCTTCCCCTCCTTTGCCGCCTTCTTCACCTTCTCCTCCTTTGCCTTCTTCTTCTCCTCCTCCTCCTTTGCCTTCTTCTTCTCCTCCTCCTCCTTTGCCTTCTTCTTCTCCTCCTCCTCCTTTGCCTTCTTCTTCACCTTCTCCTCCTTTGCCTTCTTCTCCTCCTCCTCCTCCTTTGCCTTCTTCTTCACCTTCTCCTCCTTTGCCCTCTTCTTCTTCTTCTCCTCCTCCTCCTTTGCCTTCTTCTTCACCTTCTCCTCCTTTGCCTTCTTCTTCACCTTCTCCTCCTTTGCCTTCTTCTTCTTCTTCTCCTCCTCCTTTGCCTCCTTCTTCACCTTCTCCTCCTTTGCCGCCTTCTTCTCATCCTCCTTTGCCTCCTTCTTCACCTTCTCCTCCTTTGCCTTCTTCTTCTCCTCCTCTTTTGCCTTCTTCTTCTTCACCTTCTCCTCCTTTGCCTTCTTCTCCTCCTCCTCCTGCTTTGCCTTCTTCTTCTCCTCCTCCTCCTTTGCCTTCTTCTCCTTCTCCTCCTTTGCCTTCTTCTTCGCCTTCTCCTCCTTTGCCGCCTTCTTCTCCTCCTTTGCCGCCTTCTTCTCCTCCTCCTCCTTTGCCTTCTTCTTCGCCTTCTCCTCCTCCGCTTTCTTTTTCTCCTCCTCCTCCGCTTTCTTTTTCTCCTCCTCCTCCGCTTTCTTTTTCTCCTCCTCCTCCGCTTTCTTTTTCTCCTCCTCCTCCGCTTTCTTTTTCTCCTCCTCCTCCGCTTTCTTTTTCTCCTCCTCCTCCGCTTTTTTCCTCCTCCGCTTTTTTCCTCCTCCTCCTCCGCTCTTTTTCTCCTCCTCCTCCGCTCTCTTTTTCTCCTCCTCCTCCGCTCTCTTTTTCTCCTCCTCCTCCGCTCTCTTTTTCTCCTCCTCCTCCGCTCTCTTTTTCTCCTCCTCCTCCGCTCTCTTTTTCTCCTCCTCCTCTGCTCTCTTTTTCTCCTCCTCCTCCTCGACATTTTTGTTGCACATTTTTGGGCATTATTATTTTTTATTTTTTTTTACAGTTTTAGACTTTTTATCTTGGGAACGTTTGCTAGAGAATAATGGGGGCTACATTGACCCTGCCTCTGTGTCTTGCAATGGGTAAGGACCATTCTCCTAATGCTGCCGAGGCCTGCAACAAAGAAAGCAGCGACTAATTATACAGGCCAAGGTTTCCCAACCAGTGGTACTTTAACTGTTGATGGCGCTCAAGCGATCTTCTGGTGGTGAAAAGTGAGGGGTTCGTGGAGCACAGCAGCCAAAATAATTCTCCTATAGGATGAGCTAGGTGGCTAAGTCAACCAGCTAAAGGAATGAATCATCTGGGGATAATAACATTGCTTTCAAAAGCGCTTTAGCCATTGGAATAAATGGAGCACATACAGTACTAGTTCCTATTGAACGTGGAGCTCCACCTTAAGGTTGCGTTGATGGTGGTAGAGAGAGTTAGAAAATGTGGTGTGCCATTAAAAAAAAAAAGTTGGGAAGCCCCGATATAGGAAGTATCACCCCCTATCAGAAAGCACACGGCTCGGATGGCCCGAGGGTAAGGTAGATTTGGTAAAAGCAATACCTTAGCAGATGCAAACACCACGGCAAAGCAGCGTCGAAAGAATCAGCTTGTTTTATTGTTGAAAGGAAATTAAATTCGCTTCACGGTCAAATACACAGCTCACAGTACGAGGGCCAGATAATCTTGCATTGCTCTCAGGCAGAGGACACAGGCACACTTGCTATATCAGTACGTTTCAGCATAGGCTAGACATGTCTTGTATCCCTCTCGGGTAGAGGACACGAGTACATTCACTTCCTAAGAAGGTTTCACCATAATCATCATTCCAATCAACTCGCCAAGGACGGAATGGTGAAGGGCGTTAGGGGGCGCTACCCCACTTGACAAGACCCACCTTGGATAGTAAAACCTTCAGGAATGATCAAGGGACCCATTAGCCTTATGAATTCTGGGTGCATCCATGCACTCCCGCCCAAAACGGGGAGCTGGCCCATGGGACTAACCCAGGAACATAGTTTAAGCACTTTGGGTCTGGTGAGCAATGACCCCAGTCAACTAGGGCCACCACAGTATGGGGCAAAGGTCAGAGGCCTACCGCTGCTCTACCAGGGACGCTGTCTTTTTCCAACTGGCAATCGACCTCTGCAGGTTTCCTGTATTGCTTCGCCTCGCTCCCCCAGGACAGTTTTTCTTAGCTCCCATCCTCTTGTTTTAGCTTCTCCCTGGACCTGAAATGGTTTGTAGCCTCACCAGCTAGCTGGGGTTTGGGCTATGGCCAGACTCTCTCCTCTTTGTCTCTAGTCCCTAGACCTCTGCAGGATTCCAGTCTTGTTTCTCCTCACTCCCTCAGGACAGCTTGTCTTAGCTCCCGTCCTCTCGTTTTAGCTTCTCCCTGGACCTCTGAAATGGTTGGTAGCCTCACCTCTCCACTGTGTCTCTAATCCCCCCTACATCACCACCCTACAATGTTGCCTTCAGTTTCCCTCCAAAAAGCCTCCCAACCAATCTAAGCAGTTTCCTGTTGTTCCTCAGGTGTATCTTCAGTCCCCGGACTCCTTCTAAAGGGAACTCTAACTTTAAATTTTAAGCCTGAATTTATTTATGTTTTCCCATTTGTGGTTTTCCATTTCCATCTAGTGCCTAACGTTGGAACTACAATGGTATTTCAATTCTCTAAAACACAAGTGTCAAATTCAAGGCCCTGGGGCAGGATGGGGCTTTTTGTGTGGTCCTCTGATAAGTCCCAGACATTGGCCGCTGGGCAGAGTCCTTTATAGCTCACCCGGTCACTCCAAGTCCTCTTACCCCGGCAGCATGTCTTCACACTGCAGAGCGAAGCACTGGTACGCTCCACTGTAGTGCGCAGTACTGCCGTTAATCCTGACCCCAGACATGGTGCCGCCTTAATGTTCTAGGGGAGGCAGAGTAGTATCTGCAACTGCCCCGTATCTCTGTGCATCCAGCTCCCAATACACAAGAGAGGGGTTGGGGGGTGTCTAACCCACCCACCTTACTGCTACAGCAGAGGGCGCTCTAGCTCCTGCACAGGTTATTGCTAGCCCTTGCCCCCTCCCCAACTGGTGACCCGCAACCTTTCACCCAACCCCAGCTCTTCAACCACTGACCTGCGAACCCCTCATCTTACCTGCTTCTCCCCAGCAGGTGACCCGCAAACCTTCGCTTAACCCAACCTCCCCGGCCACTGACCTGCAGACCCCATCCTTCCCAGAAGATGACCCACAACCTTCACATAACCCCACCTTCCTGGCCTGCAACTCCTTGCCTAACTCCGCCCTCGCCAGCCACTGCTCTGTAATTTCTCCCCTAACACCACCACCCCAGCTGCTGACCCACAATCCCTCACCTAACCCAGGACTGACCCAAAACCTGCCACCCCATTTTTGCTAGCCACTGCCCCACAACCCCTCGCCTGACTCCAGCTGCTGACCCGCAACTTCTGCAAACCTCCCCCAACCAGGGCCACATTTTGTCTAGCCTGGTGACTGGAACCCTGTACAAAACCACGACAGGCCAAAATAACCTGGCCACTGAAATCCTGAACAGAACCGCAACTCTTAATGACCCAGCCACCGAAATCCTGTACTCGGGCCACGATACAGAGAGCTGGTGGTAACGGTATATAGTTAGATGTCTTGGAGTGTTTCGCCCTGAATTTCGGACGTCATCAGGAGCCATTGAGCGTCATATAGTGGTAGTGGCCTGGATGTAATCAACCTTGGCCATTAAGTGGGTGTGCTCCTGTGTAACTGTTGTAGGTGTGAGGTCATCTCCAGGCTCCACCCACAGCTAGGAAGTTGTGCCCTGCCCCCACTTGGACGGGTTTCACCCTGAATCGGACATCATCAGGAGCCATTGAGCATCATATAGTGGCAGTGGTCTCGGACTGGCCTGAATTGCAGCTTCTTTTTGAGAAGCTATAGAAATAAGTATTGGCCTAGATGTGATCAACCTTGGTCATAAAGTGGTTGGGCTCCTGTGTAACTGTTGTAGGTGTGAGGTCATCTCCAGGCTCCACCCACAGCTAGGAAGTTGTGCCCTGCCTCCCAGGATGGCTTTTTGTACCCCAACATCCCCCCCCCCCCCCAGGACAGTTTCCAATCCTCCATCAGCGGAGTTCAGGTCCCTAGAATAACGGTAGTTTGCGAAGCATGTTCAGGCTGGCGGTCTTCCTGTTCGGCCCCATCTGTTTTTGATCTGAGACGAGGATGCAGGAATGCGAGAAGGGGGCGAGGCCGTTACCCAACACACACACACACAACAGCGGAGCCAGAGGTCATGGAGTTGAACAGTTTCAATTCTTCAGAAAAAGCAGCGAGCTTCAGCCGCTGGGTCCCTGAGCAATTTACCCCCCTCTTCTCCACCCTGAGAGTAATGGACCGGCTATTGGAACCCCGTACACAAACTCCCCCCCCCCCCCCAAATCATAACCACCCGGTGCATGAACCCCCTCACAGAACAGCCCCTTGGTCATAAAAACCTAGCCACTGAAACCCTGTACAAAATTACAACTGATGATAAAGCCCAGACTAGTCAACCCATAGTCTTAACCATCCAGCCACTGAAACCCTGTACAAAATTATAACTTATCATTAAGACAAACCCGCCCCCATACCCACCAGGCCACTGAAACCCTGTACAAAACCATAACTAATGAAAAAAATCCAGCTACTGGAGCCCAGACTAATCAGCCCCTGGTCATAACCACCCAGCCAATGAAAACCTGTACAAAACAGCCACCATAACCACCTGCCCAAAGAAACCCCATACAAATCTGCCCCAGTCATAACCACTGGGCCAGTAAAAAACATTCCCTGGTCATAACCACACCGTCACTGGAACCCCAGATAAAGCAGCCCCTGATCATAACCATCCTGCTAATGAAACACTGTACAAATCTGCCGCTAGTAATAGAAACGCAGCCACTGAAACCCTGTACAAAACCATAACTTATCATAAAAGAATAGCACCTCTAACCACCCACCCACCCAAAGATTCCCTGTATAAATCTGCCCCTGACCCAGCACTGGAAGCCCAGACTAATCAGCCCCTGATCATAACCATCCAGCTAAACACTGTACAAATCTGCCCCTGGTCAGCCAATAAAATCCTGTACAAAACAACCACCATAACCACCTGGCCAAAGAAACCGCGTACAAATCTGCCCCACTCATAACCACCGGGCCAGTGAAAACATTCCCTGGTCATTACCACACGGCCACTGGAACCCCGGACAAATCAGCCCCTGATCATAACCATCTAGCTAAAGAAACAATGCCCCTGGTCATAGTAACACCACTGGGCCAGTAAAAAACATTCTCTGGTCATAACCACACGGCCACTGGAACCCCAGATAAATCAGCCCCTAATCATAACCATCCAGCTAATAAAACACTGTACAAATCTGCCCCTGGTCATAACCACCCAGCCAATAAAACCCTGTACAAAACAGCCACCATAACCACCTGACCAAAGAAACCCCATACAAATCTGCCCCAGTCATAACCACCGGGCCAGTGAAAAACGTTCCCTGGTCATAACCACACCGCCACTGGAACCCCAGACAAATCCGCCCCTGATCATAACCATCCAGCTATTAAAACGCTGTACAAATATGCCCCTGGTCATAGAAATGCAGCCAATGAAACACTGTACAAATCTGCCCCTGGTCATAGAAAGCCAGACAATGGAAACACTTTACAAATATGCCCCTGGTCATAGTAACACAGGCAATGAAACGGTGTACAAATCTGCCCCTGGTCAGCCAATAAAACCCTGTACAAAACAGCCACCATAACCACCTGGCCAAAGAAAGAGTCATAACCACCGGACCAGTGAAAAAACATTGCCTGGTCATAACCACACCGCCACTGGAACCCCAAACAAATCAGCCCCTGATCATAACCATCCAGCTATTAAAACGCTGTACAAATATGCCCTGGTATTAGAAACACAGGCAATGAAACACTGTACAAATCTGCCCCTGGTCATTAACCAACTGGCCAATGAAACACAGTACAAATCTGCCCCTGGTCATAATCACCCAGCTAATGAAACCCTGTACAAATCTGCCCCTGGTCATAACCACCCAGCTAATGAAACACAGTACAAATCTGCCCCTGGTCATAACCACCCAGCTAATGAAACACAGTACAAATCTGCCCCTGGTCATAACCACCCAGCCCATGAAACACAGTACAAATCTGGCCCTGGTCATTACCACCCAGCCCATGAAACACAGTACAAATCTGGCCCTGGTCATTACCACCCAGCCCATGAAACACTGTACAAATCTGCCCCTGGTCATTACCACCCAGCCAATGAAACACTGTACAAATCTGCCCCTGGTCATTACTACCCAGCCAATGAAACACTGTACAAATCTGCCCCTGGCCATAACCACCCAGCCAATGAAACACTGTACAAATCTGCCCCTGGCCATAACCACCCATTAAACGAAACACTGTTCAAATCTGCCCCTGGCCACCAAAACCCGGTACAAAACCATAACTTATCATAAAGAAATAATAGCACCTCTAACCACCTACCTACAGAAACCCCATACAAATCTGCCCCTGACCAAGCCACTGGAACCCCAGGCTAATCAGCCCCTGGTCATAACCACCTGGCCAATGAAACCCCGTACATATCTGTCTGCATCATAACCACCCAGCCACTGAGACCTCATACAAATCTGTCCCAGTTCATAACCACCCAGCCAGGGGCGTATATACCATAGAGGCAGGGGAGGCAGCTGCTACCAGCTGGGGAGAAAGGGGCCTCCTTGCAGCACTGTGATGGATGGAGGTCAGAAGCAATAAAAAATTAATATATATGTGAACATCCCCTGTCTCTGCATTTTATGCTTTAGTGGCTAATAAAGGTGAAATAAACCCTCAGTAAGCCACTTACCTCTGCGCTGATTCTTTCCTTTTGCTTGTACTGAATTAGAGCAATAAAGTTAATGAAGCACGCTGCTATTAACACATATCTGTGAACAAGTTGGCGCTGGGCAGCTGGACAACAGCTTATTATGTTCGGCCCCCTAGGCTTCCCTAACATTCTTAAGAATATCCGTTTTGGCTGTGATGACCGATCATTGAGCCAGTAATTAGATTTTTCCCTATATGACGATGTCCAATAGATGACGTGTGTTGTGTTTTTTTACTTCGATATAAAAATAAAGTGTCACTGGGCGGAGCGGCAGAAAGCGCTTTCCCGTGTAACATCGAGCACATACTGTTATGTCTGTGTCCTTCGTTAAGCGTATATTTCACTCCCTTGGATTATTTTGGACTCACCGAACGAAACCAGAGAAATCTCTCTGAACCGTAGAGAGCAAAAGGGGTCTGCCCACGGTTTCCTTATCAGCACCTGCAGCAAAAGCCCCATTATGCCGTGTCTGCTGAAGGGGCCAGAGCTTGTAGGTTTATAAGGGTTGAATTGGTAGCGCATTGTTTACCCCTGGCCGACACCTTGTGAAACCTACAGCTCTGACCTCTGGTGCTCCCTGGAGACAGCGCGCCAACACTGCATACTGCACTAGCGCCTGGGGAAGAACCAGACCTCAGTGTGTGTAAAACCCCCGAGGGCATCTCGGTTTAGATTCCAGGGCAGGAAGTGCTGGGTTTTGTTCTGCTTTTAAGTTGCCCATCCCAGCTGATTTCCTATCCCTGGAGCATTCCAATCTGTGATACACTACTGTGTGACACCCGCTGGGATCGCTGGCTTACCCACTATGCAAGCACTTCCACCCCTGAGTTTAGGTCTGAACTGGGGAGTGGGGGTTTCACACAGCCGGGCATCCCGATTTAGGAACGGAACAAACTCTTGGAAAGTTAAATTCCCGGGTTTTGTTACGATTTAAAGTGGACCAAAACCCAAGGATTCTGACTATCCTGGGTTTGGGTCCTTGCCAATATTTTCTTAAAGTGGACCAAAACCCACAGCAATTGGCCTGGGAAGATCGATTCCCTCCCCCCCCCCCCGGGCATCCCAAATCAGGATGCCTTGCTCTGTGAAACCCCCCAGATCGCCGATGCCAACTCACCTACTCCCGGTCCTACTCCAGGTATGGCTTTGGATACGGCACCAAAAGATTGGGCTAGAGGCCGGGCATCTGATGAGTCCAAAAATGGGGTCCCTAAATGGGTCAGAACCTTAGATCTCCATTTTTCTAGTTTTCCTATGTCGCAGAGCCCGGAGTAACCCATCTCCGCGTGTGGTCTTGTTAGCCGGTTCTGGTTCTGTACCTGGCTCGGTACCAGGACAGATGGTGGTCCAATTTGTGCTGGTGCCGCTTGTCTGTGGCTCTCATCTTTGATGTGACGAATTCACAGCCAGGGGTCCTACCACCTCCAGAGCCACTGGAGCCTTCCCAGGCCGGAGGTGTGAGAGAATCAGCAGCAGGGGGTCTGTGATCTGCCCTGCTCATCCCATAAATAAGGACCTGTGCATTTATTACTAGGAAGCCTTAATCCGGACCTTCACCATCATTTATTGGAAAGCCCAAACCCTTAAAAAAAACGATTCCCCAGCATCTAAAATTAATATATTTTAAGTTTTTAGTCACTTATTATTCTTTCCCCCACATGGCTCCAACTCTGTTCAGGACTCTAGGATACGGGCGCCGCCATCTTGACTCAGAAGCATCACACTTAATGAGGAGAGGAGAGCGGGATAAAGTGCAGGGGGCGGGGTTATAGCTGTGCTTTGCTCAGACAGAGCACAGCTGGGGTCAGAAAAAGGAATCCCATAATGCAGAGGGACACAGTCAGAAGGCACTTCCTGTTTGCAGGCTGCCTGATGATCCATGAGCCGCCATATTGGATGTTTAAAGGCTCATAACATGCAGTAGATGCAGGTAGGATGATTTTTAATGTGAGCAATCTGTATGTACAGGGTGTGGGAAACATATAAGATAGGCTCTTATTCAGGGTGAAGGTCCGGATTAATGTGAGCAATCTGTATGTACAGGGTGTGGGAAACATATAAGATAGGCTCTTATTCAGGGTGAAGGTCTGGATTAATGTGAGCAATCTGTATGTACAGGGTGTGGGAAACATATAAGATAGGCTCTTATTCAGGGTGAAGGTCCGGATTAATGTGGGCAATCTGTATGTACAGGGTGTGGGAAATATATAAGATAGGCTCTTATTCAGGGTGAAGGTCCGGATTAATGTGGGCAATCTGTATGTACAGGGGGGAAACATATAAGATAGGCTCCTATTCAGGGTGAAGGGCCGGATTAATGTGGGCAATCTGTATGTACAGGGTGTGGGAAATATATAAGATAGGCTCTTATTCAGGGTGAGGGTCCGGGGTAATGTGAGCAATCTGTATGTACAGGGTGTGGGAAATATATAAGATAGGCTCTTATTCAGGGCGAAGGTCCGGATTAATGTGAGCAATCTGTATGTACAGGGTGTGGGAAACATATAAGATAGGCTCTTATTCAGGGCGAAGGTCCGGATTAATGTGAGCAATCTGTATGTACAGGGGGGAAACATATAAGATAGGCTCTTATTCAGGGTGAGGGTCCGGATTAATGTGGGCAATCTGTATGTACAGGGGGGAAACATATAAGATAGGCTCCTATTCAGGGTGAAGGTCCGGATTAATGTGGGCAATCTGTATGTACAGGGTGTGGGAAACATATAAGATAGGCTCTTATTCAGGGTGAGGGTCCGGATTAATGTGGGCAATCTGTATGTACAGGGGGGAAACATATAAGATAGGCTCCTATTCAGGGTGAAGGTCCGGATTAATGTGGGCAATCTGTATGTACAGGGTGTGGGAAATATATAAGATAGGCTCTTATTCAGGGCGAAAGTCCGGATTAATGTGGGCAATCTGTATGTACAGGGTGTGGGAAATATATAAGATAGGCTCTTATTCAGGGCGAAGGTCCGCTTTAACAGGGGGAAATAAAGGGGAACTCCAGGCTTGTATCTGTGATAAAATGAAATGTAATGTTTGCCCTTTTCCCCACAGTCACCTCCCACTTTTGGCTCTGTGACACAGTGTGATTAAAGTAAATGTCACTAGAATGTCAGCTCTGTGGGCCACGCTGGAGAGAAAAGGGGGCGGGAATTAAGTGGACCTTCATCCTGAATAAGAGCCTATCTTATATGTTTCCCACACTCTGTACATACAGATTGCTCACATTAATCCGGACCTTCACCCTGAATAAGAGCCTATCTTATATGTTTCACACACCCTGTACATACAGATTGCCCACATTAATCCAGACCCTCACTCTGAATAAAAGCCTATCTTGTATGTTTCCCCCCTGTACATACAGATTGCTCACATTAATCTGGACCTTCACCCTGAATAAGAGCCTATCTTATATGTTTCCTCCCCCTGTACATACAGATTGCTCACATTAAAAATCATCCTACCTGCACCTACTGCATGTTATGAGCCTTTAAACAAGGTGGTGGCTCATGGAGCATCAGGCAGCCTGCAACACAGGAAGTGTCCTCTGACTTCGTCGCTCTGCATTCTGGGATTGCTGACCTTTTCCTGATCCCAGCTCTGCTCTGTCTGAGCAAAGCACAGTTATAACCCCGCCCCCTGCACTTTATCCTGCTCTCCTCAGTAAGTGTGATGCTTCTGAGCCAAGATGGCGGCACCCGTATCCTAAAGTCCTGAACAGAGTTGCAGCCCAGTGGAGGGAAGAAAAATATGTAACTAAAACTTAAAATATATTAATTTTAGATGCTGGGGAATCGTTTTTTAAGGGTTTTGGGCTTTTCAATAAATTATGGTGAAGGTCCGGTTTAGTCGAATCTGCTTCCTAGAACACGAGATCACACTTTCGCTGCAGTGACGCCGACCGACCAGCAGGCGCCGCCAGAGCCCCGCTCATTCCATCACCCGATCACTTCCGAAACATACCGAAACTGTCAGCCGGTCACGCCCCCCGACCAACCAGAGCGCTGCCGGCGAGGCCCCGCCTCCTTTTTGACAGATCGGCCTGACTTTAACCACGCCTATTTTTGAACAATCCCGATGACGCCTCGGCATTGGCCCCGCCCCTCCGGCTGGCTCTCTCGCAGCCGGAGCTTTCCGGAAAAAGCCGAAGCTTTCCGAAGGTAGCCGAAGCAGGCCTGCCGCTAGTCACGAAGCCTTCCGGAGATTGCCGAGCGTCCGTCCTGCCGGACTGCTGGAGGCGGACGCGGCGCCATGTTGGATGCTCCGGTTTGTGAGTGAGAAAAGCTTTGCCGGTATCTTCCCAGACCCCGAACCAACGGCTCCCCCATGACGAGCGGCCACCGCTGAGCCCGCTGCGGACATGAGTCTCCCGCACAAAGCGGCCCTCAAACCCGCCACCGGAGCCACCGGGGCCCTGGGGCCACCGCCGCCCCCCAACCCCACCGGGCCGCCCCCCACCGCCGCCTCGTCACACCCCGGAATACGGAGCCTGCAGCCGCCGCCCGGAACTGCCGCCGCGTATCCTTCCGCCCAGTGACCTGCCGTTACCCGGGGGGGGGGGGGGGGGTTATGGCCGCTATCATCAGCTGTATACACCGGCCTGGTGACGTCACACACCCACTATATATACACACACATACCCTTACACTATATATATATATATATATATATCTATATATATCTACCGCTCTGCCCATATACTGCCCTGTGTGTGTGTATATATATATATATATATATATATATATATATATATATATATATATATATATATATTTATTCCTTTGCCTATATACACCCCTCTGCCTATATACTGCTCTGTATATCCCCTGCCCAAATACTGCCCTGTAATTACATATACATATATATATATATATATATATATATATATATATATCCTACTGCCCTGTATGTGTGTGTATATATATATATATATATATATATATATATCCCTCTGCCCATATACTGCCCTGTATATACCCCACTATATATGTACCTACTGCTCTGCCCATATACACACACCCATATACTGCCCTGTGTGTATATATGTATATATATATAAGTCCCTGTGCACATATACACCCTATATACTGCCCTGTATATACCCCTCTGCCCAAATACTGCCCTGTAATTACATATATATATATATATATATATATATATATATATCCCTATGCCCATAGACTGCTCTGTATATACCCCACTATATATGTACCTACCGCTCTGCCCATACACACACCCATAAACTGCCCTGTACATGTATATATACACACACCCCTCTGCCCATATAATGCCCTATATATACATCCCTCTGCCTATATACTGCCATGTATATACCCCTCTTCCCTGTGTTTACCCCTCTGCCCAAATACTGCCCTGTATTTACTCCTCTACCCAAACACTGCCCTGTATTTACCTATATATACTCTTCTGCCCAAATATTGCCCTGTACTTACATATATGTATATATATCCCTCTGCCCATATACTGCCCTGTATTTATCCGTATATTTACCCCTCTGCCCATATACTGCTCTGTATATAATATTATTATTGTTTATTTATATAGCGCCATCATATACCCCACTATATATGTACCTACCCCTCTCCCCATACACACACACCCATATACTGCCCTATATATACCCCACTATATATGTACCTACCGCTCTGCCCATATAATGCCTTATATACCCCTCTGCCCATATAGTACCCTATATATACACCCCTCTGCTCATATACTGCCCTGTATATGCCCCTGTGTGTGTGTGTGTGTGTGTGTATATATATATATATATATATATATATATATATATATATATATATATATATCCATCCCTCTGCCCATATACTGCCCTGCATATATATATATATATATATATATATATATATATACACACACACAACCCTCTGCCCATATACTGCCCTGTGTATATATATATATATATATATATATATATATATATATATATATATCCCCCTCTGTCCATGTATTGCCCTATATATACCCCACTATATGTACTTACCCCTCTGCCCATACACACACACATATACCGCTCTGTATACATGCCCCCATATACAACACTGGGTATATACATCACCTATATACTGCAGTGTGTCTATACAATCCATATATATCCTTATATAATGCATTGTATCTATACATTCCCCATATACAGTCCATATATATCCATAAATATACTGCAGTGTATTTTTACCTGCCCCCCACATACAGCATACATCCCCTATATACTGCAGTGTATCTATACATCCCCCATATACAATCCATATATACCGCCATATACTGCAGTTTAGCTACACATGCCCCAATGTACTGCACTGTATCTATGTACTCTAGATAAAGACCTGCAGCCCTGCGTATATACCCTCCCCCTACTGTATATCCTCATCTAACCCCATTCATATACAGTACTGCACTACATACATATATGCTCTACTGTATAGTGTGTGTGTAGATAGATAGTGCTGACATATACCACAGCGCTGCACATAGAAGCAGTCACATGACCTCCTGTCCCTCAGAGCTCACACTCTAATGTCTCCTCCACACTCACACACTGTTATTATACATTATATAGCGCCGACATATACCGCAGCGCTGTACATAGAAGCAGTCACATGACCTCCTGTCCCTCAGAGCTCACACTCTAATGCCTCCCTCACACCCACCCACTGTTATTATACATTTATATAGCGCTGACATATACCACAGCGCTGTACATAGAAGCAGTCACATGACCTCCTGTCCCTCAGAGCTCACACTCTAATGTCTCCCCCGCACTCACACACTGTTATTATACATTATATAGCGCTGACATATACCACAGCGCTGTACATAGAAGCAGTCACATGACCTCCTGTCCCTCAGAGCTCACACTCTAATGTCTCCCCCACACTCACACACTGTTATTATACATTATATAGCGCTGACATATACCACAGCGCTGTACATAGAAGCAGTCACATGACTTCCTGTCCCTCAGAGCTCACACTCTAATGTCTCCCCCACACTCACACACTGTTATTATACATTATATAGCGCTGACATATACCACAGCGCTGTACATAGAAGCAGTCACATGACCTCCTGTCCCTCAGAGCTCACACTCTAATGTCTCCTCCGCACTCACACACTGTTATTATACATTTATATAGCGCTGACATATACCACAGCGCTGTACAGGGATTAGTTTGCTGGTCAGCCTGGGCTGCAGCTGTTGGATGGTTCGGCCATTTTTGTTGCATAACTGTTGTTTCCCAACAGGAAGTTCATTTAGCAGCACAGCCATGGGTGTGTGTTACTGGTACAGTAATCCTATAGGTTGGGTGATAGTGACGCCCATGAATTCTCCGTCCAGCAAGCTTCCTATCTGTGGGAGTGGGGCCGCTGTGCTGAAGTTTGCCCCGCAGAGGTCCCTCGTACTCATATGGGAATGCTGACATGCTATACACAGTGGGGCTGCCGTTGCTTTTCATTGCACAGGACACCGGCAGCTATCGCGTACTCCCTCTGCCCCTCCCATGACTCGTTTAGCCCCGCCCCCTCAGCGCTTAAGTTCTGGTCGGGGGAAAAACGTCTAAATGAAGGTTGTGCCATGCTGCTGCCTTTGTGATGGTCGGAGTTCTTCTTTAAATGTGTTGGGGGCGGGGCTTGCAGACCTGAAACAGGTACCTGACTTGTGATGTGTTTGTTACAAGTCACACAGGGGTTACTGGGGAGGGGCTGGAGGTCCTGGTTTAATGTGACTCCGCCCCCTATGCTTATGGGGGTGATCGGATTTAACATGTGACTCCGCCCCCATGTGTATGGGCGTGTTCTGGCTTGACATGTGACTCCGCCCTATGCTTATGGGCATGTTCTGGTTTGGTGGGACTCCACCCCTATGCTTATGGGACGTGTTCTGGCTTGATACGTGACTCCGCCCCTATGCTTATGGAAATGTTCTAGCTTGATGTGACTCCGCCCCTATGCATATTCGCGTGCACTGGCTTGACATGCGGCTCCGCCTCCTACGCTTATGGAAATGTTGTGCTTGATGTGACTCCTCCCCAATGCATATTTGTGTGTGCTGGCTTGACATGTGACTCCGCCCCTATGCATATTCACGTGTTCTGGCTTGACATGTGACTCCGCCCCCTATGCTTATGGACATGTTCTAGCTTGATGTGACTCCGCCCCTATGCATATTCGCGTGCGCTGGCCTGACACGGGACTCCACCCCTATGCTTATGGGCGTGTTATGGATTGATATGTGACTCCGCCCCTATGCTTATGGGCGTGTTCTGATTTGACATGTGACTCCGCCCCTATGCTTAGGGGTGTGTTCTGATTTGACATGTGACCCCGCCCCTATGCTTAGGGGTGTGTTCTGATTTGACATGTGACTCCGCCCCCATGCTTATGGGCATGTTCTGGCTTGACATTTACTCTGCCCCTATGCTTATGGAAATGTTCTAGCTTGATGTGACTCCGCCCCCTATGCATATTCACATGTTCTGGCTTGACATGTGACTCCGCCCCTATGCTTATGGGCGTGTTCTGGCTTGACATGTGACTCCGCCCCCTATGCTTATGGACATGTTCTAGCTTGATGTGACTCCGCCCCTATGCTTATGGGTGTGTTCTGATTTGACATGTGACTCGGCCCCTATGCTTAGGGGTGTGTTCTGATTTGACATGTGACTCCGCCCCCATGCGTATAGGCATGTTCTGGCTTGACATTTACTCCGCCCCTATGCTTATGGAAATGTCCTAGCTTGATGTGACTCCGCCCCAATGCATATTCGCGTGCGCTGGCTTTACATGTGACTCCTCCCCCCATGCATATTTGCGTGTATTGGCTTGACACGTGATTCCGCCCCTATGCTTATGGGCGTGTTCTTACTTGACATGTGACCTTGCCCCTATGTTTATGGCCGTGTTCTCATTTGACATGTGACTCTGCCCCCTATGCTTATGGGTGTGTTCTGGATTGATATGTGACTCCGCCCCCTATGCTTATGGACATATTCTAGCTTGATGTGACTCCGCCTCTAAGCATATTCGCGTGCGCTGGCTTGACACGTGACTCCGCCCCTATGCTTATGGGCGTGTTATGGCTTGATATGTGACTCCGCCTCTATGCTTATGGGCGTGTTATGGCTTGATATGTGACTCCGCCCCTATGCTTATGGGCGTGTTATGGCTTGATATGTGACTCCGCCCCCTATGCTTATGGGCGTGTTATGGCTTGATATGTGACTCCGCCCCCTATGCTTATGGGCGTGTTATGGCTTGATATGTGACTCCGCCTCTATGCTTATGGGCGTGTTATGGCTTGATATGTGACTCCGCCCCTATGCTTATGGGCGTGTTATGGCTTGTGTTTTGCTGGTGGCCAAAACACACCTAAATACCAGATATTTTACTAATTAATGCCCAGGGCAGGGCTACTAATATAAATGCAGGTTCTTTATATTGTTGTTGCATAACAGCTTGACATGTGACTCCGCCCCCTATGCTTATGGGCGTGTTCTGATTTGACATGTGACTCCGCCCTTATGCTTATGGGTGTGTTCTGATTTGACATGTGACTCCGCCCTTATGCTTATGGGTGTGTTCTGATTTGACATGTGACTCCGCCTCTATGCTTATGGAAATGTTCTAGCTTGATGTGACTCCGCCCCAATGCATATTCACGTGCGCTGGCTTGACATGTGACTCTGCCCCTATGCTTATGGGAGTGCTCTGGCTTGATACCCCTCCATGCTGATAGGAGTTTCTATACGGCCCGGCGTGGGCCCCAATCTTTGGACCCGGCCCCTTCCTGGCATGGCGCATGTAGTTCCTCAGGGGCCTCTGCCCCTGTGTGCCCCGGCCTCTGCCCCTTGTGTGTGGCATGGCCTCTGCCCCGTGTGTGTGGCATGGCCTCTGCCCCGTGTGTGTGTGGCATGGCCTCTGCCCCGTGTGTGTGTGGCATGGCCTCTGCCCCGTGTGTGTGTGGCATGGCCTCTGCCCCGTGTGTGTGGCATGGCCTCTGCCCCGTGTGTGTGGCATGGCCTCTGCCCTGCGTGTGTGTGTGGCATGGCCTCTGCCCCGTGTGTGTGGCATGGCCTCTGCCCCGTGTGTGTGGCATGGCCTCTGCCCTGCGTGTGTGTGGCATGGCCTCTGCCCCGTGTGTGTGGCATGGCCTCTGCCCCGTGTGTGTGTGGCATGGCCTCTGCCCTGTGTGTGTGTGGCATGGCCTCTGCCCTGTGTGTGTGTGGCATGGCCTGTGTGTGGCATGGCCTCTGCCCCGTGTGTGTGTGGCATGGCCTCTGCCCCGTGTGTGTGTGGCATGGCCTCTGCCCCTTGTGTGTGGCATGGCCTCTGCCCCTTGTGTGTGGCATGGCCTCTGCCCTGTGTGTGTGTGGCATGGCCTCTGCCCTGTGTGTGTGTGGCATGGCCTCTGCCCTGTGTGTGTGTGGCATGGCCTCTGCCCTGTGTGTGTGTGGCATGGCCTCTGCCCTGTGTGTGTGTGGCATGGCCTCTGCCCTGTGTGTGTGTGGCATGGCCTCTGCCCTGTGTGTGTAAGGCATGGCCTCTGCCCTGTGTGTGTGTGGCATGGCCTCTGCCCTGTGTGTGTGCCATGGCCTCTGCCCCTGGGTGTCCCTCTGCTTCTGTGTGGCATGGCCTCTGCCCCTGGGTGTCCCTCTGCTTCTGTGTTTCCCCGCGTGTGGCCCCCTCCTGCTTCTCTGTTTCTCCGCGTGTGGCCCCTCTGCTTCTGTTTCTCCGCGTGTGGCCCCTCTTGCTTCTGTGTTTCCCCGCGTGTGGCCCCCTCCTGCTTCTGTGTTTGCCCGCGTGTGGCCCCCTCCTGCTTCTGTGTTTGCCCGCGTGTGGCCCCCTCCTGCTTCTGTGTTTGCCCGCGTGTGGCCCCCTCCTGCTTCTGTGTTTGCCCGCGTGTGGCCCCTCCTGCTTCTCTGTTTCTCCGCGTGTGGCCCCTCTGCTTCTGTTTCTCCGCGTGTGGCCCCTCTTGCTTCTGTGTTTCCCCGCGTGTGGCCCCCTCCTGCTTCTGTGTTTGCCCGCGTGTGGCCCCCTCCTGCTTCTGTGTTTGCCCGCGTGTGGCCCCCTCCTGCTTCTGTGTTTGCCCGCGTGTGGCCCCCTCCTGCTTCTGTGTTTGCCCGCGTGTGGCCCCTCTTGCTTCTGTGTTTCTCCGTGTGTGGCCCCTCCTGCTTCTGTTTCCCCGCGTGTGGCCCCTCTTGCTTCTGTGTTTCCCCGCGTGTGGCCCCTCTTGCTTCTGTGTTTCTCCGCGTGTGGCCCCTCTTGCTTCTGTGTTTCTCCGCGTGTGGCCCCTCTTGCTTCTGTGTTTCTCCGCGTGTGGCCCCTCTTGCTTCTGTGTTTCTCCGCGTGTGGCCCCTCTTGCTCCTGTGTTTCCCCGCGTGTGGCCCCTCTTGCTCCTGTGTTTCCCCGCGTGTGGCCCCTCTTGCTTCTGTGTTTCCCCGCGTGTGGCCCCTCTTGCTTCTGTGTTTCTCCGCGTGTGGCCCCTCTTGCTCCTGTGTTTCCCCGCGTGTGGCCCCTCTTGCTCCTGTGTTTCCCCGCGTGTGGCCCCTCTTGCTTCTGTGTTTCCCCGCGTGTGGCCCCTCTTGCTTCTGTGTTTCCCCGCGTGTGGCCCCTCTTGCTCCTGTGTTTGCCCGCGTGTGGCCCCTCCTGCTTCTGTGTTTGCCCGCATGTGGCCCCTCCTGCTTCTGTTTCCCCGCGTGTGGCCCCTCTTGCTCCTGTGTTTCCCCGCGTGTGGCCCCTCTTGCTCCTGTGTTTCTCCGCGTGTGGCCCCTCTTGCTCCTGTGTTTCTCCGCGTGTGGCCCCTCTGCTTCTGTGTTTCCCCGCGTGTGGCCCCTCTTGCTTCTGTGTTTCCCCGCGTGTGGCCCCTCTTGCTTCTGTGTTTCCCCGCGTGTGGCCCCTCTTGCTCCTGTGTTTGCCCGCGTGTGGCCCCTCCTGCTTCTGTGTTTGCCCGCATGTGGCCCCTCCTGCTTCTGTTTCCCCGCGTGTGGCCCCTCTTGCTCCTGTGTTTCCCCGCGTGTGGCCCCTCTTGCTCCTGTGTTTCTCCGCGTGTGGCCCCTCTTGCTCCTGTGTTTCCCCGCGTGTGGCCCCTCTTGCTCCTGTGTTTCTCCGCGTGTGGCCCCTCTTGCTCCTGTGTTTCTCCGCGTGTGGCCCCTCCTGCTTCTGTGTTGCTGTGACCTGTGCGAGTGTCTGGCACGGTGATGATGCTGTGCTGTCAGGTCCCCGCAGTGTCAGCGTCGCCCGCGTTGCTGTTGTTGTTGCTGCGGGTGGTGCGGTTGCGCAATGTCTATATATAGCGCTGGGCACGCTGTTACCCAATCGGAGCGGGCGTGCAGCTCACTTTCTGTTTCCATTCCCCCCGGCTGACCTTTTCCCTGCTCAGCAGGAAGTTGTGTGCGCGACACTCCCCGGCCTGCATGTCGCCGTGCACTGCGTGATATGGGGGGGGGGGGGTGTTTAATCCTATAGAAGCCTGGTATGGGATGGCGCCCCTCTCTGGTATAGGAACGGCCTGTGATAGACCTGGCGCCCCTCTCTGATATAGGAACGGCCTGTGATAGACCTGGCGCCCCTCTCTGGTATAGGAATGACCTGTGATAGACCTGGTGCCCCTCTCTGGTATAGGAATGACCTATGATAGACCTGGCGCCCCTCTCTGGTATAGGAATGACCTGTGATAGACCTGGCGCCCCTCTCTGGTATAGGAATGACCTGTGATAGACCTGGCGCCCCTCTCTGGTATAGGAATGACCTGTGATAGACCTGGCGCCCCTCTCTGGTATAGGAACGACCTGTGATAGACCTGGCGCCCCTCTCTGGTATAGGAACGGCCTGTGATAGACCTGGCGCCCCTCTCTGGTATAGGAACGGCCTGTGATAGACCTGGCACCCCTCTCTGGTATAGGAATGACCTGTGATAGACCTGGCGCCCCTCTCTGGTATAGGAACGGCCTGTGATAGACCTGGCGCCCCTCTCTGGTATAGGAACGACCTGTGATAGACCTGGCGCCCCTCTCTGATATAGGAATGACCTGTGATAGACCTGACGCCCCTCTCTGGTATAGGAACGGCCTGTGATAGACCTGGCGCCCCTCTCTGGTATAGGAATGACCTGTGATAGACCTGGCGCCCCTCTCTGGTATAGGAATGACCTGTGATAGACCTGGCGCCCCTCTCTGGTATAGGAACGGCCTGTGATAGACCTGGCGCCCCTCTCTGGTATAGGAACGGCCTGTGATAGACCTGGCGCCCCTCTCTGATATAGGAACGACCTGTGATAGACCTGGCGCCCCTCTCTGGTATAGGAATGACCTGTGATAGACCTGGCGCCCCTCTCTGGTATAGGAATGACCTGTGATAGACCTGGCGCCCCTCTCTGGTATAGGAATGGCCTGTGATAGACCTGGCGCCCCTCTCTGGTATAGGAATGACCTGTGATAGACCTGGCGCCCCTCTCTGGTATAGGAATGACCTGTGATAGACCTGGCGCCCCTCTCTGGTATAGGAACGACCTGTGATAGACCTGGCGCCCCTCTCTGGTATAGGAACGGCCTGTGATAGACCTGGCGCCCCTCTCTGATATAGGAACGACCTGTGATAGACCTGGCGCCCCTCTCTGATATAGGAACGGCCTGTGATAGACCTGGCGCCCCTCTCTGGTATAGGAATGGCCTGTGATAGACCTGGCGCCCCTCTCTGATATAGGAACGGCCTGTGATAGACCTGGCGCCCCTCTCTGATATAGGAACGACCTGTGATAGACCTGGCGCCCCTCTCTGATATAGGAACGGCCTGTGATAGACCTGGCGCCCCTCTCTGGTATAGGAACGACCTGTGATAGACCTGGCGCCCCTCTCTGGTATAGGAACGGCCTGTGATAGACCTGGCGCCCCTCTCTGGTATAGGAACGACCTGTGATAGACCTGGCGCCCCTCTCTGGTATAGGAACGACCTGTGATAGACCTGGCGCCCCTCTCTGATATAGGAACGGCCTGTGATAGACCTGGCGCCCCTCTCTGGTATAGGAACGACCTGTGATAGACCTGGCGCCCCTCTCTGGTATAGGAATGACCTGTGATAGACCTGGCGCCCCTCTCTGATATAGGAACGGCCTGTGATAGACCTGGCGCCCCTCTCTGGTATAGGAACGACCTGTGATAGACCTGGCGCCCCTCTCTGGTATAGGAACGGCCTGTGATAGACCTGGCGCCCCTCTCTGATATAGGAATGACCTGTGATAGACCTGGCGCCCCTCTCTGGTATAGGAATGGCCTGTGATAGACCTGGCGCCCCTCTCTGATATAGGAATGACCTGTGATAGACCTGGCGCCCCTCTCTGATATAGGAATGACCTGTGATAGACCTGGCGCCCCTCTCTGGTATAGGAACGGCCTGTGATAGACCTGGCGCCCCTCTCTGGTATAGGAACGGCCTGTGATAGACCTGGCGCCCCTCTCTGGTATAGGAACGGCCTGTGATAGACCTGGCGCCCCTCTCTGATATAGGAATGACCTGTGATAGACCTGGCGCCCCTCTCTGGTATAGGAACGGCCTGTGATAGACCTGGTGCCCCTCTCTGGTATAGGAACGGCCTGTGATAGACCTGGCGCCCCTCTCTGGTATAGGAACGACCTGTGATAGACCTGGCGCCCCTCTCTGATATAGGAATGACCTGTGATAGACCTGGCGCCCCTCTCTGATATAGGAATGACCTGTGATAGACCTGGCGCCCCTCTCTGATATAGGAATGACCTGTGATAGACCTGGCGCCCCTCTCTGGTATAGGAATGACCTGTGATAGACCTGGCGCCCCTCTCTGGTATAGGAATGGCCTGTGATAGACCTGGCGCCCCTCTCTGGTATAGGAATGACCTGTGATAGACCTGGCGCCGCTCTCTGATATAGGAACGGCCTGTGATAGACCTGGCGCCCCTCTCTGATATAGGAATGACCTGTGATAGACCTGGCGCCCCTCTCTGGTATAGGAACGGCCTGTGATAGACCTGGCGCCCCTCTCTGGTATAGGAACGGCCTGTGATAGACCTGGCGCCCCTCTCTGATATAGGAATGACCTGTGATAGACCTGGCGCCCCTCTCTGGTATAGGAATGACCTGTGATAGACCTGGCGCCCCTCTCTGATATAGGAATGACCTGTGATAGACCTGGCGCCCCTCTCTGGTATAGGAATGACCTGTGATAGACCTGGCGCCCCTCTCTGATATAGGAATGACCTGTGATAGACCTGGCGCCCCTCTCTGGTATAGGAACGGCCTGTGATAGACCTGGTGCCCCTCTCTGGTATAGGAACGACCTGTGATAGACCTGGCGCCCCTCTCTGGTATAGGAATGACCTGTGATAGACCTGGCGCCCCTCTCTGATATAGGAACGACCTGTGATAGACCTGGCGCCCCTCTCTGATATAGGAATGACCTGTGATAGACCTGGCGCCCCTCTCTGGTATAGGGACGGCCTGTGATAGACCTGGCGCCCCTCTCTGATATAGGAATGACCTGTGATAGACCTGGCGCCCCTCTCTGGTATAGGAACGGCCTGTGATAGACCTGGTGCCCCTCTCTGGTATAGGAACGGCCTGTGATAGACCTGACGCCCCTCTCTGGTATAGGAACGGCCTGTGATAGACCTGGCGCCCCTCTCTGATATAGGAATGACCTGTGATAGACCTGGCGCCCCTCTCTGGTATAGGAATGACCTGTGATAGACCTGGCACCCCTCTCTGATATAGGAACGACCTGTGATAGACCTGGCGCCCTTCTCTGGTATAGGAACGGCCTGTGATAGACCTGGTGCCCCTCTCTGGTATAGGAACGGCCTGTGATAGACCTGACGCCCCTCTCTGGTATAGGAACGGCCTGTGATAGACCTGACGCCCCTCTCTGGTATAGGAACGGCCTGTGATAGACCTGGCGCCCCTCTCTGGTATAGGAATGACCTGTGATAGACCTGGCGCCCCTCTCTGATATAGGAATGACCTGTGATAGACCTGGCGCCCCTCTCTGGTATAGGAACGGCCTGTGATAGACCTGGCGCCCCTCTCTGATATAGGAATGACCTGTGATAGACCTGGCGCCCCTCTCTGGTATAGGAACGGCCTGTGATAGACCTGGTGCCCCTCTCTATTAGAGGACGGCCTGCGATAGCCCTGGTGCTCCTCTCTATTAGAGGACGGCCTGCGATAGCCCTGGTGCTCCTCTCTATTAGAGGACGGCCTGTGATAGACATGGCGCCCCTCTCTGGTATAGGAATGACCTGTGATAGACCTGGCGCCCCTCTCTGGTATAGGAACGACCTGTGATAGACCTGGCGCCCCTCTCTGGTATAGGAATGACCTGTGATAGACCTGGCGCCCCTCTCTGGTATAGGAACGACCTGTGATAGACCTGGCGCCCCTCTCTGGTATAGGAATGACCTGTGATAGACCTGGCGCCCCTCTCTGGTATAGGAATGACCTGTGATAGACCTGGCGCCCCTCTCTGGTATAGGAATGACCTGTGATAGACCTGGCGCCCCTCTCTGGTATAGGAATGACCTGTGATAGACCTGGCGCCCCTCTCTGGTATAGGAATGACCTGTGATAGACCTGGCGCCCCTCTCTGGTATAGGAACGACCTGTGATAGACCTGGCGCCCCTCTCTGGTATAGGAACGGCCTGTGATAGACCTGGCGCCCCTCTCTGGTATAGGAATGACCTGTGATAGACCTGGCGCCCCTCTCTGGTATAGGAATGACCTGTGATAGACCTGGCGCCCCTCTCTGGTATAGGAACGGCCTGTGATAGACCTGGCGCCCCTCTCTGGTATAGGAATGACCTGTGATAGACCTGACGCCCCTCTCTGGTATAGGAACGACCTGTGATAGACCTGGCGCCCCTCTCTGGTATAGGAACGGCCTGTGATAGACCTGGCGCCCCTCTCTGGTATAGGAACGGCCTGTGATAGACCTGGCGCCCCTCTCTGATATAGGAACGACCTGTGATAGACCTGGCGCCCCTCTCTGGTATAGGAACGACCTGTGATAGACCTGGCGCCCCTCTCTGGTATAGGAACGGCCTGTGATAGACCTGGCGCCCCTCTCTGATATAGGAACGACCTGTGATAGACCTGGCGCCCCTCTCTGGTATAGGAACGACCTGTGATAGACCTGGCGCCCCTCTCTGGTATAGGAACGGCCTGTGATAGACCTGGCGCCCCTCTCTGATATAGGAACGACCTGTGATAGACCTGGCGCCCCTCTCTGGTATAGGAACGGCCTGTGATAGACCTGGCGCCCCTCTCTGATATAGGAACGGCCTGTGATAGACCTGGCGCCCCTCTCTGGTATAGGAATGGCCTGTGATAGACCTGGCGCCCCTCTCTGATATAGGAACGGCCTGTGATAGACCTGGCGCCCCTCTCTGATATAGGAACGACCTGTGATAGACCTGACGCCCCTCTCTGATATAGGAACGGCCTGTGATAGACCTGGCGCCCCTCTCTGGTATAGGAACGGCCTGTGATAGACCTGGCGCCCCTCTCTGATATAGGAACGACCTGTGATAGACCTGGCGCCCCTCTCTGGTATAGGAACGACCTGTGATAGACCTGGCGCCCCTCTCTAGTATAGGAATGACCTGTGATAGACCTGGCGCCCCTCTCTGGTATAGGAACGACCTGTGATAGACCTGGCGCCCCTCTCTGGTATAGGAATGACCTGTGATAGACCTGGCGCCCCTCTCTGGTATAGGAACGGCCTGTGATAGACCTGGCGCCCCTCTCTGATATAGGAATGACCTGTGATAGACCTGGCGCCCCTCTCTGGTATAGGAATGACCTGTGATAGACCTGGCGCCCCTCTCTGATATAGGAACGACCTGTGATAGACCTGGCGCCCCTCTCTGGTATAGGAACGGCCTGTGATGGACCTGGCGCCCCTCTCTGGTATAGGAATGACCTGTGATAGACCTGGCGCCCCTCTCTGGTATAGGAATGACCTGTGATAGACCTGGCGCCCCTCTCTGGTATAGGAATGACCTGTGATAGACCTGACGCCCCTCTCTGGTATAGGAACGGCCTGTGATGGACCTGGCGCCCCTCTCTGGTATAGGAATGACCTGTGATAGACCTGGCGCCCCTCTCTGATTTAGGAACGGCCTGTGATAGACCTGACGCCCATCTCTGATATAGGAACGACCTGTGATAGACCTGGCGCCCCTCTCTGGTGTAGGAACGGCCTGTGATAGACCTGGCGCCCCTCTCTGGTGTAGGAACGGCCTGTGATGGACCTGGCGCCCCTCTCTGGTATAGGAATGACCTGTGATAGACCTGGCGCCCCTCTCTGGTATAGGAATGACCTGTGATAGACCTGGCGCCCCTCTCTGGTATAGGAATGACCTGTGATAGACCTGACGCCCCTCTCTGGTATAGGAACGGCCTGTGATGGACCTGGCGCCCCTCTCTGGTATAGGAATGACCTGTGATAGACCTGACGCCCCTCTCTGGTATAGGAACGGCCTGTGATGGACCTGGCGCCCCTCTCTGGTATAGGAATGACCTGTGATAGACCTGGCGCCCCTCTCTGATTTAGGAACGGCCTGTGATAGACCTGACGCCCATCTCTGATATAGGAACGACCTGTGATAGACCTGACGCCCCTCTCTGGTATAGGAACGGCCTGTGATAGACCTGACGCCCATCTCTGATATAGGAACGGCCTGTGATAGACCTGACGCCCCTCTCTGGTATAGGAATGACCTGTGATAGACCTGACGCCCCTCTCTGATATAGGAACGGCCTGTGATAGACCTGGCGCCCCTCTCTGATATAGGAACGGCCTGTGATAGACCTGACGCCCATCTCTGATATAGGAACGGCCTGTGATAGACCTGACGCCCCTCTCTGGTATAGGAATGACCTGTGATAGACCTGACGCCCCTCTCTGATATAGGAACGGCCTGTGATAGACCTGGCGCCCCTCTCTGATATAGGAACGGCCTGTGATAGACCTGACGCCCATCTCTGATATAGGAACGGCCTGTGATAGACCTGACGCCCCTCTCTGGTATAGGAATGACCTGTGATAGACCTGGTGCCCCTCTCTGGTATAGGAACGGCCTGTGATATACCTGGCGCCCCTCTCTGATATAGGAATGACCTGTGATAGACCTGGCGCCCCTCTCTGGTGTAGGAACGGCCTGTGATAGACATGGCGCCCCTCTCTAGTATAGGAACGGCCTGTGATAGACCTGGCGCCCCTCTCTGGTATAGGAACGGCCTGTGATAGACCTGGCGCCCCTCTCTGGTATAGGAATGACCTGTGATAGACCTGGTGCCCCTCTCTGGTATAGGAATGACCTGTGATATACCTGGCGCCCCTCTCTGATATAGGAATGACCTGTGATAGACCTGGCGCCCCTCTCTGATATAGGACTGGCCTGTGATAGACCTGGCGCCCCTCTCTGATATAGGACTGGCCTGTGATAGACCTGGCGCCCCTCTCTGATATAGGAACGGCCTGTGATAGACCTGGCGCCCCTCTCTGGTATAGGAACGACCTGTGATAGACCTGGCGCCCCTCTCTGATATAGGACTGGCCTGTGATAGACCTGGCGCCCCTCTCTGATATAGGAACGGCCTGTGATAGACCTGGCGCCCCTCTCTGGTGTAGGAACGGCCTGTGATAGACCTGGCGCCCCTCTCTGGTGTAGGAACGGCCTGTGATAGACCTGGCGCCCCTCTCTGGTGTAGGAACGGCCTGTGATAGACCTGGCGCCCCTCTCTGGTGTAGGAACGGCCTGTGATAGACCTGGCGCCCCTCTCTGGTATTGGAATGACCTGTGATAGACCTGGCGCCCCTCTCTGATATAGGAACGGCCTGTGATAGACCTGGCGCCCCTCTCTGATATAGGAACGGCCTGTGATAGACCTGGCGCCCCTCTCTGGTGTAGGAACGGCCTGTGATAGACCTGGCGCCCCTCTCTGGTATAGGAACGACCTGTGATAGACCTGGCGCCCCTCTCTGGTGTAGGAACGGCCTGTGATAGACCTGGTGCCCCTCTCTGGTATAGGAATGACCTGTGATAGACCTGGCGCCCCTCTCTGGTATAGGAACGACCTGTGATAGACCTGGCGCCCCTCTCTGATATAGGAATGACCTGTGATAGACCTGACGCCCCTCTCTGGTGTAGGAACGGCCTGTGATAGACCTGGCGCCCCTCTCTGATATAGGAACGACCTGTGATAGACCTGGCGCCCCTCTCTGGTGTAGGAACGGCCTGTGATAGACCTGGCGCCCCTCTCTGGTGTAGGAACGGCCTGTGATAGACCTGGCGCCCCTCTCTGGTATAGGAACGACCTGTGATAGACCTGGCGCCCCTCTCTGATATAGGAACGGCCTGTGATAGACCTGGCGCCCCTCTCTGGTGTAGGAACGGCCTGTGATAGACCTGGTGCCCCTCTCTGGTATAGGAATGACCTGTGATAGACCTGGCGCCCCTCTCTGGTATAGGAACGGCCTGTGATAGACCTGGCGCCCCTCTCTGGTATAGGAACGACCTGTGATAGACCTGGCGCCCCTCTCTGGTATAGGACTAGCCTGTGATAGACCTGGCGCCCCTCTCTGATATAGGAACGGCCTGTGATAGACCTGGCGCCCCTCTCTGATATAGGAACGACCTGTGATAGACCTGGCGCCCCTCTCTGATATAGGAACGGCCTGTGATAGACCTGGCGCCCCTCTCTGATATAGGAACGACCTGTGATAGACCTGGCGCCCCTCTCTGATATAGGAACGACCTGTGATAGACCTGGCGCCCCTCTCTGATATAGGAACGACCTGTGATAGACCTGGCGCCCCTCTCTGATATAGGAACGACCTGTGATAGACCTGGCGCCCCTCTCTGATATAGGAACGGCCTGTGATAGACCTGGCGCCCCTCTCTGATATAGGAACGGCCTGTGATAGACCTGGCGCCCCTCTCTGATATAGGAACGAGCTGTGATAGACCTGGCGCCCCTCTCTGATATAGGAACGACCTGTGATAGACCTGGCGCCCCTCTCTGATATAGGAACGGCCTGTGATAGACCTGGCGCCCCTCTCTGGTATAGGAACGGCCTGTGATAGACCTGGCGCCCCTCTCTGGTATAGGAATGACCTGTGATAGACCTGGTGCTCCTCTCTATTAGAGGACGGCCTGTGATAGCCCTGGTGCCCCTCTCTATTAGAGGACGGCCTGCGATAGCCCTGGTGCTCCTCTCTATTAGAGGACGGCCTGCGATAGCCCTGGTGCTCCTCTCTATTAGAGGACGGCCTGTGATAGCCCTGGTGCTCCTCTCTATTAGAGGACGGCCTGTGATAGCCCTGGTGCCCCTCTCTATTAGAGGACGGCCTGCGATAGCCCTGGTGCCCCTCTCTATTAGAGGACGGCCTGTGATAGACCTGGTGCTCCTCTCTATTAGAGGACGGCCTGTGATAGTCCTGGTGCTCCTCTCTATTAGAGGACGGCCTGTGATAGACCTGGTGCTCCTCTCTATTAGAGGACGGCCTGTGATAGCCCTGGTGCTCCTCTCTATTAGAGGACGGCCTGTGATGGACCTGGTGCCCCTCTCTATTAGAGGACGGCCTGTGATGGACCTGGTGCTCCTCTCTATTAGAGGACGGCCTGTGATAGCCCTGGTGCTCCTCTCTATTAGAGGACGGCCTGTGATAGCCCTGGTGCTCCTCTCTATTAGAGGACGGCCTGGGATAGCCCTGGTGCTCCTCTCTATTAGAGGACGGCCTGGGATAGCCCTGGTGCTCCTCTCTATTAGAGGACGGCCTGGGATAGCCCTGGTGCTCCTCTCTATTAGAGGACGGCCTGGGATAGCCCTGGTGCTCCTCTCTATTAGAGGACGGCCTGGGATAGCCCTGGTGCTCCTCTCTATTAGAGGACGGCCTGGGATAGCCCTGGTGCTCCTCTCTATTAGAGGACGGCCTGGGATAGCCCTGGTGCTCCTCTCTATTAGAGGACGGCCTGTGATGGACCTGGTGCTCCTCTCTATTAGAGGACGGCCTGGGATAGCCCTGGTGCTCCTCTCTATTAGAGGACGGCCTGCGATAGACCTGGTGCTCCTCTCTATTAGAGGACGGCCTGCGATAGACCTGGTGCTCCTCTCTATTAGAGGACGGCCTGGGATAGCCCTGGTGCTCCTCTCTATTAGAGGACGGCCTGCGATAGACCTGGTGCTCCTCTCTATTAGAGGACGGCCTGCGATAGCCCTGGTGCTCCTCTCTATTAGAGGACGGCCTGCGATAGCCCTGGTGCTCCTCTCTATTAGAGGACGGCCTGCGATAGCCCTGGTGCTCCTCTCTATTAGAGGACGGCCTGCGATAGCCCTGGTGCTCCTCTCTATTAGAGGACGGCCTGCGATAGACCTGGTGCTCCTCTCTATTAGAGGACGGCCTGCGATAGACCTGGTGCTCCTCTCTATTAGAGGATGGCCTGCGATAGACCTGGTGCTCCTCTCTATTAGAGGACGGCCTGTGATAGCCCTGGTGCTCCTCTCTATTAGAGGACGGCCTGCGATAGCCCTGGTGCTCCTCTCTATTAGAGGACGGCCTGTGATAGACCTGGTGCTCCTCTCTATTAGAGGACGGCCTGCGATAGCCCTGGTGCCCCTCTCTATTAGAGGATGGCCTGCGATAGTCCTGGTGCTCCTCTCTATTAGAGGATGGCCTGTGGTAGCCCTGGTGCTCCTCTCTATTAGAGGACGGCCTGCGATAGTCCTGGTGCTCCTCTCTATTAGAGGATGGCCTGTGGTAGCCCTGGTGCTCCTCTCTATTAGAGGACGGCCTGCGATAGACCTGGTGCTCCTCTCTATTAGAGGACGGCCTGTGATAGCCCTGGTGCTCCTCTCTATTAGAGGACGGCCTGTGATAGCCCTGGTGCTCCTCTCTATTAGAGGACGGCCTGTGATAGCCCTGGTGCTCCTCTCTATTAGAGGACGGCCTGCGATAGCCCTGGTGCTCCTCTCTATTAGACGACGGCCTGTGATAGCCCTGGTGCCCCTCTCTATTAGAGGATGGCCTGCGATAGCCCTGGTGCCCCTCTCTATTAGAGGACGGCCTGCGATAGCCCTGGTGCTCCTCTCTATTAGAGGACGGCCTGCGATAGCCCTGGTGCTCCTCTCTATTAGAGGACGGCCTGCGATAGCCCTGGTGCTCCTCTCTATTAGAGGACGGCCTGCGATAGCCCTGGTGCTCCTCTCTATTAGAGGACGGCCTGCGATAGCCCTGGTGCTCCTCTCTATTAGAGGACGGCCTGTGATAGCCCTGGTGCTCCTCTCTATTAGAGGACGGCCTGTGATAGCCCTGGTGCTCCTCTCTATTAGAGGACGGCCTGTGATAGCCCTGGTGCTCCTCTCTATTAGAGGACGGCCTGTGATAGCCCTGGTGCTCCTCTCTATTAGAGGACGGCCTGTGATAGCCCTGGTGCTCCTCTCTATTAGAGGACGGCCTGTGATAGCCCTGGTGCTCCTCTCTATTAGAGGACGGCCTGTGATAGCCCTGGTGCTCCTCTCTATTAGAGGACGGCCTGCTATAGCCCTGGTGCTCCTCTCTATTAGAGGACGGCCTGCTATAGCCCTGGTGCTCCTCTCTATTAGAGGACGGCCTGCGATAGACCTGGTGCTCCTCTCTATTAGAGGATGGCCTGCGATAGCCCTGGTGCCCCTCTCTATTAGAGGACGGCCTGCGATAGCCCTGGTGCTCCTCTCTATTAGAGGACGGCCTGCGATAGCCCTGGTGCTCCTCTCTATTAGAGGACGGCCTGTGATAGCCCTGGTGCCCCTCTCTATTAGAGGACGGCCTGCGATAGCCCTGGTGCCCCTCTCTATTAGAGGACGGGCTGTGATAGCCCTGGTGCTCCTCTCTATTAGAGGACGGGCTGTGATAGCCCTGGTGCTCCTCTCTATTAGAGGACGGCCTGCGATAGACCTGGTGCTCCTCTCTATTAGAGGACGGGCTGTGATAGCCCTGGTGCTCCTCTCTATTAGAGGACGGCCTGTGATAGCCCTGGTGCTCCTCTCTATTAGAGGACGGCCTGCGATAGACCTGGTGCTCCTCTCTATTAGAGGACGGCCTGCGATAGCCCTGGTGCTCCTCTCTATTAGAGGACGGCCTGCGATAGCCCTGGTGCTCCTCTCTATTAGAGGACGGCCTGTGATAGACCTGGTGCCCCTCTCTATTAGAGGACAGCCTGTGATAGCCCTGGTGCCCCTCTCTATTAGAGGACGGCCTGCGATAGCCCTGGTGCTCCTCTCTATTAGAGGACGGCCTGTGATAGCCCTGGTGCTCCTCTCTATTAGAGGACGGCCTGTGATAGCCCTGGTGCCCCTCTCTGATATAGGAACGACCTGTGATAGACCTGGCGCCCCTCTCTATTAGAGGACGGCCTGCGATAGCCCTGGTGCCCCTCTCTATTAGAGGACGGCCTGCGATAGACCTGGTGCCCCTCTCTATTAGAGGACGGCCTGCGATAGACCTGGTGCTCCTCTCTATTAGAGGACGGCCTGTGATAGCCCTGGTGCTCCTCTCTATTAGAGGACGGCCTGTGATAGCCCTGGTGCTCCTCTCTATTAGAGGAATGGCCTGCGATAGACCTGGTGCTCCTCTCTATTAGAGGACGGCCTGTGATAGACCTGGTGCTCCTCTCTATTAGAGGACGGCCTGTGATAGCCCTGGTGCTCCTCTCTATTAGAGGACGGCCTGCGATAGCCCTGGTGCTCCTCTATATTAGAGGACGGCCTGCGATAGCCCTGGTGCTCCTCTCTATTAGAGGACGGCCTGTGATAGACCTGGTGCTCCTCTCTATTAGAGGACGGCCTGTGATAGCCCTGGGGCTCCTCTCTATTAGAGGACGGCCTGCGATAGCCCTGGTGCTCCTCTCTATTAGAGGACGGCCTGTGATAGCCCTGGTGCTCCTCTCTATTAGAGGACGGCCTGTGATAGCCCTGGTGCTCCTCTATATTAGAGGACGGCCTGCGATAGCCCTGGTGCTCCTCTCTATTAGAGGACGGCCTGTGATAGACCTGGTGCTCCTCTCTATTAGAGGACGGCCTGTGATAGCCCTGGTGCTCCTCTCTATTAGAGGACGGCCTGTGATAGCCCTGGTGCTCCTCTCTATTAGAGGACGGCCTGCGATAGCCCTGGTGCTCCTCTCTATTAGAGGACGGCCTGTGATAGCCCTGGTGCTCCTCTCTATTAGAGGACGGCCTGTGATAGCCCTGGTGCTCCTCTATATTAGAGGACGGCCTGCGATAGCCCTGGTGCTCCTCTCTATTAGAGGACGGCCTGTGATAGACCTGGTGCTCCTCTTTATTAGAGGAACGGCCAGTACGGCGCTCGCTCTTGTTGCCCGGATTGGCACGGCGTGTTCCGTTCTGGGGAATAATGGCGAGCACCCGATCAGAACGAGCTGTTTTTTGTTTGCGTGATTAGTGACGTGATTGGTGCATCGGTTATATATACGCGGCGGAGTGCGACCGGGCACAGTCCCTCCTCCGGCTTCATGCTCGGGCTCGGCATGTTAATGGCTCGCTGAGGACAAAGCCCCCATTCAGCGCACGGAGGGGACTCTCTCGCCCCCTCCCCGCTCCGGGCGCCATTGTTCGGGGCCCCTCAGCCAGTCGATCGATCGACCACCCAGCCCGATCCGTAGCTTCGGCGCGTCACGCCAACCTGCGCGCACCTGTGGGTGAGGGGTCCCTGTTGTGCAACGCCGAGCCCAATCGGAGGGCGGCCTGCGCGTGTTGCTATGTGGACGGGGAAGCACCTGACAAGACGTCGTGTTCTGACCTCAAGTTACCCGTCCCGTGTGTCTGGATTGTGTGACTCCCTGTAGGCTGCTGCTGCGCGCTGCCGTACGCAGGCCCGTGATTGGTGCGCGCACCCGTACGCAGGCCAGTGATTGGTGCGCGCCCGGCATTCATCAGCCGCAGCACAGGAGGCAACACTCAGTCACACATACTAGAGACTGAAGAGCGTCCACACTACTACTGCGATTGTCGGACTACTACTCCTAACGGGATCCCCGTCTTACTGCTACTACTCCTGGGATCTCCATCCTACTACGACTACTACTCCCAGGATCTCCAGCTTACTGCTACTACCACAGGGATCTCTGTCTTAGTGCTACTACTCCTGGGATCTCTAAACTGCGTCTACTACTCCTGGGATCTCTAAACTGCGTCTACTACTCCTGGGATCTCTAAACTGCGTCTACTACTCCTGGGATCTCTAAACTGCGTCTACTACTCCTGGGATCTCTAAACTGCGTCTACTACTCCTGGGATCTCTAAACTGCGTCTACTACTCCTGGGATCTCTAAACTGCGTCTACTACTCCTGGGATCTCTATACTAAGTCTACTACTCCTGGGATCTCTGTCCTACTACGACTACTACTGGGATCTCGGTCCTACTACGACTACTACTCCCAGGATCTCCAGCTTACTGCTACTGCTCCTGGTATCTCTGTCTTACTACGACTACTACTCCCAGGATCTCCATCTTAGTGCTACTACTCCTGGGATCTCCATTTTACTGTTACTACTACCCCTTAGATCCCCATCTGAATACTGCTACTACTACCCCTGAGATCTCCATCTGAATACTGCTACTACTACCCCTGAGATCTCCATCTGAATATGGCTACTCCTGATATCTCTATCTGAATACTGCTACTACTACTCCTGATATCTCTATCTGATACCTGCTACTACTACTCCGGAGATCTCCATCTGAATACTGCCACTACTACCCCTGAGATCTCCATCTGAATATGGCTACTCCTGATATCTCTATCTGATACCTGCTACTACTACTCCTGATATCTCTATCTGATACCTGCTACTACTACTCCTGAGATCTCATCTGAATATTGCTACTACTACCCCTGAGATCTCCATCTGAATACGGCTACTACTACCCCTGAGATCTCCATCTGAATACGGCTACTACTACCCCTGAGATCTCCATCTGAATACGGCTACTACTACCCCTGATATCTCCATCTGATTACTGCTACTTCTACCCCTGATATCTGTTTAAATACTACTACCCCTAAGATAAACATTCTGACACTGCTACTACTACTCCTAAAATCCTCCTACTGATTGAGGTATCGACAGCATCCTGACACTACTGAGATACTCGTCCTGACACAACTACTCCTCCTAGGAGCTCATCGTACTACTACTGAGATCTCCATCCAAACACTGCTACAAGTACTACTACTCCTGATATATTCATCTGGACCCCACTAGGTGTCGTCCATCCCACTACTACTGCAATATCTTATCCTGACACTACTACTCCTAAGATCTTCAATTCTAAGCTGCTGCTGCTACTCCTGGCTATACCTATACAATTCTGCTACTACTACCCTTTGGATTTAAGACTTACTGCTACGACAGAGATCACCATCCAGACACTACTACTCCCAAGATCTCCATCCTTTTGCAGCTGCTAGTACGGAGCTTGCCATCCGGACAAGGACTACTCCTGTCCTCATCTTACTAGTAGTACTACTACGATCAACATCCTGATCCTACTACTACCCCATCCTGATACCACTGATCCTACTGGGATCTACATCCTACAACCACTACAGAGGTCTCTGACCCTGCTACTACTTCAACTCCTAAGATATTCATCCTGACACTGCTGCTTCTGCTACTCCTGGGAACTCCGTCTTACTACTACTCCTGAGATATCGATCTTGACTTTCTACTCTTCCTCCTGAGATCTTCTTCCTAATACTACTACTCCTGAGAATTTTTTCTGACTCTACTACTCTACTACTACTTAAGAGTACTACTCAAGATTTTCATCCTTTGGGGCTGTCCACTCTGGCACTACTACTCCTTAGATCCCCCCCTTGGCACTCCTATTTACTCTACTAACCGTGGAAGCCTCTGGGGAACCAGCCCCGGCCCTTGTGGATCCTGACGCTATTACTACGAAGATCCTCCAGATGTTGGGACTGCTTTTGAGACCCCCGAATTACAATGTGAGAGACCCACCTTGTTCCTGAACACTACAACAGCAAGAGAACCGCCCCTCCCTCCCAAATCCCGACCCTGCCGCTACTCCGGATACTCCGGCACAAGTACGACTCGCCTAGAGGATCTCCACATGCTGGTACGTCTCCGTGGTAGCCACCATTGCTGAGAGTAGTACCCCTCGTTTTACTTACAACCGCCCAAAATCCCAAAGACTCCCCTCTGTTTACATACTGCCGCTCTAGATCCTGGGACTTTCCCATCAGGGTTCCTTTAGAGACAGCTCTGGGGTGGCCTGAAGTCCTGAGGGACTTTGTTTCTCACATCTGTTTAGGACCATCAAGTCCACTGGTGTTCCTTTATAGGCAGCTCTAGGTTGGTCTGAAGTCCTGAGGACCTTTTTTCTACAGGATCTTATCACATCTGCTTGGAAGGGCCATCAAGTCCACTGGGATCCTTTACAGTCAGCCCTGGGTGGTCTGAAGTCCAGAGGGACCTTTTTTGTAAGGATCTTCTCATGTCTGGTTGGAAGGGCCATCAAGTTCACTGGGTTCTTTAGATACAGCTCTGGTGCCGAGGGACCTTTTTCTAAAGGAACTTATCGCATCTGGTTGGAAGGGCCACTCCACCGGGATCCTTTACAGTCAGTTCTGGGTGGTCTGAAGTCCCGAGGAACCTTTTTGGTAAGGATCTTCTGTACATCTTGTTGGAAGGGCCATCAAGTTCACCGGGGTTCTTTAGAGACGGCTCAAGTCCCAAGTGATCTTTTTCAAAAGTATCTTCTCACGTCTGGTTGGAAGGGCCATCAAGTTCACTGGGGTTCTTTAGTGACGGCTCAAGTCCCAAGTGATCTTTTTCAAAAGTATCTTCTCACGTCTGGTTGGAAGGGCCATCTAGTTCACTGGGGTTCTTTACAATCAGCTCTGGGTT
>CM051242.1:190279688-190514688 GCA_027917425.1 Gastrophryne carolinensis
GGTTGTGTTAAGGATCCAACTTAATAGGATCCAAAGCGAGCGATCGGATTGATCAGGTTTTGGCAAAATTGTACAACCAGCCATGTTACAGATCATGAACGATCAGAAGGTTCCAGGTACAGATAAATATTATATCTGATCGTTACATAGTCGGATATACAAGGGATCAGACCTAATAGAAGCCATATACAGCCCAGGAACGATCAGACCTAATAGAAGCCACATACAGACCAGGAACGATCAGACCTAATAGAAGCCATATACAGACCAGGAGCGATCAGACCTAATAGACGCCATATACAGACCAGGAACGTTCAGACCTAATAGAAGCCATATACAGACCAGGAACGATCAGACCTAATAGAAGCCATATACAGACCAGGAACGATCAGACCTAATAGAAGCCATATACAGACCAGGAACGTTTAGACCTAATAGAAGCCATATACAGACCAGGAACGATCAGACCTAATAGAAGCCATATACAGACCAGGAACGATCAGACCTAATAGAAGCCATATACAGACCGGGAACGATCAGACCTAATAGACGCCATATACAGACCAGGAACGATCGGACCTAATAGACGCCATATACAGACCAGGAACGATCGGACCTAATAGAAGCCATATACAGACCAGGAACGATCAGACCTAATAGAAGCCATATACAGACCAGGAACGATCAGACCTAATAGAAGCCATATACAGACCAGGAACGATCAGACCTAATAGAAGCCATATACAGACCAGGAACGATCAGACCTAATAGAAGCCATATACCGACCAGGAACGATCAGACCTAATAGAAGCCATATACAGACCAGGAACGATCAGACCTAATAGAAGCCATATACAGACCAGGAACGATCAGACCTAATAGAAGCCATATACAGACCAGGAACGATCAGACCTAATAGAAGCCATATACAGACCAGGAACGATCAGACCTAATAGAAGCCATATACAGACCAGGAACGATCAGACCTAATAGAAGCCATATACAGACCAGGAACGATCGGACCTAATAGACGCCATATACAGACCAGGAACGATCAGACCTAATAGAAGCCATATACAGACCAGGAACGATCAGACCTAATAGAAGCCATATACAGACCAGGAACGATCAGACCTAATAGAAGCCATATACAGACCAGGAACGATCAGACCTAATAGAAGCCATATACAACCAGCCATATACAGACCAGGAACGATCAGACCTAATAGAAGCCATATACAGACCAGGAACGATCAGACCTAATAGAAGCCACATACAGACCAGGAACGATCAGACCTAATAGAAGCCATATACAGACCAGGAACGATCAGACCTAATAGAAGCCATATACAGACCAGGAACGATCAGACCTAATAGAAGCCATATACAGACCAGGAACGATCAGACCTAATAGAAGCCATATACAGACCAGGAACGATCAGACCTAATAGACGCCATATACAGACCAGGAACGATCAGACCTAATAGAAGCCATATACAACCAGGAACGATCAGACCTAATAGAAGCCATATACAGACCAGGAACGATCAGACCTAATAGACGCCATATACAGACCAGGAACGATCAGACCTAATAGAAGCCATATACAACCAGGAACGATCAGACCTAATAGAAGCCATATACAGACCAGGAACGATCAGACCTAATAGAAGCCATATACAGACCAGGAACAATCAGACCTAATAGGATCCATATACAACCAGGAACGATCAGACCTAATAGAAGCCATATACAGACCAGGAACAATCAGACCTAATAGAAGCCACATACAGACCAGGAACGTTCAGACCTAATAGAAGCCATATACAGACCAGGAACGATCAGACCTAATAGAAGCCATATACAGACCAGGAACGATCAGACCTAATAGAAGCCATATACAGACCAGGAACGATCAGACCTAATAGAAGCCATATACAGACCAGGAGCGATCAGACCTAATAGAAGCCATATACAGACCAGGAACGATCAGACCTAATAGAAGCCATATACAGACCAGGAACGATCAGACCTAATAGAAGCCATATACAGACCAGGAGCGATCAGACCTAATAGACGCCATATACAGACCAGGAACGTTCAGACCTAATAGAAGCCATATACAGACCAGGAACGATCAGACCTAATAGAAGCCATATACAGACCAGGAACGATCAGACCTAATAGAAGCCATATACAGGCCAGGAACGATCATACCTAATAGAAGCTATATACAGACCAGGAACGATCAGACCTAATAGAAGCCATATACAGACCAGGAACGATCAGACCTAATAGACGCCATATACAGACCAGGAACGATCAGACCTAATAGACGCCATATACAGACCAGGAACGATCAGACCTAATAGAAGCCATATACAGACCAGGAACGATCAGACCTAATAGACGCCATATACAGACCAGGAACGATCAGACCTAATAGACGCCATATACAGACCAGGAACGATCCCTTTTGGAGGTTTACCTGTCTGTGGAATCTATTAAGCCTGATCCGATCGCTCTGCACATGGAACCTGTGTCTGATCGATTGCGGTCTGTACGTGGCCGGGTTGTACAAACGATCAGACGCAGGTTCTATATGCAGAGCGATCGGATGAGGCTTAGGGAACAGACCAAGAACGATCCAGAATGGACGATCGGTCTGATCAGGTCAGTGTGTACGTGGCCAGTGGTACAATCTTACCGAAATCTGCCACGTGTCTGATCAAACCGATCGTCCCTTTTTAGATATATACCCGTGGATGGATATATATGGATGCACCCATATATATAGAGCGGGAACAGATACTGAGAATGGTCCCTGCTTTGCTCCATCCATATATATAGAGCGAGAACAGATACTGAGAATGGTCCCCGCTGTGCTGCATCCATATATATAGAGCGAGAACAGATACTGAGAATGGTCCCCGCTGTGCTGCATCCATATATATAGAGCGAGAACAGATACTGAGAATGGGCCCCGCTGTGCTGCATCCATATATATAGAGCGAGAACAGATACTGAGAATGGGCCCCGCTGTGCTGCATCCATATATATAGAGCGAGAACAGATTCTGAGAATGGTCCCCGCTGTGCTCCATCCATATATATATATAGCGAGAACAGATACTGAGAATGGTCCCCGCTGTGCTGCATCCTTATATATAGAGCGAGAACAGATACTGAGAATGGTCCCCGCTGTGCTGCATCCATATATATATAGAGCGGGAACAGATACTGAGAATGGTCCCCGCTGTGCTGCATCCTTATATATATATATATATATATAGAGCGGGAACAGATACTGAGAATGGGCCCCGCTGTGCTGCATCCATATATATAGAGCGAGAACAGATACTGAGAATGGGCCCTGCTGTGCTGCATCCATATATATAGAGCGAGAACAGATACTGAGAATGGGCCCTGCTGTGCTGCATCCATATATATAGAGCGAGAACAGATACTGAGAATGGTCCCTGCTGTGCTCCATCCATATATATAGAGCGAGAACAGATACTGAGAATGGTCCCCGCTGTGCTGCATCCATATATATAGAGCGAGAACAGATACTGAGAATGGGCCCCGCTGTGCTCCATCCATATATATAGAGCGAGGACAGATACTGAGAATGGGCCCCGCTGTGCTGCACCCATATATATAGAGCGAGAACAGATACTGAGAATGGTCCCCGCTGTACTGCATCCATATATATATAGAGCGAGAACAGATACTGAGAATGGTCCCCGCTGTGCTGCATCCATATATATAGAGCGGGAACAGATACTGAGAATGTTCCCTGCTGTGCTGCATCCATATATATATAGAGCGAGAACAGATACTGAGAATGGGCCCCGCTGTGCTGCATCCATATATATAGAGCGAGAACAGATACTGAGAATGGTCCCCGCTGTGCTGCACCCATATATATAGAGCCAGAACAGATACTGAGAATGGTCCCCGCTGTGCTGCATCCATATATAGAGAGCGAGAACAGATACTGAGAATGGGCCCCGCTGTGCTGCATCCATATATATAGAGCGAGAGCAGATACTGAGAATGGTCCCTGCTGTGCTCCATCCATATATATAGAGCGAGAACAGATACTGAGAATGGTCCCTGCTGTGCTCCATCCATATATATAGAGCGAGAACAGATACTGAGAATGGTCCCCCTGTGCTGCATCCATATATATAGAGCGAGAACAGATACTGAGAATGGGCCCCGCTGTGCTGCATCCATATATATAGAGCGAGAACAGATACTGAGAATGGGCCCCGCTGTGCTGCATCCATATATATAGAGCGAGGACAGATACTGAGAATGGGCCCCGCTGTGCTGCATCCATATATATAGAGCGAGGACAGATACTGAGAATGGGCCCCGCTGTGCTGCATCCATATATATAGAGCGAGGACAGATACTGAGAATGGTCCCTGCTGTGCTGCATCCATATATATAGAGTGAGAACAGATACTGAGAATGGGCCCCGCTGTGCTGCATCCTTATATATAGAGAGTGAGAACAGATACTGAGAATGGTCCCCGCTGTGCTGCATCCATATATATATATAGAGCGAGAACAGATACTGAGAATGGTCCCCGCTGTGCTCCATCCATATATATAGAGCGGGAACAGATACTGAGAATGGTCCCCCTGTGCTGCATCCATATATATAGAGCGAGAACAGATACTGAGAATGGGCCCCGCTGTGCTGCATCCATATATATAGAGCGAGGACAGATACTGAGAATGGGCCCCGCTGTGCTGCATCCATATATATAGAGTGAGAACAGATACTGAGAATGGGCCCCGCTGTGCTGCATCCATATATATAGAGCGAGAACAGATACTGAGAATGGTCCCCGCTGTGCTGCATCCATATATATAGAGCGAGAACAGATACTGAGAATGGTCCCCGCTGTGCTGCATCCATATATATAGAGCGAGAACAGATACTGAGAATGGTCCCCGCTGTGCTGCATCCATATATATAGAGCGAGAACAGATACTGAGAATGGGCCCCGCTGTGCTGCATCCATCTATATATAGAGTGAGAACAGATACTGAGAATGGTCCCTGCTGTGCTCCATCCATATATATAGAGCGAGAACAGATACTGAGAATGGTCCCTGCTGTGCTGCATCCATATATATAGAGCGAGAACAGATACTGAGAATGGTCCCTGCTGTGCTGCATCCATATATATAGAGCGAGAACAGATACTGAGAATGGGCCCCGCTGTGCTGCATCCATCTATATATAGAGTGAGAACAGATACTGAGAATGGTCCCTGCTGTGCTCCATCCATATATATAGAGCGAGAACAGATACTGAGAATGGTCCCCGCTGTGCTGCATCCATATATATAGAGCGAGAACAGATACTGAGAATGGTCCCCGCTGTGCTGCATCCATATATATAGAGCGAGAACAGATACTGAGAATGGTCCCCGCTGTGCTGCATCCATATATATAGAGCGAGAACAGATACTGAGAATGGTCCCCGCTGTGCTGCATCCATCTATATATAGAGTGAGAACAGATACTGAGAATGGTCCCTGCTGTGCTGCATCCATATATATAGAGCGAGAACAGATACTGAGAATGGGCCCCGCTGTGCTGCATCCATATATATAGAGCGAGAACAGATACTGAGAATGTTCCCTGCTGTGCTGCATCCATATATATAGAGCGAGAACAGATACTGAGAATGGTCCCCGCTGTGCTGCATCCATATATATAGAGCGAGAACAGATACTGAGAATGGTCCCTGCTGTGCTGCATCCATATATATAGAGCGAGAACAGATACTGAGAATGGTCCCTGCTGTGCTGCATCCATCTATATATAGAGTGAGAACAGATACTGAGAATGGTCCCCGCTGTGCTGCATCCATATATATAGAGCGAGAACAGATACTGAGAATGGTCCCCGCTGTGCTCCATCCATATATATAGAGCGAGAACAGATACTGAGAATGGTCCCCGCTGTGCTGCATCCATCTATATATAGAGTGAGAACAGATACTGAGAATGGTCCCCGCTGTGCTGCATCCATATATATAGAGCGAGAACAGATACTGAGAATGGTCCCCGCTGTGCTGCATCCATATATATAGAGCGAGAACAGATACTGAGAATGGTCCCCGCTGTGCTGCATCCATATATATAGAGCGAGAACAGATACTGAGAATGGTCCCCGCTGTGCTGCATCCTTATATATAGAGCGGGAACAGATACTGAGAATGGTCCCCGCTGTGCTGCATCCTTATATATAGAGCGGGAACAGATACTGAGAATGGTCATACATATTAAACCTATGTAAATATTGGGGTGGGAGGAATTTTAAGGTGAGTATACTAAAATCTTTCTTTTTTCTTCTTCTTCCCTTCATTTTCGTCCAATAGCTGAGCTCGCCTGCGTCATGTGACCTCCGCGATGTAAACCGCTTTGTGCTATTATTCCCGCAGGTGGCGGCGCAGGTAGCCAGGCAACCGGGGCCTCCCGCCCCCTCGCCGTACTCTGCGCACGACTTAACCAAGGGCCACCCGAACCTGGCCGCGACCCCGCCGGGGCATGCCGCGTCCCCGGGACTGTCACAGGTAAGTGCGAGAACAGATACCGAGAATGGGCCCCGCTGTGCTGCATCCATATATATATATATAGAGCAAGGACGGATACCGAGAATGGGCCCCGCTGTGCTGCATCCATATATATATATAGAGCGAGGACGGATACTGAGAATGGGCCCTGCTGTGCTGCATCCATATATATAGAGCGAGAACAGATACTGAGAATGGGCCCCGCTGTGCTGCATCCATATATATAGAGCGAGGACGGATACTGAGAATGGGCCCTGCTGTGCTGCATCCATATATATAGAGCGAGAACAGATACTGAGAATGCTCCCCGCTGTGCTGCATCAATATTTATATAGAGCGCGGACAGATACTGAGAATGGGCCCCGCTGTGCTGCATCCATATATATATATAGAGCGAGAACAGATACTGAGAATGCTCCCCGCTGTGCTGCATCAATATATATATAGAGCGCGGACAGATACTGAGAATGGGCCCCGCTGTGCTGCATCCATATATATATATAGAGCGAGAACAGATACTGAGAATGCTCCCCGCTGTGCTGCATCAATATATATATAGAGCGAGAACAGATACTGAGAATGGGCCCCGCTGTGCTGCACCCATATATATATAGAGCGAGAACAGATACTGAGAATGCTCCCCGCTGTGCTGCATCAATATATATATAGAGCGAGAACAGATACTGAGAATGCTCCCCGCTGTGCTGCATCAATATATATATATAGAGCGAGAACAGATACTGAGAATGGGCCCCGCTGTGCTGCATCTATATATATATATATAGCGAGAACAGATACTGAGAATGGTCCCCCTGTGCTGCATCCATATATATAGAGTGAGAACAGATACTGAGAATGGGCCCCGCTGTGCTGCATCCATATATATAGAGCGAGAACAGATACTGAGAATGGGCCCCGCTGTGCTGCATCTATATATATATATATAGCGAGAACAGATACTGAGAATGCTCCCCGCTGTTCTCCATCCATATATATATATATAGCGAGAACAGATACTGAGAATGGGCCCCGCTGTGCTCCATCTATATATATATATATATATAGCAAGAACAGATACTGAGAATGGTCCCTGCTGTGCTCCATACATATATATAGAGCGAGAACAGATACTGAGAATGGGCCCCGCTGTGCTCCATCTATATATATATATACAGAGCGAGAACAGATACTGAGAACGGGCCCTGCTGTGCTGCATCCATATATATATATATAGAGCGAGAACAGATACTGAGAATGCTCCCCGCTGTGCTGCATCAATATATATATAGAGCGAGAACAGATACTGAGAATGGGCCCCGCTGTGCTCCATCTATATATATATATAGAGCGAGAACAGATACTGAGAACGGGCCCTGCTGTGCTGCATCCATATATATATATAGCGAGAACAGATACTGAGAATGGGCCCCGCTGTGCTGCATCCATATATATATATAGCGAGAACAGATACTGAGAATGGGCCCTGCTGTGCTGCATCCATATATATATATAGCGAGAACAGATACTGAGAATGGTCCCTGCTGTGCTCCATCCATATATATATATATATATAGCGAGAACAGATACTGAGAATGTTCCCTGCTGTGCTCCATCCATATATATATATAGCGAGAACAGATACTGAAAATGGTCCCCGCTGTGCTGCACCCATATATATATAGAGCGAGAACAGATACTGAGAATGGTCCCCGCTGTGCTGCACCCATATATATATAGAGCGAGAACAGATACTGAGAACGGGCCCTGCTGTGCTGCACCCATATATATATAGAGCGAGAACAGATACTGAGAATGGGCCCCGCTGTGCTGCACCCATATATATATATAGAGCGAGAACAGATACTGAGAATGGTCCCTGCTGTGCTGCATCCATATATATAGAGCGAGAACAGATACTGAGAATGGGCCCCGCTGTGCTGCACCCATATATATATATAGAGCGAGAACAGATACTGAGAATGGGCCCTGCTGTGCTCCATCCATATATAGAGCCAGAACAGATACTGAGAATGGGCCCTGCTGTGCTCCATCCATATATAGAGCCAGAACAGATACTGAGAATGGGCCCTGCTGTGCTGCATCCATATATATAGAGCGAGAACAGATACTGAGAATGGGCCCCGCTGTGCTGCACACATATATATATATAGAGCAAGGACGGATACCGAGAATGGGCCCCGCTGTGCTGCATCCATATGTATATATATATATATATAGAGCGAGAACAGATACTGAGAATGGTCCCTGCTGTGCTCCATCCATATATATATATATATATATATATATATATATATATATATATATATATATATATATATATATATAGAGCGAGAACAGATACTGAGAATGGGCCCCGCTGTGCTGCATCTATATATATATATATATATATATATATATATATATATATATATATATATATATAGAGAGAGAGCGAGAACAGATACTGAGAATGGGCCCTGCTGTGCTCCATCCATATATATATATATATATAGAGCGAGAACAGATACTGAGAATGGGCCCCGCTGTGCTGCATCCATATATATATATATATATATATATATATATATATATATATATAGAGCGAGAACAGATACTGAGAATGGGCCCTGCTGTGCTCCATCCATATATAGAGCGAGAACAGATACTGAGAATGGGCCCTGCTGTGCTGCATCCATATATATAGAGCGCGAATAGATACTGAGAATGGGCCCCGCTGTGCTGCACCCATATATTTAGAGAGAGAACAGATACTGAGAATGGTCTAGAGAACAGATAATGAGAATTAATAGAATATATATATATATATATATATATATATATATATATATATATATATATATATAGAATATATCTAGAGAACAGATACTGAGAATGAATAATAGCATGTTGTGATTACTCACCTGTAAGATGTGTATTCTAAGTATGTGACACACCCCGCTTCTGATGTAGGGTTACACTGACCTGTAGAGGGCGATATGCAGAGATGCCCCTCCCGGTCCTATAAATACCTGGGACCTCCCACTCACTCCCCGGGACCTCCCACTCACTCCCCGGGACCTCCCACTCACTCCCCGGGACCTCCCACTCACTCCCCGGGACCTCCCACTCACTCCCCGGGACCTCCCACTCACTCCCTGGGACCTCCCACTCACTCCCCGGGACCTCCCACTCACTCCCCGGGACCTCCCACTCACTCCCCGGGACCTCCCACTCACTCCCCGGGACCTCCCACTCACTCCCCGGGACCTCCCACTCACTCCCCGGGACCTCCCACTCACTCCCCGGGACCTCCCACTCACTCCCCAGTATTAAGGCAGCAGTAAAGGGACCAGGAAGAGCCAATATAACCAGTAACAATAAGAAAGGTTCACCATATAAAGGATCCAGAATAGCAGAGGGCGGGGTGAAGCGGGGTGTGTGACACACTTATAATATCCATATTCTTAGTATACAGTACGTCCTGCTCCAGATATAATACTTACACTTGGGTTATCCTCCGCCAGGTGGCGCTGTGCACTGCAGACATGCAAAAACAGGCTCCTCCCGGGGACCTCCCACAAATCCCCAGATTTCTCTGCAGTGCTGAAGACATGAAGTTATCACGCTCTCGCAGGTGGGCGGGGCTATTACAGCCTGCGGTCCTGTGGGACTACTCCCACCCGTCCTCCCTGTGATGTGCCTCCCAGCCTGGGCTGCGCTGGTCGGGTGAAGGTAGGCGGCACCATGCGTGCTTATGGAGCCCTGCTCCACCGCAGTCCCCCACCATAGGGTAGGCGGTCAAGGCTGATGGTGAGCCTCTAGGGGATGCCCCTCCCGCATTATTGCCCCGTGTAGCGGTGGACCCTGTGTAAAGGGTCGCCATCCTCCCTCGTTCCCCCCGTAGCCCGGGGGGAGGGGTTTGTGAGTATGGCGGCCTCAGTGTACCCTATTACGCTCATGGCCTTAGTATCGCTTTTGACTGGGAATGGGTGTCAGAGCCGCGCTGTGTACTTTTTCTTGTATTGGTCGCCGCCGCGCCCTTCCTATATGGTTGTACTGCACGGGCGGCGGTGGCTTTGCAAACGCTGCGCCGTCCTTTATCTTAGCCTGTAGTGGCTCTGCTGCAGTAATCCACTCGATCGATTCCTTCAGGCGTCACTGCCCGGTTTTCTCTATTGGCTACGCGTTTTTGGAGCTTCACGCTCTCCAGGGGGGCGGAGCCCTGGCTTGGTGCGCTCCGCGTCACGGTTTGGCGCACTCCGCGTCACGGTCAGCTCTAGCCCACCCTTCGAGGTTCGCTTGGCGCCATTTTTGCTCGCGCGCACGCACGCACGTGGTGAAGACTGTTCTCCCCCCTCTGTCTGTAAGTGCCCTCGCGGGCGACTTTATATTTCCTTTATGACTCCCTTGCGCATGGCTCTGACATTCTTGTTCCCTTTATGTGGATTCCGGTGGCTTCTCCCGGCCCGGTGTATCTCCCGGTTGAGACTATTAATTTACTCCCACTTCCCCGCGGGTTATTGGGGCATCCAGCGTAGCTTACAGCGTCAATCCCTACTGGCCTATTGTGCCGATACAATCACCATATGGAGGCGTCTCAGGATATTGTGTTCCTTCGGGACAAGCCCGGCTGTGTGTAGCTTGTGGGGTCTTACCTAGCAGCGGTGACAATGCACGGGTCTGCGTCCCTTGTGCACAGCAGGCGTTATCGGTGCTTCCCGCCTCTTCTGTGGCTGGGCCTGCACCCCGCCTCACTTCACCTACTCCCCCAAGCATGAGTCTAACCCCCAATACTAGCGGGGATTCTCATCCTGATGTGGCTACTAGACTGGCCAGTGTTGAAAGATTGCTCGCTAGCTCATTAGCGCGTAAGGCCAACGCAAAGAGGCGGAATTTAACCCCTGACTCTGCCCTTTTCCCTATGGAATCTGATGACTTGTTGCATCCTTACGGCCACACCCCCTCGGACGAAGGGGAACTGTTCTCTGACTCGGGGTCATACGACAAGGAGTCCAGGGGTCATGACGAACCTTGTTCCAAGCACTGGACCTCGGATGATATTGATAGGCTGCTGGTTCAGATTTTTGAGGTTTTGTCCATCTCTCCCCCTGTTGCGGCTGCCAGGCAAAGGGGTGAGCTTTTTCATACTGCTAAGGCTCGTCTTGAATTTCCTGAGCGGACCCATTTCAATAGCCTCGTGCTTAAAGAATGGGAACATACCAGTAGACTTCCTGGGATCCCTAAGAGTGTGGATAGAAAGTGTTGGTCATCGCCTCCCGAGGTCGATGCTCCTATTCTAGGGTTGTCCAACACCTCTATTATGCACTCCCCTGACACTACTACGCTGCGGGACTCTGAGGACCGGCGTCTTGATCAATTGGCATGCCATGCCTTTGCATTTGGGGGAGCGACCTTGCGCCCAGTTTGCGCCTTAGCCATTACGGCAGTAGCGCTCAGGGCCATGGTCAGGAATGCACTCGATGGCACAGAAGAGTTGCCCTCTGATACTGTCAATGCTCTGTCTAACTGTGATGTGTTTGTGAACTTTATCCTGTCTGCATCAGACGATGCTATTAGGATGTGTGCCAGATCTTCTGCCCTGGCGGTAGCTTTACGCCGCGCGGTTTGGTTGCGACAGTGGGCTGCTGACAATGCCGCTAAGAAAGCCCTTACTGGGCTTCCATTTAAGGGGCTGCGCCTGTTTGGGGACCATCTAGATCTCTTCGCCAAAGGAGGCAAGTTGCCCCAGCGCAGGCGGCAGATTCGTCCCTTTCGAGGCCAGGCCACCCTTTCAATCCCCTACCGCGGGGCTAAACAGGGAAAAGGGGTGTCCTTCGCTGGGTCCCGCGCAGATTCCTGGCACAGGAATAGAGGACGCCGTCCCAGTTCCTCCTGGGGGCCCAAGCCCAAAGCCCCTCCCAAGACCCCTCAGGCATGAGGGGGCGCCCTCGCTTGTCAGGGTGGGGGGACGTCTTCAGCACTTCGAGCACGTCTGGAGGCGCCACGTCTCAGACCGGTGGATTCAGGAGGTAGTGTCCTCCGGCTACGGCCCCCCACCAGATTCATTGGGTCCCGGATTCCTCAGGACCCTGCTTCAGCTCAGGTCTTGTTGCTGGCCGTACAGGGTCTCCTGGATCTAGGGGTCATTTGCAAGGTCCCCTTAGGAGACAGGGGCATGGGGTTCTATTCCAACCTTTTCACAGTACCCAAGAAGGATGGGTCAGTCAGGCCCATTCTGGATTTAAAAATCCTCAACAAATTTTTCAAGAACAGGCACTTTCGCATGGAAACTCTGCGCTCGGCCATTGCCTCGCTGCGCCCAGGGGACTTTATGACGTCCGTAGACATCAAGGATGCTTACCTTCATGTCCTGGTGTTTCCAGGACACCAAAGGTTTCTCGGAATTGCACTGAAAGATCAGCATTACCAATTTGTGGCCTTGCCATTCGGCCTCACGTCTGCTCCCAGGGTGTTCACCAAGGTGCTGGCAGGGGTGATGTCCCTGATAAGGCTAAGGGGGCATACGCGTGCTGCCCTACCTGGATGATATACTCATCACCTCTCGGTCTCTGCGGCAGGCAGAGTTGGACACTCAGCTGGTAGTGTCCACCCTGGAGTCCTTCGGCTGGGTGATCAATTACCCCAAGTCCTCTCTGTCCCCATCCTCGGTGACTCAGTTCTTGGGAATGATTCTGGATACGGTTCAGTCAAGGATATTCCTTCCTCAACAGAAGGTGGAAGCTCTGACTGCGCAGGCGAGGTTCCTGCTCTCGTGCCCACATCAGGCAGAGAATGCAGTTGGTGGGCCTGATGGTGGCGTGCTTCGAGGCGGTGCCCTTTGCCCAGTTCCATTTGAGACCTCTGCAGCTTCACCTTCTGTCAGTATGGGACAAGAACCCAGCGTCCTTGGACGGGGTCTGTGGGCTTCCCCCCTCGGTCAGACAATCCCTCGCGTGGTGGCTGGACCTCGGGAACTTGATAGGGGGCAGGTCTTTTCTGGCCCCCTCCTGGGAGACGGTCACAACGGATGCCAGTCTGTCAGGTTGGGGGGGATTCTGGAAGTCCCTGCGCTTCCAGGGCAAGTGGGGTCCTCAGGAGGCCCATTTACCCATCAACATTCTGGAATTGCGGGCAGTCCGGTTGGTACTGGAGCGGTTGACCCAACACCTGCGGGGTCTGTCGGTCCAGGTACGCTCGGACAACAGAACGGCGGTTGCCTACATCAACCATCAGGGAGGGACCCGGAGCAAGGGTGCTCTCCAGGAGGTGCCTCAGATTCTGACATGGGCGGAGGACAATGTACAATGCATTTCGGCTGTTTACATTCCGGGGGCGGAGAACCTGCTGGCGGACGCCCTGAGCAGGGGGACGTCCCGTCAGGAAGAGTGGTCCCTCTGCAACAGGGTATTTCAGTCCCTGTGTCACCATTGGGGTCTACCGGATGTGGACCTGTTTGCATCCCGTCACAACCACAAGCTCCCGGCCTTCGTGTCCCTGTCTCAGGATCCTCTGGCCTTGGCCACAGATGCTCTGTCCATGTCATGGAAAGAGTTTCGACTCCTGTATGTGTTTCCACCATTCCCCCTTCTGGGCAGGGTTCTGCGCAAGATCGCTCTGGAAGGGGTACCCGCGATTCTGGTGGCCCCAAGGTGGCTAAGAAGAGTGTGGTTCGCAGACGTGGTTCAAATGGCAGTAGATCAGTACGATCTGACAGGGGTGCCAGATCTGCTAATTCAGGGCTCCCTACGCCATCCCAATTTACAAACGCTGGCTTTGACGGCCTGGTTGCTGAAACCTCCATCTTGATGGAGAAGGGTTTGTCTGCCTCTGTGGTGGGCACTGTGGTGCAGGCTAGGAAGAAGACTTCTGCTGCTATCTATTATAGAGTATGGCGTACCTACATTGACTGGTGTGAGTCTAGGTCTCTTCCCTGTAGGGAGTTCTCTGTCCCCAGGGTTCTGGAGTTCTTACAGCATGGTTTGGAGTTAGGTCTAAAACTCAGTACTCTGAAGGGTCAGGTTTCTTCCCTGTCTGTCTTCTTTCAGAAGTCCTTTGCTCAACATCATTTGGTTAAGACCTTCTTTCAGGGGGTCACTCATGTGCGTCCCCCTTGTAAACCTGTGGTCCCCGTTTGGGATTTAAACTTGGTCTTGTCTGCCTTGCAGGGTGCTCCCTTTGAGCCTATTCACGATGCTGCTCTTGCTGTTCTTACTCTCAAGGTTGTCTTTTTGGTGGCCATAACTTCGGTCAGGCGTGTGTCTGAGCTGGCCGCTCTATCCATTCAGCCTCCGTACTATGAGACACACCAGGACAAGGTGGTGTTCCGCTTCAAGCCGGATTTTCTGCCTAAGGTTGTGTTTGCCTTTCATTTGAATCAGGACATTGTTCTTCCTTCATTGTGTCAAGGACAAGGTAAGGGTTCTGAATTCCTTGGATGTGGTCAGGTGTTTGAAGTATTACCTGGTGGTCACTGCGGCCTTCAGGAAGACTGATGCTCTCTTCGTTGTGCCTTCTGGTCCTAGGAAGGGTTTGGCTCCCGCCAAGTCCACTATCAGCAAGTGGATTCGTCAGGCTGTGATTCAGGCCTGCTCTGCTAAGGGGAAGAATCCTCCCTTCCGCCTTACTGCTCATTCCACTCGTGCTATTGGTGCCTCTTGGGCTTTTCAGCACCAAGCTTCTGTTGAACAAGTTTGTAAGGCCGCTACTTGGTCTTCTGTTCATACTTTTTCTAAGTTTTACAAGGTCGATGTTCGGGCCTCAGCTGATGCTGTCTTGGCCGTAAGGTTTTGCAGGCGGTTGTATTTTAAGCTGCGTGCTGTTGCCTTTTTGTTGAGGATCCCACCCTACTTTTATGGACACTGCTATTGGATGTCCCAAGTGTAAGTATTATATCTGGAGTAGGACGTACTGTATACTTAGAATAATACAATTCTGTGAAGTACTCACCTGTAGAATTGATATTATTTGTATACAGTACATCCTGCTCCACCCCACCCTGGTTTTGCATTATTCTGGATCCCCTGTATGGTGATTGTTATCATTACCAGTTGTTTTGGTGGTTAAATTCTCCCGGCTTCTGGTTCACTGCTTTTCAATGCTGGGGATTTGTGGGAGGTCCCCGGGTATATGAAGGGCCGGGAGGAGCCTGTTTTGCATGTCTGCAGTGCACAGCGCCATCTGGCGGAGGATAACCCAAGTGTAAGTATTATATCTGGAGCAGGACGTACTGTATACGTATAATACCAATTCTACAGGCGAGTACTTCACAGAATTGTATTTTTTCATGACATCTCTGCAAGATCGCCATCTACAGGTCGGTATAACCCAAGTGTAATGACTATCTGAAGCGGGGTGTGTCACATACTTAGAATAGAATATATATAGAATATATCTAGAGAACAGGTACTGAGAATTAATAGAATATATCTAGAGAACAGATACTGAGAATTAATAGAATATATATAGAATATATCTAGAGAACAGATACTGAGAATTAATAGAATATATCTAGAGAACAGATACTGAGAATTAATAGAATATATATAGAATATATCTAGAGAACAGATACTGAGAATGAATAGAATATATATAGAATATATCTAGAGAACAGATACTGAGAATTAATAGAATATATATAGAATATATCTAGAGAACAGGTACTGAGAATTAATAGAATATATCTAGAGAACAGATACTGAGAATTAATAGAATATATATAGAATATATCTAGAGAACAGTATTTTGTGTTTGTTTGTATTGTATTTTTTCATGACATCTCTGCATATCGCCCTCTACAGGTCGGTATAACCCAAGTGTAATGACTATCTGAAGCGGGGTGTGTCACATACTTAGAATAGAATATATATAGAATATATCTAGAGAACAGGTACTGAGAATTAATAGAATATATCTAGAGAACAGATACTGAGAATTAATAGAATATATATAGAATATATCTAGAGAACAGATACTGAGAATTAATAGAATATATCTAGAGAACAGATACTGAGAATTAATAGAATATATATAGAATATATCTAGAGAACAGATACTGAGAATGAATAGAATATATATAGAATATATCTAGAGAACAGATACTGAGAATTAATAGAATATATATAGAATATATCTAGAGAACAGGTACTGAGAATTAATAGAATATATCTAGAGAACAGATACTGAGAATTAATAGAATATATATGGAATATATCTAGAGAACAGATACTGAGAATTAATAGAATATATATAGAATATATCTAGAGAACGGGTACTGAGAATTAATAGAATATATATAGAATATATCTAGAGAACAGGTACTGAGAATTAATAGAATATATATGGAATATATCTAGAGAACAGATACTGAGAATTAATAGAATATATATAGAATATATCTAGAGAACGGGTACTGAGAATTAATAGAATATATATAGAATATATCTAGAGAACAGGTACTGAGAATTAATAGAATATATATAGAATATATCTAGAGAACAGGTACTGAGAATTAATAGAATATATATAGAATATATCTAGAGATACTGAGAATTAATAGAATATATCTAGAGAACAGATACTGAGAATTAATAGAATATATATAGAATATATCTAGAGATACTGAGAATTAATAGAATATATCTAGAGAACAGATACTGAGAATTAATAGAATATATATAGAATATATCTAGAGAACAGGTACTGAGAATTAATAGAATATATATAGAATATATCTAGAGAACAGGTACTGAGAATTAATAGAATATATATAGAATATATCTAGAGAACAGGTACTGAGAATTAATAGAATATATATAGAATATATCTAGAGAACAGGTACTGAGAATTAATAGAATATATATAGAATATATCTAGAGATACTGAGAATTAATAGAATATATCTAGAGAACAGATACTGAGAATTAATAGAATATATATAGAATATATCTAGAGAACAGATACTGAGAATTAATAGAATATATAGAGAATATATCTAGAGAACAGATACTGAGAATTAATAGAATATATATAGAATATATCTAGAGAACAGGTACTGAGAATTAATAGAATATATATAGAATATATCTAGAGAACAGGTACTGAGAATTAATAGAATATATATAGAATATATCTAGAGATACTGAGACTTAATAGAATATATCTAGAGAACAGATACTGAGAATTAATAGAATATATATAGAATATATCTAGAGAACAGATACTGAGAATTAATAGAATATATATAGAATATATCTAGAGAACAGATACTGAGAATTAATAGAATATATATAGAATATATCTAGAGAACAGGTACTGAGAATTAATAGAATATATATAGAATATATCTAGAGAACAGGTACTGAGAATTAATAGAATATATATAGAATATATCTAGAGAACAGATACTGAGAATTAATAGAATATATATAGAATATATCTAGAGAACAGATACTGAGAATTAATAGAATATATATAGAATATATCTAGAGAACAGATACTGAGAATTAATAGAATATATATGGAATATATCTAGAGAACAGATACTGAGAATTAATAGAATATATATAGAATATATCTAGAGAACAGGTACTGAGAATTACACTTGTAATGTGGGGGATGCAGCAGATTCCCATCCCCCAGCACTTACCCCCCCATCTCCCCTTTGTTCTAAGGCCTCATATGCCCCGGGGCAGAACGCCGCCGCGCCCACGCTGGTCTACCCGCAGCCGCCCCAGACCATGGCCGCGCAGCCGCAGACCCGCTCTCCGGTAAGTGGCCACCATCCTTACCGCCCCCGGACCCCTCCCTTAATGTATTATCCCTTTAATTGGCAGGAGTGGTCCCTTTAAATGTTAATTTGGGATGCCTCTGCGGCTATAGAGTTTCTCTGCACCCATTGGACGATGGTTACCATGGCAAACGCCCATTAGCCCCTCCTCCTCTGTGTATGGGAGCCCCGCTCAGCCCCAGCGTTGTCCTGTTCTGTGATGTCATAGAGCATCTCCTGGCAGCTCTCGCTTGCTGTGTAGCCCCGCCCCCCCACTCCTATCTGCCTCGCTATTGGCTGTGTGTGAGCTCTTGTGTCTCCTCCCCTTTTGTGATTGTCTTCTCGCTCCTCTCTATATAGTTTGCAGCCGGACCGCGACCGACTCATCACCAGGTACCGTACCCGCCCCTCATGTGTCTGCCCCGCCCCCCCTGCTGCCCACTAACCCCTCTGTCTGTGCCTGCCCCACCTCTGCTGCATAAATTTGCATATCCATCACCGACAAGGCCGTCCCCTCGGCTCCTCTGCAGTACGTTTACTGACTGCCCCCTGGTGGCGGAACCGCCTCACTGACCTGTTACTAATCAACTGCTATTGTCTTTATGTCTATAGCGCCGCCCTTATCACATGACCTCCTGTCCCTCCTGTTATTATACATTATATAGCACTGACATATACCACAGCGCTGTACATAGAAGCAGTCACATGACCTCCTGTCCCTCAGAGCTCACACTCTAATGTCTCCCCCACACTCACACACTGTTATTATACATTATATAGCGCTGTACATAGAAGCAGTCACATGACCTCCTGTCCCTCAGAGCTCACACTCTGTCTCCTCCACACTCACACACTGTTATTATACATTTATATAGCGCTGACATATACCACAGCGCTGTACATAGAAGCAGTCACATGACCTCCTGTCCCTCAGAGCTCACACTCTAATGTCTCCTCCACACTCACACACTGTTATTATACATTTATATAGCGCTGACATATACCACAGTGCTGTACATAGAAGCAGTCACATGACCTCCTGTCCCTCAGAGCTCACACTCTAATGTCTCCTCCACACTCACACCACATATACCGCAGCGCTGTACATAGAAGCAGTCACATGACCCCCTATCCCTTAATTGATGGGTTAAGGCCTCCTTTCCATGTAGGTAGTGGGGAACACAAGGTGTGGTCACCCTTTCCCTATTACAATGTGTGGAGGAGATTGATCACATGGGGGGTGGGGGCGTGGCTATGTGTGTTTATTGTTTTTTCTGATTGCTGTGTAACCTCCCCTTCCCCTTGTCTCTGCTGCGTCCATTCCAGGGAGGATTCCGACCCATCCAGGTAAGATCTTGTTGTGTTTAAACCCCCCGAGAATCCACTGCAGGGCCCCCCGACCCTCCAGACGAAGCAGAGCAAGTGCTGCTTCTTCCTCTGCCCCTCGTTCTGCTCCTCCTTCCTCTGCCCCTCGTTCTCCTCCTCCTTCCTCGGCCCCTCGTTCTGCTCCTCCTTCCTCGGCCCCTCGTTCTCCTCCTCCTTCCTCGGCCCCTCGTTCTGCTCCTCCTTCCTCGGCCCCTCGTTCTCCTCCTCCTTCCTCTGCCCCTCGTTCTCCTCCTCCTTCCTCTGCCCCTTGTTCTCCTCCTCCTTCCTCTGCCCCTCGTTCTCCTCCTCCTTCCTCTGCCCCTTGTTCTCCTCCTCCTTCCTCTGCCCCTCGTTCTCCTCCTCCTTCCTCTGCCCCTCGTTCTCCTCCTCCTTCCTCGGCCCCTCGTTCTCCTCCTCCTTCCTTGGCCCCTCGTTCTCCTCCTCCTTCCTTGGCCCCTCGTTCTGCTCCTCCTTCCTCGGCCCCTCGTTCTGCTCCTCCTTCCTCGGCCCCTCGTTCTCCTCCTCCTTCCTCGGCCCCTCGTTCTCCTCCTCCTTCCTCGGCCCCTCGTTCTCCTCCTCCTTCCTCGGCCCCTCGTTCTGCTCCTCCTTCCTCAGCCCCTCGTTCTGCTCCTCCTTCCTCGGCCCCTCGTTCTCCTCCTCCTTCCTCGGCCCCTCGTTCTGCTCCTCCTTCCTCTGCCCCTCGTTCTGCTCCTCCTTCCTCGGCCACTCGTTCTGCTCCTCCTTCCTCTGCCCCTTGATCTCCTCCTCCTTCCTCTGCCCCTCGTTCTCCTCCTCCTTCCTCTGCCCCTTGTTCTCCTCCTCCTTCCTCTGCCCCTCGTTCTCCTCCTCCTTCCTCTGCCCCTCGTTCTCCTCCTCCTTCCTCGGGCCCCTCGTTCTGCTCCTCCTTCCTCGGCCCCTCGTTCTGCTCCTCCTTCCTCGGCCCCTCGTTCTGCTCCTCCTTCCTCTGCCCCTTGTTCTCCTCCTCCTTCCTCTGCCCCTTGTTCTCCTCCTCCTTCCTCTGCCCCTCGTTCTCCTCCTCCTTCCTCTGCCCCTTGTTCTCCTCCTCCTTCCTCTGCCCCTTGTTCTCCTCCTCCTTCCTCTGCCCCTCGTTCTCCTCCTCCTTCCTCTGCCCCTTGTTCTCCTCCTCCTTCCTCTGCCCCTTGTTCTCCTCCTCCTTCCTCGGCCCCTCGTTCTCCTCCTCCTTCCTCTGCCCCTCGTTCTCCTCCTCCTTCCTCTGCCCCTCGTTCTCCTCCTCCTTCCTCGGGCCCCTCGTTCTGCTCCTCCTTCCTCAGCCCCTCGTTCTGCTCCTCCTTCCTCGGCCCCTCGTTCTGCTCCTCCTTCCTCTGCCCCTCGTTCTCCTCCTCCTTCCTCTGCCCCTTGTTCTCCTCCTCCTTCCTCTGCCCCTCGTTCTCCTCCTCCTTCCTCTGCCCCTTGTTCTCCTCCTCCTTCCTCGGCCCCTCGTTCTGCTCCTCCTTCCTCGGCCCCTCGTTCTGCTCCTCCTTCCTCTGCCCCTCGTTCTGCTCCTCCTTCCTCGGCCACTCGTTCTGCTCCTCCTTCCTCGGCCCCTCGTTCTCCTCCTCCTTCCTCGGCCCCTCGTTCTGCTCCTCCTTCCTCTGCCCCTCGTTCTGCTCCTCCTTCCTCGGCCACTCGTTCTGCTCCTCCTTCCTCTGCCCCTTGATCTCCTCCTCCTTCCTCTGCCCCTCGTTCTCCTCCTCCTTCCTCTGCCCCTTGTTCTCCTCCTCCTTCCTCTGCCCCTCGTTCTCCTCCTCCTTCCTCTGCCCCTCGTTCTCCTCCTCCTTCCTCGGGCCCCTCGTTCTGCTCCTCCTTCCTCGGCCCCTCGTTCTGCTCCTCCTTCCTCGGCCCCTCGTTCTGCTCCTCCTTCCTCTGCCCCTTGTTCTCCTCCTCCTTCCTCTGCCCCTTGTTCTCCTCCTCCTTCCTCTGCCCCTCGTTCTCCTCCTCCTTCCTCTGCCCCTTGTTCTCCTCCTCCTTCCTCTGCCCCTTGTTCTCCTCCTCCTTCCTCTGCCCCTCGTTCTCCTCCTCCTTCCTCTGCCCCTTGTTCTCCTCCTCCTTCCTCTGCCCCTTGTTCTCCTCCTCCTTCCTCGGCCCCTCGTTCTCCTCCTCCTTCCTCTGCCCCTCGTTCTCCTCCTCCTTCCTCTGCCCCTCGTTCTCCTCCTCCTTCCTCGGGCCCCTCGTTCTGCTCCTCCTTCCTCAGCCCCTCGTTCTGCTCCTCCTTCCTCGGCCCCTCGTTCTGCTCCTCCTTCCTCTGCCCCTCGTTCTCCTCCTCCTTCCTCTGCCCCTTGTTCTCCTCCTCCTTCCTCTGCCCCTCGTTCTGCTCCTCCTTCCTCAGCCCCTCGTTCTGCTCCTCCTTCCTCTGCCCCTTGTTCTCCTCCTCCTTCCTCTGCCCCTCGTTCTCCTCCTCCTTCCTCTGCCCCTTGTTCTCCTCCTCCTTCCTCAGCCCCTCGTTCTCCTCCTCCTCCTTCCTCGGCCCCTTGTTCTCCTCCTCCTTCCTCTGCCCCTCGTTCTCCTCCTCCTTCCTCTGCCCCTTGTTCTCCTCCTCCTTCCTCTGCCCCTCGTTCTCCTCCTCCTTCCTCTGCCCCTTGTTCTCCTCCTCCTTCCTCTGCCCCTCGTTCTCCTCCTCCTTCCTCTGCCCCTTGTTCTCCTCCTCCTTCCTCAGCCCCTCGTTCTCCTCCTCCTCCTTCCTCGGCCCCTTGTTCTCCTCCTCCTTCCTCTGCCCCTCGTTCTCCTCCTCCTTCCTCTGCCCCTTGTTCTCCTCCTCCTTCCTCTGCCCCTCGTTCTCCTCCTCCTTCCTCGGCCCCTCGTTCTCCTCCTCCTTCCTCGGCCCCTCGTTCTCCTCCTCCTTCCTCGGCCCCTCGTTCTCCTCCTCCTTCCTCGGCCCCTCGTTCTCCTCCTCCTTCCTCGGCCCCTCGTTCTCCTCCTCCTTCCTCGGCCCCTCGTTCTCCTCCTCCTTCCTCGGCCCCTCGTTCTCCTCCTCCTTCCTCGGCCCCTCGTTCTCCTCCTCCTTCCTCGGCCCCTCGTTCTCCTCCTCCTTCCTCGGCCCCTCGTTCTCCTCCTCCTTCCTCGGCCCCTCGTTCCTCTGCTGCTCCTCCCTTCCGCGGCCCCTCGTTCTTCTGCTGCTCCTCCCTTCCGCGGCCCCTCGTTCTTCTGCTGCTCCTCCCTTCCGCGGCCCCTCGTTCCTCTGCTGCTCCTCCCTTCCGCGGCCCCTCGTTCTTCTGCTGCCCCTCCCTTCTTCGGCCCCTCGTTCTTCTGCTGCCCCTCCCTTCTTCGGCCCCTCGTTCTTCTGCTGCTTCTTCTTCCTCTGCCTGTCGTTCTTCTGCTCCTTCTTCCTCGGCCCCTCATTCTTCTGCTCCTTCTTCCTCGGTCCCTTGTTCTTCTGCTGCTCCTTCTTCCTCGGCCCCTCGTTCTTCTGCTCCTTCTTCCTCGGCCCCTCATTCTTCTGCTCCTTCTTCCTCGGCCCCTCGTTCTTCTGCTGCCCCTCCCTTCCTCGGCCCCTCGTTTTTCTGCTCCTTCCTCGGCCCCTCGTTCTTCTGCTGCCCCTCCCTTCCTCGGCCCCTCGTTTTTCTGCTCCTTCCTCGGCCCCTCGTTCTTCTGCTGCTCCTCCCTTCCTCGGCCCCTCGTTCCTCTGCTGCTCCTCCCTTCCTCGGCCCCTCGTTCCTCTGCTGCTCCTCCCTTCCTCGGCCCCTCGTTCCTCTGCTGCTCCTCCCTTCCTCGGCCCCTCGTTCCTCTGCTGCTCCTCCCTTCCTCGGCCCCTCGTTCCTCTGCTGCTCCTCCCTTCCTCGGCCCCTCGTTCCTCTGCTGCTCCTCCCTTCCTCGGCCCCTCGTTCTTCTGCTGCCCCTTCCTTCCTCGGCCCCTCGTTCTTCTGCTGCCCCTCCCTTCCTCGGCTCCTCGTTCTTCTGCTGCCCCTCCCTTCCTCGGCTCCTCGTTCTTCTGCTGCCCCTCCCTTCCTCGGCCTCTCGTTCTTATGCTGCTTCTCCATTCCTCGGCCCCTCGTTCTTATGCTGCCCCTCCCTTCCTCGGCCCCTCGTTCTCCTCCTCCTTCCTCGGCCCCTCGTTCTGCTCCTCCTTCCTCGGCCCCTCGTTCTCCTCCTCCTTCCTCTGCCCCTCGTTCTGCTCCTCCTTCCTCGGCCCCTCGTTCTCCTCCTCCTTCCTCTGCCCCTCGTTCTCCTCCTCCTTCCTCTGCCCCTTGTTCTCCTCCTCCTTCCTCTGCCCCTCGTTCTCCTCCTCCTTCCTCTGCCCCTTGTTCTCCTCCTCCTTCCTCTGCCCCTCGTTCTCCTCCTCCTTCCTCGGCCCCTCGTTCTCCTCCTCCTTCCTTGGCCCCTCGTTCTCCTCCTCCTTCCTCGGCCCCTCGTTCTCCTCCTCCTTCCTCGGCCCCTCGTTCTCCTCCTCCTTCCTCGGCCCCTCGTTCTCCTCCTCCTTCCTCGGCCCCTCGTTCTGCTCCTCCTTCCTCAGCCCCTCGTTCTGCTCCTCCTTCCTCGGCCCCTCGTTCTGCTCCTCCTTCCTCTGCCCCTCGTTCTGCTCCTCCTTCCTCGGCCACTCGTTCTGCTCCTCCTTCCTCTGCCCCTTGATCTCCTCCTCCTTCCTCTGCCCCTCGTTCTCCTCCTCCTTCCTCTGCCCCTTGTTCTCCTCCTCCTTCCTCTGCCCCTCGTTCTCCTCCTCCTTCCTCTGCCCCTCGTTCTCCTCCTCCTTCCTCGGGCCCCTCGTTCTGCTCCTCCTTCCTCGGCCCCTCGTTCTGCTCCTCCTTCCTCGGCCCCTCGTTCTCCTCCTCCTTCCTCTGCCCCTCGTTCTCCTCCTCCTTCCTCTGCCCCTTGTTCTCCTCCTCCTTCCTCTGCCCCTTGTTCTCCTCCTCCTTCCTCTGCCCCTCGTTCTCCTCCTCCTTCCTCTGCCCCTTGTTCTCCTCCTCCTTCCTCTGCCCCTTGTTCTCCTCCTCCTTCCTCGGCCCCTCGTTCTCCTCCTCCTTCCTCTGCCCCTCGTTCTCCTCCTCCTTCCTCTGCCCCTCGTTCTCCTCCTCCTTCCTCGGGCCCCTCGTTCTGCTCCTCCTTCCTCAGCCCCTCGTTCTGCTCCTCCTTCCTCGGCCCCTCGTTCTGCTCCTCCTTCCTCGGCCCCTCGTTCTCCTCCTCCTTCCTCTGCCCCTTGTTCTCCTCCTCCTTCCTCTGCCCCTCGTTCTGCTCCTCCTTCCTCAGCCCCTCGTTCTGCTCCTCCTTCCTCTGCCCCTTGTTCTCCTCCTCCTTCCTCTGCCCCTCGTTCTCCTCCTCCTTCCTCTGCCCCTTGTTCTCCTCCTCCTTCCTCAGCCCCTCGTTCTCCTCCTCCTCCTTCCTCGGCCCCTTGTTCTCCTCCTCCTTCCTCTGCCCCTCGTTCTCCTCCTCCTTCCTCTGCCCCTTGTTCTCCTCCTCCTTCCTCTGCCCCTCGTTCTCCTCCTCCTTCCTCTGCCCCTCGTTCTCCTCCTCCTTCCTCGGGCCCCTCGTTCTGCTCCTCCTTCCTCGGCCCCTCGTTCTGCTCCTCCTTCCTCGGCCCCTCGTTCTGCTCCTCCTTCCTCGGCCCCTCGTTCTGCTCCTCCTTCCTCGGCCCCTCGTTCTGCTCCTCCTTCCTCGGCCCCTCGTTCTCCTCCTCCTTCCTCGGCCCCTCGTTCTCCTCCTCCTTCCTCGGCCCCTCGTTCTGCTCCTCCTTCCTCGGCCCCTCGTTCTCCTCCTCCTTCCTCGGCCCCTCGTTCTCCTCCTCCTTCCTCGGCCCCTCGTTCTCCTCCTCCTTCCTCGGCCCCTCGTTCTCCTCCTCCTTCCTCGGCCCCTCGTTCTCCTCCTCCTTCCTCGGCCCCTCGTTCTCCTCCTCCTTCCTCGGCCCCTCGTTCTCCTCCTCCTTCCTCGGCCCCTCGTTCTCCTCCTCCTTCCTCGGCCCCTCGTTCTCCTCCTCCTTCCTCGGCCCCTCGTTCTCCTCCTCCTTCCTCGGCCCCTCGTTCTCCTCCTCCTTCCTCGGCCCCTCGTTCTCCTCCTCCTTCCTCGGCCCCTCGTTCTCCTCCTCCTTCCTCGGCCCCTCGTTCTCCTCCTCCTTCCTCGGCCCCTCGTTCTCCTCCTCCTTCCTCGGCCCCTCGTTCTCCTCCTCCTTCCTCGGCCCCTCGTTCTCCTCCTCCTTCCTCGGCCCCTCGTTCTCCTCCTCCTTCCTCGGCCCCTCGTTCTCCTCCTCCTTCCTCGGCCCCTCGTTCTCCTCCTCCTTCCTCGGCCCCTCGTTCTCCTCCTCCTTCCTCGGCCCCTCGTTCTCCTCCTCCTTCCTCGGCCCCTCGTTCTCCTCCTCCTTCCTCGGCCCCTCGTTCTCCTCCTCCTTCCTCGGCCCCTCGTTCTCCTCCTCCTTCCTCGGCCCCTCGTTCTCCTCCTCCTTCCTCGGCCCCTCGTTCTCCTCCTCCTTCCTCGGCCCCTCGTTCTCCTCCTCCTTCCTCGGCCCCTCGTTCTCCTCCTCCTTCCTCTGCCCCTCGTTCTCCTCCTCCTTCCTCGGCCCCTCGTTCTCCTCCTCCTTCCTCGGCCCCTCGTTCTGCTCCTCCTCCTTCCTCGGCCCCTCGTTCTGCTCCTCCTCCTTCCTCTGCCCCTCGTTCTGCTCCTCCTCCTTCCTCTGCCCCTTGTTCTGCTCCTCCTCCTTCCTCGGCCCCTCGTTCTGCTCCTCCTCCTTCCTCTGCCCCTTGTTCTGCTCCTCCTCCTTCCTCGGCCCCTCGTTCTGCTCCTCCTCCTTCCTCGGCCCCTCGTTCTCCTCCTCCTTCCTCTGCCCCTCGTTCTCCTCCTCCTTCCTCTGCCCCTCGTTCTCCTCCTCCTTCCTCGGCCCCTCGTTCTCCTCCTCCTTCCTCGGCCCCTCGTTCTCCTCCTCCTTCCTCGGCCCCTCGTTCTCCTCCTCCTTCCTCGGCCCCTCGTTCTGCTCCTCCTCCTTCCTCGGCCCCTCGTTCTCCTCCTCCTTCCTCGGCCCCTCGTTCTCCTCCTCCTTCCTCGGCCCCTTGTTCTCCTCCTCCTTCCTCGGCCCCTTGTTCTCCTCCTCCTTCCTCTGCCCCTCGTTCTCCTCCTCCTTCCTCGGCCCCTTGTTCTCCTCCTCCTTCCTCTGCCCCTCGTTCTGCTCCTCCTCCTTCCTCGGCCCCTCGTTCTCCTCCTCCTTCCTCTGCCCCTTGTTCTGCTCCTCCTCCTTCCTCGGCCCCTCGTTCTCCTCCTCCTCCCTTCGCTCTGCCCCTCGTTCTCCTCCTCCTTCCTCTGCCCCTTGTTCTCCTCCTCCTTCCTCTGCCCCTCGTTCTGCTCCTCCTCCTTCCTCGGCCCCTCGTTCTGCTCCTCCTCCTTCCTCGGCCCCTCGTTCTGCTCCTCCTCCTTCCTCGGCCCCCTCGTTCTGCTCCTCCTCCTTCCTCGGCCCCTCGTTCTCCTCCTCCTTCCTCGGCCCCTCGTTCTCCTCCTCCTTCCTCGGCCCCTCGTTCTCCTCCTCCTTCCTCGGCCCCTCGTTCTCCTCCTCCTTCCTCGGCCCCTCGTTCTCCTCCTCCTTCCTCGGCTCCTCGTTCTCCTCCTCCTTCCTCGGCCCCTCGTTCTCCTCCTCCTTCCTCGGCCCCTCGTTCTCCTCCTCCTTCCTCGGCCCCTCGTTCTCCTCCTCCTTCCTCGGCCCCTCGTTCTCCTCCTCCTTCCTCGGCCCCTCGTTCTCCTCCTCCTTCCTCGGCCCCTCGTTCCTCTGCTGCTCCTCCCTTCCGCGGCCCCTCGTTCTTCTGCTGCTCCTCCCTTCCGCGGCCCCTCGTTCTTCTGCTGCTCCTCCCTTCCGCGGCCCCTCGTTCCTCTGCTGCTCCTCCCTTCCGCGGCCCCTCGTTCTTCTGCTGCCCCTCCCTTCTTCGGCCCCTCGTTCTTCTGCTGCTTCTTCTTCCTCTGCCTGTCGTTCTTCTGCTCCTTCTTCTTCCTCTGCCTGTCGTTCTTCTGCTCCTTCTTCCTCGGCCCCTCATTCTTCTGCTCCTTCTTCCTCGGTCCCTTGTTCTTCTGCTGCTCCTTCTTCCTCGGCCCCTCGTTCTTCTGCTCCTTCTTCCTCGGCCCCTCATTCTTCTGCTCCTTCTTCCTCGGCCCCTCGTTCTTCTGCTGCCCCTCCCTTCCTCGGCCCCTCGTTTTTCTGCTCCTTCCTCGGCCCCTCGTTCTTCTGCTGCCCCTCCCTTCCTCGGCCCCTCGTTTTTCTGCTCCTTCCTCGGCCCCTCGTTCTTCTGCTGCCCCTCCCTTCCTCGGCCCCTCGTTTTTCTGCTCCTTCCTCGGCCCCTCGTTCCTCTGCTGCTCCTCCCTTCCTCGGCCCCTCGTTCCTCTGCTGCTCCTCCCTTCCTCGGCCCCTCGTTCCTCTGCTGCTCCTCCCTTCCTCGGCCCCTCGTTCCTCTGCTGCTCCTCCCTTCCTCGGCCCCTCGTTCCTCTGCTGCTCCTCCCTTCCTCGGCCCCTCGTTCCTCTGCTGCTCCTCCCTTCCTCGGCCCCTCGTTCCTCTGCTGCTCCTCCCTTCCTCGGCCCCTCGTTCCTCTGCTGCTCCTCCCTTCCTCGGCCCCTCGTTCCTCTGCTGCTCCTCCCTTCCTCGGCTCCTCGTTCTTCTGCTGCCCCTCCCTATCTCGGCCCCTCGTTCTTATGCTGCTTCTCCCTTCCTCGGGCCCTCGTTCTTCTGCTGCCCCTCCCTATCTCGGCCCCTCGTTCTTATGCTGCTTCTCCATTCCTCGGCCCCTCGTTCCTCTGCTGCTCCTCCCTTCCTCGGCCCCTCGTTCCTCTGCTGCTCCTCCCTTCCTCGGCCCCTCGTTCCTCTGCTGCTCCTCCCTTCCTCGGCCCCTCGTTCCTCTGCTGCTCCTCCCTTCCTCGGCCCCTCGTTCCTCTGCTGCTCCTCCCTTCCTCGGCCCCTCGTTTTTCTGCTGCTCCTCCCTTCCTCGGCCCCTCGTTCTTCTGCTGCTCCTCCCTTCCTCGGCCCCTCGTTTTTCTGCTGCTCCTCCCTTCCTCGGCCCCTCGTTTTTCTGCTGCTCCTCCCTTCCTCGGCCCCTCGTTCTTATGCTGCTTCTCCATTCCTCGGCCCCTCGTTCTTCTGCTGCCCCTCCCTTCCTCGGCCCCTCGTTCTTCTGCTGCCCCTCCCTTCCTTGGCCCCTCGTTCTTCTGCTGCTCCTCCCTTCCTCGGCCCCTGGTTCCTCTGCTGCTCCTCCCTTCCTCGGCCCCTCGTTCCTCTGCTGCTCCTCCCTTCCTCGGCCCCTCGTTCCTCTGCTGCTCCTCCCTTCCTCGGCCCCTCGTTCCTCTGCTGCTCCTCCCTTCCTCGGCCCCTCGTTCCTCTGCTGCTCCTCCCTTCCTCGGCCCCTCGTTCCTCTGCTGCTCCTCCCTTCCTCGGCCCCTCGTTCCTCTGCTGCTCCTCCCTTCCTCGGCCCCTCGTTCCTCTGCTGCTCATCCCTTCCTCGGCCCCTCGTTCCTCTGCTGCTCCTCCCTTCCTCGGCCCCTGGTTCCTCTGCTGCTCCTCCCTTCCTCGGCCCCTCGTTCCTCTGCTGCTCCTCCCTTCCTCGGCCCCTCGTTCCTCTGCTGCTCCTCCCTTCCTCGGCCCCTCATGTCTTTTCCTCCTCCTTATTGCCCCCTTCTGACCCCCTACTGCACATTCCCCTTCCCTCTCCCCCCTGCCCCTCCTGCCCCTCATTGTCCGTGTCCTCTCCCCTCTTGTCCTGCATGGAGCCTCTCACCCTGGCTCCCCCCTTGCTTTTATAGTGGAGCTATTATTGCCCCTCCATTTTTCCCATTGCATGGCACAGCCTGCTTCACACATTCATTACATCTGGGTAATCCGCCACAAGGTGGCGCAGTGTACTGCAGAAGAGTTGTGGCTCCTCCCGTTACCATATAAAAACGGAATCACCATAGACTTATCCAGTTTTTCCTTTGCAGTGATTCTGCGAAGATAGAAGATGGCTCTTATATATTGCGCAGGTGAGCGGGGCAACCAAGCCTGCGGCCCTACATATCTATTTCCACCCGTTTCTGGACCCTCTGTGCCTCCCAGCCTCGGCTGACGGATCGGGTGAGGGTAGAGGAGCACTAGAGTCAAGTGCTCAAGGAGCGCTGCTCCAAGCCGCAGACCCTGTAACACAAAGGGGAGCCGGCCATAGGCTTTATGGTGAGCCTACTAGGGATGCGGAGTTCCTGTCCTAGCTTCTGAGGGGGTGAGTGTTTTGGGGATTATGTGATTTGTTCTGGTGTTTGGGGTCCCCCCCCCCCCCCCCCCACTGGCCTGGGCTTCGGTGGAAGTGGCGTGCATTTTTTTGCTGTTTTTAGACAGTTTTTTTTACTTTTCGCTGCGGCCGCCGCTTTGTGCTACACTCCGCGGTGGGCGGCGTTATATCTGTGAGGCGTTTTTTACTGTGTGGATGACGTCGGCAAGGTGCGGAGCCGGCGGATGACGCGTATCGTATCGTTCTCCCGCGGCCCGCCCCTCAAGGTGCCTCTGCCGGCGCCATCTTGTTTCTGCTGCGTGTCTGGGGCCCTCTTCATCCCCGGGCTGCGGCGGTGATATTTGCCTGTGTCGCTTCCTTCGGTGGTCTGGCGGCTGGCGGTCCTTGGTACGTGAGCCCCTCTGGGGGTTTTGTTGTTTCTTGGGGCATGGGCTGCGGGATACTTATGTTTTTACTTATGTCTTTCAGGCGGGACACCCGTGGGTTTTGGTTTCTCCCGGTCCTGCTCCTTACCCTCCCCCATCACTGGCTCGGGGGGCATCCCGTGTGGCTTTTTATTAGCCCTTACCCTGTGCTGGCATATTGCGCCTGTATTAATCACCATATGGAGGCTTCTGGCGATAGCGTGCTCGGGGGTCCTTCGGGGCAAACCCGCCTGTGTTCCATGTGCGGGGTTTCCCCTATCAGTAACGATGTCACGGTGTGCGTGTCGTGCGCCCAAGGTATCATTGCGCTCCAGTCTGGGCTGCCTGCTTCTTTACCCAGTTCTGCGCCCCCTTCGGCATCGCCTACCCCCCAGCGCCTGCATTTAGCCCCCAGTGAGGGGGATACTGGCAGGGATTCACAGTCTGATCTGGCACTTCGTGTGGCCAGCATTGAAAGGCAGCTTGCCAGGCCTGTTCCACGTAAGGCCTCTAGCAAGAAGCGGCACCTGGCTCCCACGCCTGCCTGGTTACTGAGGAGCAGGAGGAAATTGATCTTTTTGATGAGCGTTATTCCCTTGAGGAGGGGGAGCTTTTCCCGGGCTCTGACTCCTCTGGGGACCAGCAGGTGGGCTGCGACAGTGAACCTGGGTCTGAGTCTGAGGATTCCTGGTTCCCTGAGGACACTGTTAGTCTGTTGTCTCACATTTTTGAAATTTTGCACAATGTCCCCTCTGAGGTGGCTAAGAGAAAGCAGGGTGAACTCTTTCGTCCTGTTAAGCAGTGTCTGGAGTTCCCTGAGCAGAGTCATTTCACTAATATGGTGCTCAGGGAGTGGGAACGTCCTAGTAGATTGCCCGCGGTGCCCAAAGCGTTGGATAAGAAGTATCCCTTTCCTGCTGACCTGGTTAAGCGATGGTCGGGCCCCCCTGAGGTGAACGCTCCCATTCTGGGGCTGTCCAACACCTCAGTCATGCCTTCCACTGACACTACTACACTGCGGAACAGCGAGGACCGGCGTATGGATCAGCTGGCCTGCCATGCTTTTACATTTGTGGGGACTGGGCTGTGTCCGGCCTGTGCCTCTGCCATAACAGCTATTGCCCTTAAGAAACAGCTCAATCGTCTACAGCCAGTAGGGAGGATTATAGGGCCCTCTTGCTTTGCTCTGAATTTGTTGCCTTTATCCTTACTGCCATGGATGATGTGGTACGGCTGAGTAGTAGGGCCTCTGCCCTTTTGGTGGCTATGCGCCGCTCTGTTTGGTTGCGTCAGTGGGCAGCTGACGCTGCTGCTAAGAAGGCTCTTACTAGGCTCCCCTTTGTGGGGCTGCGGCTCTTTGGTGAGTGTCTGGATGTTTTAGCCAAGGATGGTAGACTGCCTCAGCCCTTTCGGGGGCCATCTGCTTCCGTCGCCTCCTTTCGTGCCCCCAGAGGAGGTTGAGGCTCCCTCTTTTCAGGTATCCGCAGGGGTTCTTGGGACCATGGCAGATCCTTTGGTCGTCCCGGTCTGTCATGGGGCCCCAAACCTTCTCCCAAGCCCCCTCACCCATCCGGGTGGGGGGACAGCTTCGGCTCTTTGCTCACGTCTGGAGGCTCCGTGTCTCAGACCGGTGCATTCAAGAGGTGGTGTCCTCCGGTTAGAAGATAGAGTTTGCAGCCTGGCCGCCCCCCAGATTCATCAGATCCCGGATGTCTCAAAACCCTCTGTCAGCTCAGGGGTTGCGCCTTGCGGTTCAACGTCTTTTGGAGTCAGGGGTCATTTGCCTGGTGCCTCCCCAGGAACGGGGTCAGGGTTTCTACTCCAATCTTTTCACGGTCCCCAAAAAGGACAGGTCCTTGAGGCCCATCCTGGACCTGAAGGGTCTCAACAAGTTTGTCAGGTTCAAGCACTTTCGCATGGAGACGCAAGCTCGGCTGTCAGTACCCTTCACCCGGGCGTCTTCATGACCTCCGTGGACATCAAGGATGCTTATCTTTACGTGCCAATCTTTCCAGGTCATCAGAGATTTCTCTGATTTGCTCTGGAGGATCAGCATTACCAGTTTGTGGCCTTACTGATCGGATTCACCTTAGCGCCTCGGGTGTTCACCAAGGTGCTTGCGGGCAGGATGGCTCTGCTGTGGAATGAGGGCATTCGCATCCTTCCTTACTTGGACGACATTCTGATTGCGGCTCAGTCTCTTCATCAGGCTGAGAAGGATACTCGGGTCGTGACCTCCACTCGAGTCCTTCGGCTGGGTGATCAACTATCCCAAGTCTTCACTGTCTCCGTCTTTGGTGAGGTCCTTTCTGGGCATGACTCTGGATACCCAGGTGGTGGAGGGCCTTCAGAAGCAGGCACGGGCTCTGCTCTTGTGCCCCCATCCCTCCATCCGGCAAGGGATGCAGTTAGTGGGCCTGATGGTGTCCTGCTTCGTGGCGGTCACCTTTGCTCAGTTCCACATGAGGCCTCTTCAGTTGCACCTCCTGTCTGTTTGGAATCGGGATCCTGTGTCCCTGGATCAGGAATTTGCTCTGTCCCCCCTGGCCAGACAGTACCTCTTGTGGTGGCTGGACTCAAGGAACCTTCTAGTGGGCAGGACGGTTGGAGTGGCTTTTGGAAGTCTCTGAAGTTCCAGCGTCGGTGGGGCCCCCAGGAGGCCCATGCTCCCATCAATGTCCTGAAACTGAGGGCGATCAGGTTGGTTCTGTCTCGGCTGACCTCACACCTTCGGGGTCGGGCTGTTCAGATCCGCTCGGACAACCAGACGGCGGTTGCCTACATCAATCATCAGGGAGGGACTCGGAGAAAGCGAGCCCTCAAGGAAGTGTCCCTGATACTGTCTTGGGCGGAAGAGAATGTCCCTTGCATCTCGGCGGTTTACATTGCAGGAGTGGAGAACCTGGAGGCAGACTCCCTGAGCAGGGGGACGTCTCGGCTGGGGGAATGGTCCCTCAGCAACAAGATTTTTCACTCCTTGTGTCACCGCTGGGGTCAGCCGGATGTGGACCTGTTTGCGTCCCGCCACAAACACAAGCTTCCCAGGTTTGTCTCCCTGTCACAGGACCCTCTGGCCTTCGCCACGGATGCACTAGCAATGCCTTGGACGGAGTTTCGGCTCCTCTGTGTTCCCTCCATTCCCTCTGCTGGGCAGGGTGCTGCGCAAGATAGCCCAGGAGGGGGTACCAGCCATTCTGGTGTCCCCCTGTTGGACAAGAAGGGTGTGGTTCGCAGACGTCGTGCAGTTGGCAGTAGATCAGTTTGCCCTGCCCAAGGATCCAGATCTGCTCACTCAGGGACAACTGTGCCATCCCAATTTACAAACTCTGGCTTTAACGGCTTGGCTGCTGAAACCTCCATCTTGATGGATAAGGGTTTGCCAGCTTCTGTTGTTACCATGATTAGGGCAAGGAAGAAATCCTCGTCCTTTATCTACTACAGGATCTGGCATGCTTACATTGCCTGGTGTGAGTCCAAGTCCTTTCCTTGTCGGGTGTTTTCTATCCCCAGGATTCTGGAATTTTTGCAACATGGTTTGGATTCGGGCCTTCAACTTAGTACCCTCAAGGGGCAGGTGTCAGCTCTGGCTTTTTTTTTTCCAAAGATCCTTTGCCAATCACCGGTTGGTTAAGACCTTTTTCCAGGGAGTTACTCATGTGCGTCCGCCACGTAAGCCTATGCTACCGGTTTGGGACCTGAATCTGGTGTTGTCTGCTCTGCAGGATCCTCCCTTTGAGCCTATCCGTGGGGCTGCTTTGCCCGTTCTGACTCTTAAGGTGGCCTTTTTGCTGGCCATTACTTCTGTCAGGCGAGGTTCTGAGCTGTCAGCGCTTTCCATCAAACCTCCTTATTTTAAAAGGAATCAGGATAAGGTGGTGTTTCGGCTTAAGCCGGATTTCTTGCCTAAGGTTGTGTCTGCTTTTCATCACAATCAGGACATTGTTTTGCCTTCTTTGTGTCCTAACCCTGCTAATTCCAAGGAGTGGACCCTTTGGATGTTGTCAGGGCCCTGAAGTTTTATTTGGTTGCTAATGAGTCTTTCAGGAAATCTGACGCTCTTTTTGTTCTTCCTGCTGGGCCTAGGAAGGGTTTGCCTCCGGCTAAATCCACTATCAGCAAGTGGATTCGCCAGGCAGTGGAGCAGGCCTATTCTGCCAGGGGGAAGGTTCCTCCTTTTAGGGTTACTGCTCATTCCACTCGTGCTGTTGGTGCCTCTTGGGCTTTTCAGCACCAGGCTTCTTTTGAACAAGTTTGTAAGGCCGCTACTTGGTCTTCTGTTCATACTTTTTCCAAGTTTTACAAGGTTAAGGCCTCAGCTGATGCTGCTTTTGGCCGCAAGGTACTTCAGGCGGTAGTGGTTTGAACTGCCTGCCGTTACTCTTTGGGGATCCCACCCTACTTTATGGACACTGCTTTTGGATGTCACAGATGTAATGAATGTGAGAAGCAGGCCGTGCCATGCAATGGGAAAAAGACCATTCTGTGAGTACTTACCTGTAGAATTGCTTTTACCATGCATGGCACGGCCTGCTTCACCCTATCCTTGTTATCGTTATTCTTGGTTGGTGATGGTTCCAAGTTGGTTGGGGTTTTTTGTTACCTTTTTTTTTTTTTTTTTTTTTTTTTTTTTTTTTTTTAGCCTTTATTAGCTCCCGGTTTCTTGAATAACTGCTTGTCAACACTGGATAAGTCTATGGTGATTCCGTTTTTATATGGTACCGGGAGAAGCCATAACTCTTCTGCAGTACACTGCGCCACCTTGTGGTGGATTACCCAGATGTAATGAATGTGTGAAGCAGGTCGTGCCATGCATGGTAAAAGCAATTCTACAGGTGAGTACTCACAGTATTGTCTTTTTTCGCTTCCTCACCTTCCTTGTGTCCACTCCCCCACTAATAGCCCCACTCAATACAATGAGGACTGAGCTGCTATAGCAGTGGTCCCCCCCCCTCCCTTCCAGCGGCCACACCCCTTCCAGATAGCACCCCCAGAGCCTGGAAACCGATCACGACTGTATTTCCAGGGGGTCATAGTAAAGGTGATGGGGTGACTACCGCGCCCTGCCCCTCCTCATCGCCTGTGTTTTTTTTTTTTTTTTTAGTTTTTCCAGAGGCCGCAGATCCAGGCCCCTCGCGCCACGCTACAGAACAGCAGCCCCTCCCTGCGGCCGGGCGCGCAGACCCCCACTGCCGTCTATCAGACCAACCAGCACATCATGATGGTCAACCACCTGCCCATGTCGTACGCCATGCCACAGGGTCCTCCGTACTGCATACCGCAGGTAAGTGCCCGGCACGCCCCCGCCAGGCCCCGCCTCATACCCCGGTGGTGACCTTTTGTTTTTATATATTGTTGCAGTACCGGCACAGCGCTCCTCCGTACGTGGGCCCCCCGCAGCAGTATCCCGTACAGCCACCGGGCCCCAGCCCTTTCTACCCTGGTCCGGGGCCCGGCGACTTCCCCGCGCCATACGGTGAGCACAGCCCCGCCCCCAGTGACCGGACGCGTCCCCCGTCCCGAGAGGCTAACCAGCGTCAATGTTGTTCCAGGGACCCCGTTTTACTCCAGTCAACCCGTCTACCCGTCGGCGCCCATCCCCATAGTGCCTCCGCAGCAACCGCCGCAGCCGCCACCGCCCGCCAAGAGGGAGAAGAAGACGGTGAGTGCCTCTTTGCCCCTCCCTCCGCTCCGCCCACATCGCCTAACTCCGCCCCTTTCTCTTTCCAGATCCGCATCAGAGATCCCAACCAGGGGGGCCGTGACATCACCGAGGAGATCATGTCCGGAGGGGGGAGCCGGAACCCAACCCCGCCCATACTGCGGCCCAGCTCCACGCCCACGCCCCCTCAGGTAAGAGAAGGGGGTGATCACATGATGCAGGCTGGTGTTTCTATTGGCTAGCAGTGATTTGGGATGCCCCTGTGTGTGTGTGAGAGAAACCTCCAGGGACGCCTATTCTCACCTCGATACACGCTCCCATGATGCATGCACGGGCTCTCCTCCAATAGGAATAGCATGCGGTGCATGTTAAAGTGGCCCAAAACCCTCCAAGGTCCCGGTCCAGTGATTTGGGATGCCCCTTATGCTTGAAACTTCCAGCATCGCCTATTCTCATGCAACGCACGCGCGGTCTCCTCTAATGAGAATAGATTACGATGCATTTTGACTATCCTGGGTTTTGGACCTTGCCCCCAGGGCAACGAGATTGGGGGCGTGAGACCCCCCTTCAGATCCTTCGGGGATGCGGCAGCACACTCCCCATTAAAGTCAATGAGAGCTATTTGCCCAAGTGAGTAAACCCAGCAAACGCCTCTCATTGGCTGCGCACATGCGCCGTTAGAACGTGGAGGAGGTGAGTTATTTGGGGCTTTCTGAGGGTGGGGTCACCCCGGGATGCCCTGTGGGCGACAGAAGAACACCCGTAAAAAAAAAAAATCCCGGATTTAGTTTCGCATCCAAAATCAGGATGCCCCGCTGTCTGAACCCCCCCATCCCCCCCCCCCCAGGATGCCTGCTACACTTACCTGAGTCCCGGTCCACTGGCGCATGGGCGCTTCTTTCTAGCAGGGTGCATGCCCGCGCGACCATTCCCTGTTAGAGTGAGTGGCCGCCACCACGCTCGGAGCCGCTGAGCTAAGATGCCGCTAAGACGTGCATAGCTCAGCAGCTCCGAGCGTGCTGATTGGACGAGCGGCCGCACATGCGCCATAGGACCACAGTGAGGTGATTTAAGCTAGGCAATCTGGGGGGGTTTCACACAGTGGGGCATCCCCAATCGGGCGCCGGAGCCTAAGTCCTTCTCCTCCCCTGGTTGGGCTCTTCTTCACTGTTGGGCGCCTCCCGCACTCAGACCCGACGAGCCGAGCGGCAAATAAGCTTCTACTTAAATGATCGTCGGTGTACTGTGCGGGAGGCGGGCGGGCGCCTCGCAGGCAGCACGAGGGGAGGGACACCGAATCATGACTCCGCCAAAGTGGACCAAATCCCAGGATTTTGACTATCCTGGGTTTTTGTCCTTGTCCCTGATCTGGGATGGCCACTGTATGAAACACTCCAGGTACCGGAAACCAACTCGCCTCTTCCCGGTCCTACGGTGCATGCGCGGACGCTCGTCCAATCAGCAGGCTCGGATCCGGTGACGTCACGCAGTTTAATCCTTTGTCTAAGGCGAGCAGATCCAATCCAACAAAGGTTAGTTTTTGGGCGACCTTGGGGGTTTGTCATAGCGGGGCATCCCAAATCTGAATGCCCCATGAGGGAGCGAGTCTCATAGACTCCAGGTTGGGTTTTGTTCCACTTTAAGTAAAAGGCAAGTCCAGGGTATTGTTATGGGGGTATTTCAATGTAGCACAAGCAGAGCGCAAGCTCTTGGGGCGAGGAAGTGCTGTGTACAAGTGTGTCGCTGTTGCCTCCGATTGTAATGTGTCTCTCTTCTCCTTCTTCCGCCTCCTTATCTGTTTGTTTTTGTTTTGTTTTTTTTTTTCTTTTTAATTTTTAAACCTTTTTGCCTATTTTTTGCTCTGTGTTGCTGACCCTCGCTCTTTGCTTCTCGCCTCATTCTCGCCTCTGATAACCCCCTCCTCCCCCGTCTGTGGGCCTCCCTTCCCCCCGTCTGTGGGCCTCCCTTCCCCCCGTCTGTGGGCCTCCCCTCCCCCCCGTCTGTGGGCCTCCCCTCCCCCCCGTCTGTGGGCCTCCCCTCCCCCCCGTCTGTGGGCCTCCCCTCCCCCCGTCTGTGGGTCTCCCCTCCCCCCCGTCTGTGGGTCTCCCCTCCCCCCGTCTGTGGGCCTCCCCTCCCCCCGTCTGTGGGCCTCCCCTCCCCCCGTCTGTGGGCCTCCCCTCCCCCCGTCTGTGGGCCTCCCCTCCCCCCCGTCTGTGGGCCTCCCCTCCCCCCGTCTGTGGGCCTCCCCTCCCCCCCGTCTGTGGGCCTCCCCTCCCCCCGTATGTGGGCCTCCTCTCCCCCCCGTCTGTGGGCCTCCCCTCCCCCCGTCTGTGGGCCTCCCCTCCCCCCGTCTGTGGGCCTCCCCTCCCCCCGTCTGTGGGCCTCCCCTCCCCCCGTCTGTGGGTCTCCCCTCCCCCCGTCTGTGGGTCTCCCCTCCCCCCGTCTGTGGGTCTCCCCTCCCCCCGTCTGTGGGTCTCCCCTCCCCCTTCTGTGGGCCTCCCTTCCCCCGTCTGTGGGTCTCCCCTCCCCCACCTTTTGTGACCTCCTTGTTGCTCTTTTTTGTTGCTTTTTGTCTTTTTTTTTTTGACACCTTTCTGTTAGTTTTTCTGTTCCCGCGCTCATTATCACCCTCTTTTGTACTTCAAATCCCAGCAGCTGCCTAGCCAGGCTCCCGACCACGGCCCCGTGGTGTATGGGACTGTGGAGAGCCCTCATCTCGCTGCCGCCAGGGAACCCAAAATCGGTAGGTAAACGCTCCCCCCCCCCCCCCTCCGGCGTCGCGGAACGCTTTATCTTGTGTTTGTGTCAGGGGCTATGTTTATAATTCTTCGTTGTCTGACATGTTCCATTTTAAAGCAGAGAAGCTGGTCCGGGGTCTAGTCCTTCACTGAAATGCCTTTGTCTTAAGGTTCTTTAATGAGCATCGGCCGTTCTGATTGGTGGGTGGCCTCTATAGGAGGCGGCAGCAGGGTTGCCCCCTGCAATTGGGGGAGGGGAGGGGACCAGCTGTAGTGGCGGAGGCCGTTGTGCTGGCGGACGCGCATCTGCATCTTGTCCCCCCCTGAGAAGAGGAAAGACAAATTTCGGCCTTAGATGAAGGCAAATAAAGCTTAAAGCCAATAGGGCCTGGCCCTGAAAACTAAAAGATTCCAGGGCCTGCCACTAACTTAAGCCCCGTGCATCCAATAGCGGGATGCTCCGCTGTGTGAAACCCTCAGGGTTGTCAGTAAAGGTGCTCCCGGGCTGATCGTCGTGGGTTTTGGTCCACTTTAAAGCAGAGAAGCTGGACCGGCGCCTAGTCTTCCACTGAAATGCCTTGGTCTTAATGCTCTTCAATGAAATGCCTTGGTCTTAATGCTCTTCAATGAGCATCGGCCATTCTGATTGGTGGGTGGCCTCTAAAGGAGGCGGCAGCAGGGTTGCTCTCTGCCATTGGGGGAGAGGGCAGCTGTAGTGGCGGATGTGCCCCCTGCATCCGGTCCTATACCCAACCACCCGTGAAGAGGAAAGCCAAATTTCAGCATTAGGTGAAGGCAAATAAAGCTTAAAGCCAACAGGGCCTGACCCTGGAAACTAAAAGATTCCAGGGCTGGCCACTAGCCTAAACCCGGGGCATCAGACAGCGGGATGCCCTGCTGTGTGAAACCCTCAGGGCCGCTGGTAAAGGTGCTCCCCCGTTACTGGCTGGCTATCAGTGGGTTGACTATCCTTGGTTTTGGCCCTTTCCCCCGGGGCACCCTGATCGGGGATACCCCGCTGTGTGAAACCCCCAGATCAGCAAGCGCAACTCACCTCTTCCGGTCCAAGCTGACACATGTCAAGCATGTCACTGTCCATGTGAGACAGGTGCCAGGGAGGTGACTAGCGGGAGACAGTGCTGTGAAGCATCCAGTGAGTACAAGCTTTGGGGGGCACCTCGCTCCCTTCCTCAGGGGGTGAGTAGTGAAAGTAAAGCCATAGCATAGGATGTAGCTGAAGGTCAGGCAAAAATAGAGTGAACCACAAACTGGTGCAAGCTGACACATGTCGAGCATGTCTCTGGAGATGTGAGACAGGTGCCAGGCAGTTGACTAGCTGGAGACAGTGCTGTGAAGTATCCAGTGAGAGGGAAGAGCATGATGAACACAAACTGATCCAAGCTGACACATGTCGAGCATGTCGATGGCCATGTGAGACAGGTGCCGGAGACAGTACTGTGAAGTATCCAGTGAGTACAAGCTTTGGGCAGTACCATGCTCCCTTCCTCAGGGGGTGAGTAGTGATAGTAAAGCCATAGCATAGGATTTAGCTGAGGGTCAGGCAAGAATAGAGGGAACCACAAACTGGTCCAAGCTGACACATGTCGAGCATGTCACTGGCCATGTGAGACAGGTGCCAGGGAGGTGACTAGCTGGAGACAGTGCTGTGAAGTATCCAGTGAGTACAAGCTTTGGGAAGCACCTTGCTCCCTTCCTCAGGGGGTGAGTAGTGAAAGCAAAGCCCTTAGCATAGGATTTAGCTGAAGGTCAGGCAAAAATAGAGGGAACCACAAACTGGTCCAAACTGACACATGTCGAGCATGTGCTGGCCATGTGAGACGGGTCTTGGGGAGGTGACTAGCTGGAGACAGTGCTGTGAAGGATACAGTGAGTACAAGCTTTGGGGAGCACCATACTCCTTTCCTCTGGGTGAGTAGTAAGAGTAAAGCCATAGCATAGAATTTACGAATTGAAGTTTAGGAAAAAATAGAGGGAAGAGAGTGCTAAATACAAACTGGTCCAAGCTGACACATGTCAAGCATGTCGCTGGTCAGCTTGGACTAGCTAGAGATAGTGCTGTGAATTATCCAGTGAGTACAAGCTTTGGGCAGTACCATGCTCCCTTCCTCAGGGGGTGAGTAGTGAGTAAAACCATAGCATAGGATGTAGCTGAAGGTCAGGAAAACATAGAGTGAACCACAAACTGGTCCAAGCTGACACATGTCGAGCATGTCGCTGGCGATGTGAGACAGGTGACAGGGAGGTCACTAGCTGGAGACAGTGCAGTGTGGCATCCAGTGAGTACAAGCTTTGGGGAGCACCGTGCTCTCTTCCTCAGGGGGTGAGTAGTAAGAGCAAAGCCATAGCATAGGATTTAGCTGAAGATCAGGCAAAAATAGAGGGAAGAACGTGATAAACACAAACTGGTGCAAGCTGACACATGTCGAGCATGTCGCTGGCAATGTGAGACAGGTGCCAGGGAGGTGACTAGCTGGAGACAGTGCAGTGTGGCATCCAGTGAGTACAAGCTTTGGGGAGCACCGTGCTCTCTTCCTCAGGGGGTGAGTAGTGAGAAGTAAAGCCATAGCATAGGATTTAGCTGCAGTTCAAGCAAAAATAGAGCGTGATAAACACAAACTGGTCCAAGCTGACACATGTCGAGCATGTCACTGGCCATGTGAGACAGGTGCCAGGGAGGTGACTAGCTGGAGACTGTGCTGTGAAGTATCCAGTGAGTACAAGCTTTGGGGAGCACCGTGCTCTCTTCCTCAGGGGGTGAGTAGTGAGGGCAAAGCCATAGCATAGGATTTAGCTGAAGATCAGGCAAAAATAGAGGGAAGAACGTGATAAACACAAACTGGTGCAAGCTGACACATGTCGAGCATGTCACTGGCCATGTGAGACAGGTGCCAGGGAGCTGACTAGCTGGAGACAGTGCTGTGAAGTATACCGTGAGTACAAGCTTTAGGTAGCACCTCGCTCCCTTCCTCGGGGGGTGAGTAGTGAGAGTAAAGCCATAGCATAGGATTTAGCTGAAGGTCAGGCGGCAAAAATAGAGGGAACCACAAACTTGTCCAAGCTGACACATGTCGAGCATGTTGCTGGTCATGTGAGACAGTTGCCAAGGAGGTGACTAGCTGGAGACAGTGCTGTGAAGTATCCAGTAAGTACAAGCTCCTCAGGGGGTGAGTAGTGAGAGTAAAGCCATAGCAAAGGTTTTAGCTGCAGTTCAGGCAAAAATAGAGAGAAGAGCGTGATAAACAAAAACTGGTCCAAGCTGACACGTGTCGAGCATGTCGCTGGCCATATGAGACAGGTGCCAGGGAGGTGACTAGCTGGAGACAGTGCTGTATGTAGGCTGGACCAAGGGGGGATTTAAAGAGAGCTTGGTCCAAGCTCTACATTTACTCACCTTTCCAGGGTTTCCACGCGATGTCACAGGCTCAATGCACAGTGATTCCTATAGACTGGGGGTTGGAAGCAGGCCGCAGGGAGACCAGGGATGTGCCCGTTTCTGCTTCTCTATGCAAACACACAGGGCAGCCCGCACATGCACTTTGGGAGCAGTGGAAAGGTAGATTTTCAGGGCAATCTGAAGGGAAAGTGCACCTAAATCCAAGATGGTCAAAATCACAGTTTTAAATCCACTTTAAGGATACGTAGCAACACCCTCCTCAAATCCGTAAGGCTCCTGGGGTGGAGAGTTTGGCCTTTATAGGGCATTACAAATTGGGATGCCCCACTGTGTTAACACCCCCTAGGTGCTGGGGTTGCGGCCGTCCATATTTACAATGGCGAGGGAGCCAGGAAGAAGGTGAGTTTTGCGGCAGCCCTGCGGGTTTTGCACAGTGGGTCATTCCAATTGGGGACGCCCCAGGAGGGAAGGCCAGCTGCCGGCCCTGGAATATTTTAGATTCTACACCAAATAATCCCTGCTACATTTCTGCTTAAGTGACTGGGAACTGAGTTGGAAGATCTTCAACCAAAACCACCCCATGTTGAAGGTCTGCTCTAACCACAGAGCTTCAAAGCACAAGTCCAGACACCCCGGTGCCAGGACTGAATAAAGAATCCAGAGGTTGTCCTTAACATTAATCCTAAGCTAAACACATATTCGGAATCTGCAAATCATAAGGCATCTGTACATAGGATTAAAGTCATTCTAGCGGGCACAGGGGCGGGGTTCTGCAGAAGCCAGATATCACAGCAGTGTTTGGACTCAAAACCCTGTTGGACCCATTGACACCAGCACCTTACGTTGTCCTGACAGAAAGTTATGGTCCATAATTTTAGGGATTTGAGCTAATCCTGCTGAAGGGGGGGGGGGGGGGGAGTGTCCGACCTGTGAATAAAGGTCTGGGGCTGACCTGTGTCCTCCATCTGGGGGTCACCTGATGTGCGGAGGGAGCACCAAGATCCAGCCGGCCTTACATTGCCCCTGTGGTTGCCATCTGTCTGGCCAACATTGTATCTGCACCTTCTGGTTGTAACTTACCACGTGTAATTGCCCTTCAGGCCTATATATGAATATGTTCATTATATGTATATAGTTTGTCCAGTGTTCTCTTAAAGCGATTTAATATATAACTTAATCCTGATCCTGAACCCTCACTTGCCTGTGCTTCCCGGTTATATTTACACGGTACCGGGCTGGCTCCTGGCCTGATATTATTCCGATAACGGACGGGGTTATATCTGGCGGCAATAATACAGGGTGGTCGTAAAAAGGGGCCCCGAAGCAGGTATTCCCAAACAAGTACAGCGTGATTTTCCCTATATCCAGTCCAGGTCGTCCCAAGTGATGACATGTGGGTGTTTGCCCCTAGGGGGCGCTCAACTACAAGATCAAAGATATAGCTCCTCCCGGCCCCCTATAAAGGCAGGTGTCCCCTCTATCATTCTCCAGTTGTTCATCTCGCAGTCTTGGCTGCAGAAGGTCGTTTGACACTCTCTCAGTTAATGGCAGCAGAGCGGGGCCACCTAGCCCGTCAGCCGCTGCGAGCCCTATTGCCACGGATCCCTTCTCACCCACTCCTGCCTCCCAGCCTCTGGCTGCTACGGGATCGTGACGGTAGGGTGAACGACGTCGTCTGTGGGCGTTCAGACCCTATGCTAAAGGGTAGCCGGCGACAGGCTTATGGTGAGCCTAGGGGGGGGGGGGACTACTTGTTTGGCCTTTAGTGCATTGTACCTTCCCTGCCCACAAGCTTTATTAGATGTTGTGTGTGTTTTTTACTGTGTCGTGGTTTCTTCACTCAGCTCTTCGCTGGCCCAGCATGGCCATGTGGTGGAGCTTTCTGCATACTTGCCTCCCTCATTTTCGCTTGGCTCAGAGGTCTCCGTACCCTGCGGGCCTCTGCATTGCCGCTGGTGCGGCGCTGTCTGTGACGGGGGGTTGCCGGTGTGCGGACTTGTGATTATAGGCGCGGGGAGCCGCTGTTTCCCCGCGCCATTTTACTGCCCGAGCAGCTTGGAAAGGGGGCGGGTGTGTCTCCTCACACGCCGTCGGATGGGGCGGCGTCATCACGGCCCCTCGAGGATCGTTCTGGAACTGGCCTGCGCACTCTGCTGCTGCTTGGGGCCTGCTGGACGCTGCGAAGCCTGGTCATTTCCTCCTACTGCTGCTGCGGGGGGATCTCGCTTGTCATCAGAGGCTGCGCGTCCCTCTGTCAGTGTCGTGAGTCCTTCTTTTTATGGCTGCGTATTTTGACCAATTGCATTTTTATTTTTCCTAGTGCATGGCACGGCCTGCTTCACAAAATCATAACATCTGGGATTCCGCCACAAGGTGGCGCAGTGGCACTGCAGAAGAGTTGTGGCTCCTCCCGGTACCATACACAAACGGAATCACCATAGACTTACCCAGTTGTTCTCTGGTGTGCTTACTGCGAAGATAGAAGATGGCTCTCTCTCTATGCGCAAGTGTGCGGGGCAACCATGCCTGCGGCCCTGCAAGTCTATTTCCACCCGTTTCCGGACCCTCTGTGCCTCCCAGCCTTGGCTGTCGGATCGGGTGAAGGCAGCGGAGCACTGGGGTCAAGTGCTCAAGGAGCGCTGCTCCACGCCGCAGACCCTGTACCACAAAGGGTAGACGGCCATAGGCTTTATGGTGAGACTACTAGGGATGCGGAGTTCCTGTCCTAGCTTCTGAGGGGGTGGGTCTCCTCCTCCCCCCCCCCCCACCTTCTCTCCCCGACGGGTGTTTGCGGCGGAGGGGTTGCGGGTGGTAGTGTGTGTGTTTTTAGCCTTTTTTTAGACTGTTTTTGTATGCTTTTGCCGCCGCTTTGTACTGCGCTCCGCAGCGGGCAGCGCTATATTTGTGAGGTGTTTTTTCACTGTGGGGATGACGTCGGCGAGGTCACGTGAGCGCCATCTTTGCGCTCTTCGGGGGGGGGGCAGGGCCGGCGGATGGCGCGTATCCCGCGGCCCGCCCCTCAAGGTTCCTCTGTCGGTGCCATCTTGCTTCTGCTGCGTGTCTGGGGCCGCCTTCAATCCCTGGGCCGCGGCAGTGATTGCTGCCTGCGTCGCTTCCTCCGGTGGTCTGCCGGCTGGTGATCTTTGTCCTGCTTGGTCCGTGAGTCCCCTCTGGGGTTTTTGGTTATCCTTGGGGCTTGGGCTGCGGGATACTTATGTATGTTTGCTTATGTCTTTCTGGTGGGACACCCGTGGGTTGTGGTTTTTCCCGGTCCTGCTCCTTACTCCCCCCCCTTCATCTCCCCTTACTGATTCTGGGGGCATCCCTCGGGGGGGCATCCCGGGTGGCTTTTATTAGCCTTTACCCTGTGCTGGCATATTTCACCTGTATTAATCACCATATGGAGGCTTCTGGGGATAACGTGCTCGGGGGTCCTTCGAGACAATCCCGGTTGTGTTCCATGTGTGGGGTGTCCCCTATCAGTAATGACGTCACGGTGTGGGCGGTGCGCCCAGGCTGTCCTTTTGCTTCAGTCTGGGCTGCCTGCTTCTTTACCAAGCTCTGCGCCCCCTTCAGCATCGCCTACCCCGCCACGCAGGGGGTCACAGTCTGATTTGGCACTTCGTGTGGCCAGCATTGAAAGACAGCTTGCCAGGCCTGTTCAGCGTAAGGCCTCTAGCAAGAAGCGGCACCTGACTTCCTCGCCTGCACTGTTTACTGAGGAGCAGGAGGAAATTGATCTTTTTGATGAACGTTATTCCCGGGAGGAGGGAGAGCTTTTCTCGGGCTCTGATTTCTCTGGGGACCAGCAGGTGGGCCGCAACAGTGACCCTGGGTCTGAGTCTGAGGATTCCTGGTTTCCTGAGGACACCGCTAATCTGTTGTCTCACATTTTTGAGGTTTTACACATTGCCCCTCCTGAGGTGGCTAAGAGGAAGCAGGGTGAGCTTTTTCGTACCATTAAGCGGCGTCTGGAGTTCCCTAAGCAGAGTCATTTCACTAATATGGTGCTCAAGGAGTGGGAATGTCCTAGTAGATTGCCTGCAGTGCCTAAAGGTTTGGATAAGAAGTATCCCTTTCCTGCTGATTTGGTTAAGCGGTGGTCGGGCCCCCCCGAGGTAGACGCGCCCATTCTTGGATTGTCCAACACTTCTGTTATGCCTTCCCCTGACACTACTACACTACGGGACAGCGAGGACCGGTGCATTGCCTTTGTGGGGGCTGGTTTGCGTCCGTCCTGTGCCGCTGCCATAACTGCTATTGCTCTTAAGAGACTGATCAATCGTCTCTTTGCTGGTGCTACAGCTGGAAGGGATGAGTATAGGATCCTTTTTGCTGTGCTCTGATTTTGTTGCCTTTATTCTTACTGCCATGGATGATGTGGTACGGCTGAGTGGTAGCGCCTCTGCCCTCTTGGTGGCTATGCCAGTCTGACAGGTTGGGGGGGCTTTTGGAAAAGTCTGCAGTTCCAGGGTCAATGGGGCCCCCAGGAGGCCCATGCTCCCATCAATGTTCTGGAACTGAGGGCGATCAGGTTGGTTTTTGCTCAGCTGACCTCACAACTTTGGGGTCGGGCTGTCAGATCCGCTCGGACAACCAGATGGCAGTTGCCTACATCAATCATCAGGGAGGGACTCAGAGCAAGCGAGCCCTCAAGGAAGCGTCCCTGATACTGTCTTGTATCTTTGTTCTTCCTGCTGGACCTAGGAAGGGTCTGCCTCCGGCTAAATCCACTATCAGCAAGTGGATCTGTCAGGCGGTGGTTCAAGCCTATTCTGCTAAGGGGAAGTTTCCCCCTTTTAGGGTTACTGCTCATTCTACTCATGCTATTGGTGCCTCTTGGGCTTTTCAGCACCAAGCTTCTGTTGAACAAGTTTGTAAGACCTCAACTTGGTCTTCTGTTCATACTTTTTCCAAGTTTTACAAAGTTGATGTTAAGGCCTCAGCTGATGCTGCTTTTGGCCGCAAGGTACTCCAGGCGGTGGTGGTCTAAACCCTCTGTTGTTAGTTTCTTTTTGGGGATCCCACCCTACTTTATGGACACTGCTTTTGGATGTCCCAGATGTTATGATTTTGTGAAGCAGGCCGTGCCATGCACTAGGAAAAAGACAATTCTGTGAGTACTCACCTGTAGAATTGCTTTTACTATGCATGGCACGGCCTGCTTCACCCCACCCTTGTTACGTTGTTCTTGGTTGCCTCTTTATGGTAATTGTTCCAATTTAGTTGGGGTTGCTATCTTTATTTGTTCCCGGTACTTGTATCACTGCTTGTCAACTACTGGATAAGCCTATGGTGATTCCGTTTTTATATGGTATCGGGCGGAGCCACAACTCTTCTGCATTGTCACTGCTCCACCTTGTGGCGGAATCCCAGATGTTATGATTTTGTGAAGCAGGCCATGCCATGCATAGTAAAAGCAATTCTACAGGTGTGTACTAACAGAATTGTCTTATTCTGATCATCTTTTCTCCCCGTTCTTGTATAGGTCGTGGGCTTAAGGTTGAGGGTTGTGGTTCCCCCCGGTCCCCCTTTTTATTAAGAGGGATCACCTTATAGGTTTGGGCCGTTAGTGTCTTGTAACCTTACTGATTTTGACGATTTTTAATCACCATAATGGAGACATCAGGGGATAGTGAGCTGGGGGCCCCATTTGGGCAGGAAATGCTCTGCCCCTTGTGCAGTAGGAATCCTCTGGGCAGATTCAGCACTGTTTGTACCACTTGTACCAGAGGCGTTATTTTGGACCATGATCGGGCGGGCGTCTCTGCCCCTAGCCCTGCGCTGCCTGCGGCCTCTCCGGACCCTCCGCTGTTGCACTCAGACCCCAGTCAGGGGGGAACCAGCAAGGGGTCTCATGCTGACTTGGCGCATAGGCTGGCCAATCTCGATAGACAGATCTCGTGGACGGCTCCTAAGAAAGCCACGAGTAAGAAACGGAACCTCGAGCCTGTTTACGGGGATAATGACTATCTCTTTGATGATCTGGGCTCTGTGGAGGAGGGTGAGTTGCCTGATGATTCACGGTCCATGGTGGATTTTTCTGCTGGCGATGAGAGTATGTCTGGTTCTTCCTCGTATGACTCCCGGATTATACGGAGAAATACGGAGAAATGAGACGGCACATTGTCCCTCCCAGAGTGGCTAGGAGGAAGCAGGGAGATTTGTTTAGGCTCGAGAGACAAAGGCGGGTTTCCCCGGAGCAGGCCTATTTTTCTAACATGATTTCCAAGGAATGGGAGAGGCCTAACAAATTACCGTCGGTTCCTAAGGGACTGGACAGACAGTACCCTTTCCCTGATGAGCTGGTTCGGCTATGGTCTCGTCCTCCCGAAGTGGATTCCCCTGTGTCGGGGTTGTCCAACACTAATGTTATGCCGTCACCTGATACTTGGATCAGCTCAAGGCCTGCTTGGATTTCATTGGTTTTGTTGCTTCTGCCATGGACGATGGGGCCAGGATTTCGGCTCTGCTTGTTGCCCTCCGCCGCTCGCTCTGGCTGCGGCAATGGTCAGCTGACGCGGCTGCCAAGAAGTCGCTTACGAGTATCCCCTTTGTGGGGCACAGGCTGTTTGAGGGAGTTTACCATCCTTGACCAAAAGTTCCAGGCGTTCCCCAGACGGAAGCCTGCTCGGTCCTTTCGGAATCCTTCTGCCTATCGCTCCTTTCGGGGAGGAAGAGGCTCTTCATTTCCAGGTGGCCGCAGAGATACCTGGGGTAGAGGTAGGTCCCGCGGCCGACCTAATCCCTCCTGGGGAACCAAATCTAAGCCCCCTGCCAAGTGTCCTCAGGCATGAGGGGGCGCCCTCACCCATCCGGTTGGGGGGGCGGCTTCTGCTGTTTGCTCAGATCTGGATGCGACACGTCTCGGATCGGTGGATTCAGGAGGTAGTGTCCTCCGGTTACAAGATAGAGCTGGCAGTCAGGCCGCCCACAAAGTTTCTTGATTCACGGATATCCCGAAACCCACTAAAGGCACAGGGCTTGAGAATGACCGTGCAACACCTCCTGTGGCTGGGTGTGATTTGCCCTGTTCCTCGGCAGGAACAGGGTCAAGGTTTTAACTCCAACCTGTTCACGGTTCCCAAAAAGGTCGGTACGTTAAGACTAATCCTGGACCTGAAGGGTCCCAACAGGTTTGTAAGAGTCAGACATTTCCACATGGTAACCGGTTGGCTGTGAGATTGCTTCGGCCCAGCAACTTCATGACCACGGTGGACATCAGGGATGCTTATCTGCACACCCCCATTTTCCAGGGGCATCAGAAGTTTTTTATTGTTTGCTCTGTAGGATCAGCATTACCAGTTTGTGGCGCTTCCATTCGGGATTTCCTCAGCCCCCCGCGTCTTCACCAAGGTGCTGGCGGGCATCATGGCTATCCTGAGGAACCAGGGCATTCGGGTGCTGCCCTATCTGGACAACCTGCTGATTGCGGCCCAGTCCCTTCAGCAGGCCGAGAGCGATACTCGGGCGGTTTTGTCAACCCTAGAGGCCTTCGGCTGGGTAATCAATTATCCAAAGTCATTTATCACTCCTTCATCAGTGAGATCCTTCCTGGAAATGACGATAGACACTGCTCAGGTCAAGGTCTTTCTGCCACAGCAGGAGGTTTTGGGTCTCCAGGCGCAGGTGCAGGCATTGCTGTCTTGTCAGCGGCCATCAATTCATCTGGGGATGAGATTGGTGGGCCTAATGGTGTCATGTTTCGAGGCAGTACCCTTCGCCCAGTTTCTCATAAGACCTCTTCAATTGAACCTGCTGGCCGACTGGAACCGGATGCAGAAAGCTCTGGAGCAAGAATTTTCGCTGTCCCCCCTGGCCGGCAGTCCCTCTTGTGGTGGTTGGACTCCCGGAACCTGCTGGTGGGCAAGTCCTTTCTGACTCCCCATTGGGAAATAGTTACCACGGATGCCAGTCTGACAGGCTGGGGAGGCGTTTGACAGACCCAGAAGATCCAGGGTCAGTAGGGTCCGCAGGAGAACAGTTTGCCCATCAATCTCCTGGAGCTGAGAGTGATCCGGTTGGTGCTTCTTCGCTTGACTTCCCATTTAAGGGGTTGTGCGATCCAGGTTCGATCGGACAATCAGACGGCTGTCTCCTACATCAATCACCAGGGCGGGACTCGGAGCAAGAGAGCTCTCAAGGAGGTAAGCCTGATTCTGACTTGGGCAGAGGAGAATGTTCCCTGCATATCGGCGGTCTACATTCCCGGGGTGGAAAATCTGGAGGCAGACTCCCTGAGCAGGATTGCCTCACGCCTGGGGGAATGGTCTCTCAGCAGCAAGATCTTTCACGCTCTGTGTCTCTGCTGGGGTCAGCCGGACGTGGATCTGTTTGCGTCCAGACACAATCACAAGCTTCCAAGGTTCGTCTCTCTTTCAAGAGATTCTTTGGCCATTGTCACAGACGCTTTGGCGATTCCCTGGATGGAGTTAAAGTTTCTTTATGCATTCCCTCCGTTTCCACTCCTGGGCAGAGTGCTGCGCAAGATAGCCCAGGAAGGGTTACCAGCTATCCTGGTGGCTCCTCGCTGGCCGAGAAGGAGTTGGTTTGTGGACATAGTTCAGATGTCAGTAGATCGCTACATCATGCCCGACAACCCAGGGCTTCTCACACAGGGGTCGCTGCGGCAGCCCAATTTACGGACACTGGCCTTGACGGCCTGGCTATTGAAACCTCAATCCTGACGGAAAAGGGGCTGTCGCCCACGGTTGTGCATACCATGATTCAGGCTCGGAAGAAGTCTTCTTCCATGATATTTTTGAGCGGCATCTGGAGGCAACACGTCTTGGATCGGTGGATTCAGGAGGTAGTGTCCTCCGGTTACAAGATAGAGCTGGCAGTCAGGCCGCCCACAAAGTTTCTTCGTTCACGGATATTCCGAAACCCACTAAAGGCACAGGGCTTGAGAATGACCGTGCAACACCTCCTGCGGCTGGGTTTGATTTGCCCTGTACCTCGGCAGGAACAGTGTCAAGGTTTTTACTCCAACCTGTTCACGGTTCCCAAAAAGGACGGAACGTTAAGACCAATCCTGGACCTGAAGGGTCTCAACAGGTTTGTAAGGTGGTTTTTCGCTTTAAACCAGAATTTTTGCCTAAGGTCGTTTCTCCCTTTCATCTTAAAGTGGACCAACACCCAGGATTTTGACTATCCTGGGTATTGGTCCACTTCCGCGGGGCACCCCGAAAACTCACCTGACCCCGCTCCCACGTGATTCGCCCGTCCAATCGCCGCCGACGGACAAGGAGAGGCAGCGCCGGACAAGCTGAGCGCGGGCCGCCGCCTCCCGCGCGTCCCTCTTACAGGGAGCGCGCCCGCGCCGGCCATTCACAAACGGCCGGCGCGGGTGCGCGCCCTGCGGGAGGCGGCGGCCCGCGCATGCGCCGCTGGAACGAGGATCAGGTAGGATTTTGGGGGATCTGGGGAGGGGATCAGGGTGCCCCGCAGTCAGGGAGCTGATCGGTCCTGGAATCTTATAGATTCCCTGGCTGATCAGGGGAGGGTGTTGGTCCACTTTAATGAGGAAGTTGTCTTACCTTCATTGTGTCCAGCACCGGCTAATTCTAAAGAAAGGACCCTCCATGCCTTGGATGTGGTCAGAGCCATTAAGTATTACCTGGTTGCGACTGAATCCTTCAGAAAGTTGGATTTGCTCTTTGTCCTAACAGAGGAAGGTTTGCCACCAGCCAAATCCACTCTCAGTAAGTGGATCAGACAGGCAGGTGTGCAAGCATATGCTAGGCAAGGGGAAGGAGCCCCCTTTTCGGATCACAGCTCATTCTACCAGAGCTATTGGTGCCTCTTGGGCTTTTCAGCACCAGGCATCGGTTGAACAAGTTTGTAAGGCCGCCACTTGGTCTTCAGTTTATACTTTTACAAAGTTTTACAAGGTGGATGTTAGGGCCTCAGCTGACGCTGTTTTTGGCCGAAAGGTGCTTCTGGCGGCAGTGAAATGAACTACATGCTGTTCCGCACTGGGGATCCTGCCTAAATGGACACCGCTTTTGGATGTCCCACATGTCATCACTTGGGACGACCTGGACTGGATATAGGGAAAAATACAATTCTGTGAAACTCACCTGTAGAATTGTTTTTGGATATATCCAGTCCAGGTCGTCCCACCCCACCCTTGTTGTTCATTGTTTCCTGTTTGCCTGTTATGGTGATCACCATTTTTATTCATTGGACATTTGAAAAAACATTTGTTTTTTTCATAAACTTGTTAGAGAGAGTACAAGCTGAAGCTATGTGAAGTAACATGGTTTCTTGGGCCTCCCGGCCTGTCCTCTTTTTTTGTCTACTGCTCTTTAACCACTGGAGAATGATAGAGGGACACCTGCCTTTATAAGGGGCCGGGAGGAGCTACATCTTTGATCTTGCAGTCCAGCACCCCCTAGGGGCGAACACCCACTCGGGACGACCTGGACTGGATATATCCAAAAACAATTCTACAGGTGAGTTTCACAGAATTGTATCACAGAATTGTATTTTTGGTGTTGGTGATGTCACGAGATACGCATTTTGTCTTAGGGGTTGGTCGTCTTTGAGGTGCACTGCATTGTGGGTAATCCTCTCCTTTCTGTTTCCCTGCAGAGGAGAAGCCGAAGTTGGAACCTGTACTAAAATCATCTCCTCCCGCCCCTCCGGCGCGCCTAGATCCTCCTTCCCCTGGAAACTCTTCCCTGCCAGAACAGACCCCCGAGCCCGCCGCTTCAGACGCCGTCCTGGCGATCCACCCTCTGCCCGGAATCACTGTGGCCGCCACTTCTGTCTCCGTAGCCAGTGGCGACGCCAGCGAGGACGATGCGGCGGCGGAAGAGTGTGCGCCTCCAGACGAGGGCGTTCCAGAAGAGACGGAAGGGGAGTTATGCAAGGAAGTTCTAGCGCCTCCCGTAGCCACTGCCTCGCCGCCCACCGCTCAGGAAATGAATGGCATAAACTACGAGTATGCCGCCACGGATGACGACGACGCCCCCACCACAGACGAGAGAGAAATGCCCGGAGAGGACTCTGCATCGGACGGCTCGGAGCCGGCGCCCCCTGCGGACGCCAGGGTAGAATGCACTTCTCCAAACGTGCCTCAGACCTCGCCTGTACAGCCCGAGTCCCCCCCTCCCCCGCTCATCGCTGCTGCTCAATGTACCACTAAGAACTCCTCTCCGGTCGCCATTCTTCCGGTCGCCGTTCTTCCAGCCGCCGCGTCCGACCATGCGGACGGGCAGGAGGACGCCAGGACTTCCAGCCCGGAGGAGGCGGCCGACTCCGCCAGCTCCCGGTCGCTGGACGCTGACCCAGAGCTGGAGCCGAGCGTGACGCTGCTCAGCTTCACTTCCAGGAAGAGTCCTGTGGAAGGTAAGTCCCCTGGGGGTGCCCATCGCTATGGCCGGTGAAGGGCCTGGTGGTAAAATTGTTCTTACAGATATTGGAAAATTTGGCATACCACCTGTAGAAATTTCCTCTTGATATTCACTTTGGTGCAGCCTTGGCATTCCCACTGTTATTGAGACTGCTTTAGGACATCCCCTTTTAGTAATGGTTACATAAGTGAAGTAGAGAAGAGAATACTCCCTGGTAAATCTTTCTATTTGACTCTCACCTCCATAACTTTTAGCCCCTCCACTTATTAAGTTAAATAAGTGAGTTTATGGCAGAAATAGGACGTCGCTAAGTGTTTCCCACAGTCATTGGGGCTGCTTTAGGACATCCCCCTCAGTGCTGTTTACCGAAGTGAAGTGAAAGAGAGAAAAATGTTGGCGTACTACATGTAACCTCTTCTCTTGATATTTAGTTTGGTGCACCACTCGCTCATTGCAGAGTTGCAGCCTTGGCATCGTTAAATTGTTCCCACCGTTATTGGGACTGCTTTAGGACATATCCTTTAGTTATGGGACAGAGGGTAGCCGGCCATAGGCAATGGTGAGCCTATATGGAGGGGGGGGCATTCCCTCATGTCACCCACAAGCTTTATTTTGACATCTGTGTGTGTGTGTTTGTCTTACTGGGTTTTACTCACCTCCCTCATTCCTGGTCCTTCTCTCCCCTCCTGCTGTCAGGGCTCTGTGAGGGAGGGGGAGGCGAGGGCCCCCAGCGGAGCGGACGGGCTGCCACTTCGTGCAGGCGCCTGCCTCGCTTGTGCAAGCGGGGCGGGGAGGGGCCTCTTCTGGGCCGTATCTCCCTCATGTGTGGTCTGGGCGCCATTTCTTCTGGTCTTGTGCGCGCAGGAGGGGGGCGGGGCCTCGTAAACGGCCCCGATCGGTGCCATTCTTCACGCGTGGCGCTTGGGCAAAGCGCGCCGGTCTCCTTCCCTCCTGTCTACGCATCTGGAGGTAATCCCTCTATAATTGGCTGCACTGTCTTCCCAGGAACAGGCGCTTCACTCGACTCCTCTGTCCCCGCTGCGGTCCGTGAGTCTTGCCTTTTTATCCCTTCCTTGCATGTGCTGTGGGATGCTCATGGTTTTCTCTTGTGTCTTCCAGACGGGTCCCATATTACTGCTCAGAATTGTGGTTCCTCACGGTCTCCAACCACCCCCCTCCCCCCCCCCGCATTCTCTAATTTTAAAGGGATTAATAAGAGGGATTAAATTGTGGATTGTCCGGGTTTGGGCTGTCAGTGCCTTGTAACCCGATTTGTTTTGCTTTAATCACCATAATGGAGGCTTCTGGGGATAGCGAGCTAGGGGCCCCCTCAGGGCGGGTTAAGCTCAGTCTTGTGTGGTACATGCCCTCTGAGCGGTCTCAGCGCAGTTTGTGTACCTTGCGCCAGGAGCGTCCTTCTGGAACAGGATAGGGCGGGCGCTTCTGTCCCCAGCCCTCTTTTACCTGCGGCCGACACCCCGCGCCTGCATTTAGCTCCCAGTGAGGGGAAAGCCAGCAGGGGGTCTCAAATGGATTTGGCGCTCTGAGTGGCCAGCCTAGAGAGACATTTATCTCGCTCGGCTGCCGGCAAGGCCACGAGTAAGAAGCGGCATATTGAGCCGGGTTATTCGCTTTTTGCTGATGATGACGACGTTGAGGTGTTTGGCGGTCGGGACTCCATGGAGGGAGGGTGAGTTGTTTCAGGACTCCGACTCCTCAGGGGACCGACCGGGTGGCTATGACGGCGACCCTGGGTCTTCCTCGGACGAGGATTTGTGGCTCCCTGATGACATGGAGAAGTTATCTGCTGTATTTGAGACCTTGCACATTGTACCCCTGAAGGCGGCAAAAAAGAAGCAGGGGGATTTATTTCGGCCTGAGAGAGAGCGGCTTGTTTTTCCTGAACAGGGCCACTTCTCCAAAATGTTTTTTAAGGAATGGGAAAGGCCTAAGGGATTGGACAGACGGTATCCATTCTCTGAGGAGTTGAATCGCCTTTGATCCCGTCCCCCAGAGTTGGATGCCCCTGTGTTGGGGATCTCCAATACCACGGCTATGCCGTCACCCGATACTGCTTCCTTGCGCTACCCTGCTGACCGGCGAATGGATCAGCTGGCTTGTCACGCCTTCACCTTTGTGGGTGCTGGCCTTCGTCCGGTTTGTGCCGCGGCCATCGTCTCCCTAGCCATCAAGAAGGTGAGACGTCTTGTTGATATCGCCATATCTCGCAAGCGGGCGGAGGAGTATAAGGACCTCTTAGCCTGTGCAGCCTTTATTGCATTTGTAGTCTCGGCCATGGACTATAGCGTCCGGCTTGGCGGCAGGGCTTCGGCCCTGCTGGTTGTGCTTCGTCGCTCTATCTGGCTGCGGCAGTGGGCAGCTGACGCCGCTGCCAAGAAATCGCTCACTGCTATCCCCTTTTTGGGGCTTTGGTTATTCGGGGAGCGTCTGGATCTCCTGCCAAAGGATGGGAGACTCCCTCAGCAACGGAAGCCTGTGCGGCCCTTTCGGGGCTCGTCTACTTCTCGCTCCTTTTGCGGGTTAAGAGGCTCTTCCTTTTCAGGTGGCCGCTGAGATTCCTGGGGGCGAGGTAGGTCTTGCGGCCGATCCAATCCCTCTTGGGGAACTAAATCCAAGCCCCCTGCCAAACCCTCTGAGGCATGAGGGGGCGCCCTCACCCATTCTGGTGGGGGGACAGCTTCTGCTTTTTGCTCACGTCTGGAGACTGCACATCTTGGATCGGTGGATTCAGGAGGTGGTGTCCTCGGTTACAAAGTAGGGCTGGCAGCTTGGCCGCCGCCAAGATTTCTTCAGTCGCGGATATCCCAGAACCCATTGACTGTGCAGGGTCTTAGAATGGCTGTTCAACGCCTTCTGCTGTCCGGGGTGATTTGTCCGGTGCCGCACCCGGAGCGAGGTCGAGGGTTCGATTCCAATCTTTTCATGGTACCCAAGAAGGACGGTACTCTGAGGCCTATCCTGGACCTGAAGGGTCTCAACAAGTTTGTCAGTCAGACATTTTCGCATGGAGACCTTACGGTCCGAGGTGAGTTTGCTTTGGCCGGGCGACTTCATGACCACGGTGGACATCAGGGATGCTTACCTGCACATCCCTATATTCCAGGGACATCAGAAGTTTCTGAGGTTTGCGCTGGAGGATCAGCACTACCAGTTTGTGGCGCTGCCGTTTTGGATATCCTCAGCCCCCCGGGTGTTCACCAAGGTGCTGGCTGGCGTTATGGCCCTCCTGAGGAGCCAGGGCATTCGTGTTCTTCCTTATCTGGACGACTTGCTGATTGCTGCTCAATCTCTTCAGCAGACCGAGAGCGACACCCAGATGGTGTTGTCCACTCTCGAGGATTTCGGATGGGTGATCAATTACCCCAAGTCTTTTATCACTCCCTCATTGGTGAGGTCCTTCCTGGGCATGACGTTGGACACCTCTCAGGTCAAGGTTTTCCTCCCCCAGCAGAAGGTGGAGTGCCTTCAGACGCAGGCCTTGCTGTCGTGCCAGCGGCCATCGATCCGTCTGGGGATGAAGCTGGTGGGCCTTAATGGTGTCATGTTCCAAGGCAGTTCCCTTCGCTCAGTTTCACATGAGGCCTCTTCAATTGAATTTGTTAACCGGTTGGGATTGGACACAGGAGTCCCTGGAGCAGGAATTCTCGCTGTCTCCTCGGGCCAGGTGGTCCCTCTCGTGGTGGTTGGACTCCAGAAATCATTTAGTGGGCAGGTCCTTTCTAACTCCTCGTTGGGAGATTGCCACCACGGACACCAGTCTAACCGGCTGGGGAAGTTTTTGGCAATCGCTGAAGTTCCAGGGCCAGTGGGGCCCGCAGGAGGCCCACTTGCCTATCAATCTCCTGGAGCTGAGAGCGATCCGGTTGGTCCTGCTTCATTTGACTCCCCATCTACGGGGTTGTGCGGTCCAGGTCCGCTCAGACAATCAGACGGCTGTCACCTACATCAATCACCATGGCAGGACTCGGAGCAAGCGAGCCCTCAATGAGGTGACCAAGATCCTGACTTGGGCGGAGGAGAATGTCCCCTGCATCTCGGCGGTTTACATCCCCGGGGTGGAGAACCAGGAGGCAGACTCCCTGAGCAGGGAGGTCTCCCGCCTGGGGGAATGGTCTCTCAGCAACAAGATCTTTCACGCTCTGTGTCGCTGCTGGGGTCAGCCAGTCGTGGACCTGTTTGCGTCCCGACACAATCACAAGCTTCCAAGGTTCATCTCCCTGTCAAGAGATCCTCTGGCCTTCGCCACGGACGCTCTGGCAATTCCTTGGACGGAGTTCAGACTCCTTTATGCCTCTCCTCAATTTTCACTCCTGGGTCGAGTGCTGCGCAAGATAGCCCAGGAGGGGGTGCCAACCATTCTGGTGGCTCCCCGTTGGCCGAGGCGGAGTTGGTTCACGGACATAGTTCAGATGTCAGTGGTCGCTATGTCATGCCCAACGATCCAGGGCTTCTCACTCAGGGGCTGCTGCACCACCCCAATTTACAAATGCTGGCTTTGACGGCTTGGCTGCTGAAACCTCCATCTTGATGGAGAAAGGGCTGTCTGCCTCGGTCGTGCGTACCATGATTCAGGCTTGGAAGAAATCCTCCTCCATGATTTATTACAGAGTTTGGCACACCTACATTGCCTGGTGTGAGTCCAAGAGTCTCCCCTGTCGCAAATTCCCTTTTTCAAGGATTTTGGAGTTCTTACAACATGGGTTGGATTCAGGTCACCAGCTGAGTACCCCCAAGGGCCAAGTTTCGGCCTTGGCAACTTTTTCCCAAAGATCCTTCGCCAATCATAGACTTGTCAAGACTTTTTTCCAAGAAGTTACTCATGTACGTCCACTGCGTAAGCCTGTGTTACCGGTGTGGGATGTGAACTTGGTGCTTTCTGCTCTCCAGGGTCCTCCTTTGGAGCCCTTGTGCGATGCTGCTCTATCCATTTTGACTTTAAAGGTGGTCTTTTTGGTAGCGATCACTTTGGTGCGTCGCATTTCAGAACTGGCTGCGCTGTGTATGAAGCCTCCTTATTTTGAGCGGCATCAGGATAAGGTGGTATTTCGCCTTAAACCAGATTTTTTGCCTAAGGTTGTTTCTTCCTTTCACCTTAATGAGGACATTGTTTTGCCTTCTTTGTGTCCCGCACCTTCTAATTCTAAGGAAAGGACCCTCCATGCCTTGGATGTGGTCAGAACTATTAAGTACTACCTGATTGCAACTCAATCTTTCAGGAAGTCGGATTCTCTATTCATCCTCACTGACGGGCTTAGGAAGGGTCTGCCTCCAGCCAAATCCACTCTCAGCAAGTGGATCAGGCAGGCGGTGGTGCAAGCGTTCTCTGCCAAGGGGAAAGAGCCTCCCTTTCGTGTTACTGCTCATTCTACTAGGGCTATTGGTGCCTCCTGGGCTTTTCAGCACCAGGCCTCTGTTGAGCAAGTTTGTAAGGCCGCTACTTGGTCTTCTGTTAGTACCTTTACTAAGTTTTACAAGGTTGATGTTAGGGCCTCAGCTGATGCTGTTTTTGGCCGAGGGGTGCTTCAGGCGGTAGTGTCATGAACTACATGCTGTTGCTCACTGGGGATCCCACCCTATTTTGGACACTGCTTTTGGATGTCCCACATTGTAGAAATGGAGCGACCTGAACAGGACACTGGGAAAAATAAAATTCTGTGAGTACTCACCTGTAGAATGGTTTTTGACGGTGTCCTGTTCAGGTCGCTCCATCCCACCCTTGTTCTTGTTATCTCCTTTTGCCTGTTATGGTGATACCTTTGTATTGGATTTTGTCCTTTTGGGTTTTCTCTTGATACAGTACATGTTGAAGCTATGTGAAGTAACATGGTTTCTTGGCCTCCCGGCATGTCTCTGTTTTACTGATTTTGAACCACTGGGGATTTTTGGGAGACATCTGCCTTATATGGAGCCGGGATGAGCTACGATTTTCATCTTGCAGTCACTGCGCCACCTTGTGGCGGATTACCCACATGTCAGAAATGGAGCGACCTGAACAGGACACCGTCAAAAACAATTCTACAGGTGAGTACTCACAGAATTGTATTTTTCCCTTGGTTGTTGCTTAGGGTTTCACCTCTATTATTGGATCTGCTTTAGGACATTGCTGTCAGTGCTGTTTACCTAAGTCAACCAATAGAGAGAGAGGAGGATTTTGGCGTATTACCTGTAACCTTTTTCTCTTCACTTTGGTTTCCCACCATTATTGGGATTGCTTTAGGATATTCTCCTTACTAATAGAGAAAAGAGGATGCTGGCATACTACCTGTAGAAATTTCTTCTTGTGGACCACTCGCCCATTGCTGGTTGTAGCCCTAGCATTGCTAAAAGAACTCCCCAATGTTATTTGGACTGCTTTAGGACATCCCCTTCGGTAGGAGACTGTTTGGTCCATCCAGTCTACCCTTATGTATATACTGTATGTTCTCTTCATCTTAGCATAGATGGATGCTTATTTCAAGCATACTTAAATTCACTTACCGTTGATTTTTCCACTACCTCTGCTGGAAGTTTGTTCCAAGCATCTACTACTAATATTTTCCCTATATCCAGTCCAGGTCGTCCCAGAGTAATGACATGTGGGTATTCCGCCCCCATGGGGCGCAATACCCACATGTCGTTACTCTGGGCTGGCCTGGACTGGATATTCTCAAAAACAATTCTTCTACAGGTCAATTTCACAGAATTGTATTTTTCGAATGTTGCTCCTGATTATGCCTCAGACTAGCTTCAGGGTGTTCTATCATTAAGGTTCTTCTTAAAAACACTTCCCTCCTTAACCTTATTCAGTCCTTTTGACATATTTAAAGGTCTTCATCATGTCTCCTCTTTCCCTGACTTTGGTGCACCAATCAAGCTTCACAGGGTTGCAGCCTTGGAACTGCTAAGAGAGCTTTTTATCGTTATTGGGACTGCTTTAAGACATCCCCCTTGGTCCGGTTTACCTAAGTGAGCTAATAGAGAGAAAATAAGTTTTGACATACTACCTGTAAAATGATTCTCTTGATATCGGCTTTGGTGCACCAATCAACCTTTGCAGGGTTGCAGCCTTGGCATTGCTAAGAGAGGTTTCCATCGTTATTGGGACTGCTTTAGGACATCCCCCTTGGTACGGTTTACCTAAGTGAACTAATAGAGAGAAAATAAGTATTTGACGTGCTACCTGTAAAATTATTCTATTGATATAGGCTTTGGTGTACCAATCAACGTTTGCAGCCTTGGAATTGGTAATATAGGTTTCCATCATTATTGGGACAGCTTTAGGACATCCTCCATCATTGCCATTTACCTAAGTAAACTGATACTACCTGGTGCACAAATCAGCCATTGCAGGGTTGTAGTGGAGAGACCCCCACTGTTATTGTAACTGCTTTAGGACATCCCCATTAGTGCTGATTTGGAATACTCCCAGGAAAAATAGCTTCTTGACTTACCTTGTGTGCATCAATCTCGGATTCCCTCATCACCCCCATGATTTAGCCCTGCTCCTCGGCAAAGAAATATGCCAGGACTTATGGGCGAAACAAAAGTTTATTTTCCCATTGCATGGCATGGCCTGCTTCACAAAGTCATTACATCTGGGTAATCCGCCACAAGGTGGCGCAGTGTACTGCAGAAGAGTTGTGGCTCCTCCCGGTACCATATAAAAACGGAATCACCATAGACTTATCCAGTTTTTGATTCTGCGAAGAAGATGGCTCTCTCTATTGTGCAGGTGAGCGGGGCAATCAAGCCTGCGGCCCTGCATGGCTATTTCCAGTTTCCGGACCCTCTGTGCCTCTCAGCCTCGGCTGACGGATCGGGTGAAGGTAGAGGAGCACTAGGGTCAAGTGCTCAAGGAGCGCAGCTCCAAGCCGCAGACCCTGTACCACAAAGGGGAGCCGGCCATAGGCTTTATGGTGAGCCTGCTAGGGATGTAGAGTTCCCGTCCTGGCTGTCCTGGAGTGTTTTTGCTTGTTCTGGCATTTTGGGGTGTCCCCCCCCCCCCCCCCCCCCCGGCCTGGGCTCTTGCCGCTGCTCGCTCGCTTTCCTCTCTCCCTCCCCGTCGTGTGCTCGGGGGAGGGGGGGCGGGTGGTAGCGGCGAGGGTGTTTTTTGCTGTGTTTCATTCTGTTTTTACTGTGTTTTAACTGTTTTTCGCCGCCTCGCCACTTTGTACTACGCGTATTGCGTCGTCCTCCCGCGGCATGTGCTGCGGGATACTTATGTCTTTCAGGCGGGACAACTGTGGGTTGTGGTTTCTCCCGGTCCTACCCCTTACCATCCCTCATACTCCCTTACTGGCTTCTGGGGGCATCCCTTGGGGGGGGGGGAATCCCGGGTGGCTTTTATTAGCCTTTACCCTGTGCTGGCCTGTTGCGCCTGTGTTAATCACCATATGGAGGCTTCTGGGGATAGCGTGCTTGGGGGTCCTTCGGGGCAGTCCCGGCTGTGTGCCATGTGTGGGGTATCCCTTGTGAGTAACAGTGTCACGGTGTGCGTGCCGTGCGCCCAAGGTATCCTTGCGCTCCAGTCTGGGCTGCCTGCTTTGCTTCCCAGCTCTGCTTCCCCTTCGGCATCGCCTACCCCCCTGCGCCTGCATTTAGCCCCCGGCGAGGGGGATACTAGCAGGGGGTCACAGTCTGATCTGGCACTGCGTGTGGCCAGTATTGAAAGGCAGATGGCCAGGCCTGTTCCACGTAAGGCCTCTGGCAAGAAGCGGCACCTAGCTCCTGTGACATCCCTGAGGAGGATGAGGGACCTGATACTTTTGTTGGCCTGTACCCCTTAGAGGAGGGGGAACTCTTTCAGGACTCTGACTCCTCTGGGGACCAGCAGAAGGGTTACGGCAGTGACCCTGGGTCGGCGTCTGGGGAGGACTCATGGTTCCCAGAGGACACTGATAGCCTGTTAGCTCACATTTTTGAAATCTTGCACATTGTCCCCCCTGAGGTGGCTAAGAGAAAGCAGGGCGTCCTGATAAACAGCGCCTGGAGTTCCCTGAGCAGAGCCATTTCACTAATATGGTGCTCAAGGAGTGGGAACGTCCTAGTAGATTGCCCGCGGTGCCCAAGGGGTGGGATAGGAGGTATCCCTTTCCTGCTGACCTGGTCAAGCGATGGTCGTGTCCCCCTGAGGTGGATGCTCCCGTGCTAGGGCTGTCCAACACCTCGGGCATGCCTTCCCCTGACACTACTCCACTGCGGGACAGCGAGGACCGGCGTATGGATCAGCTGGCCTGCCATGCTTTTACGTGTGTGGGGGCTGGGCTGCGCCCGGTCTGCGCTGCTGCTATTACAGCTATTGCCCTTAAGAAATAGCTCAAGCATCTCCTTGATGGCGCTACGGCTGGTAACTGGGGGAGAATTATAGGTCCCTTTTGCATTGCACTGTTTTTGTTGCCTTTGTCCTTACTGCCATGGATGATGCGGTATGGATGTGTGGTATGGCCTCTGCCCTTTTGGTGGCTATACACCGCTCTTTTTGGCTGCGTGGGCGGCTGATGCTGCCGCTAAGAAGGCTCTCACTGGGCTCCCCTTTACCGGGCTGCGGCTCTTTGGTGAGCGTCTGGATGTTTTAGCCAAGGATCGTAGGCTGCCTCAACGTAGGAGGCAGCCTCGGCCTTTTCGGGGGTCCTTCTCTTCCCTCCCCTCCTTTCGTGCCCCCAGAGGAGGTCGTGGCTCCCTCTTCTCGGGTACCCGCAGGGATTCTTGGGGCTGTGGCAGGTCCCGTGGTCGTTGCGGTCTCTCATGGGGCCCCAAGCCCAAACCTTCCCCCAAGCGCCCTCAGGCATGAGGATGCGCCCTCACCCATCCGGGTGGGGGGACGACTTCGGCTTTATGCTCACGTCTGGAGGCTTTGCGTCTCAGACCGGTGTATTCAGGAGGTGTTATCCTCCGGTTACAAGATAGTTTGCAGCCTGGCTGCCCCCAAGATTCATTAGGTCCTGGATGTCTCGAAACCCTCTGTCAGCTCAGGGTTTGCGCCTTGCGGTTCAACGTCTGTTGAAGTCAGGAGTCATTTGCCTGGTGCCTTCCCAGGAACGGGGTCGAGGGTTCTACGCCAACCTGTTCACGATCCCCAAAAAGGACGGGTCCCTGAGGCCCATCCTGGACTTGAAGGGTCTCAACAGGTTTGTCAGGTTCAAGCACTTTCGCATGGAGACTCTACGCTCGGCGGTCAGTACTCTGCGCCCGGGCGACTTCATGACCTCCGTGGACATCAAGGATGCATACCTTCACGTGCCAATCTTTCCAGGTCATCAGAGATTTCTCAGGTTCGCTCTAGAGGATCAGCATTACCAGTTTGTGGCTTTACCGTTCGGTATCATCTCGGCGCCTCGGGTGTTCACCAAGGTGCTGGCTCTGCTGCGGAATCAGGGCATTCGCATCCTTCCTTACCTGGATGACATTCTGCTTGCAGCTCAGTCCCTTCATCAGGCCGAGAGGGATACTCTGGTGGTGACCTCCACTCTCGAGTCCTTCCGCGGGGTGATCAACTATCCCAAGTCTTCACTGTCTCCGTCCTTGGTGAGGTCCTTTCTGGGCATGACTCTGGATACCTCTCGGGTCAAGGTATTCCTGCCTCAGCAGAAGGTGGAGGGCCTTCAGAAGCAGGCACGGACTCTGCTCTTGTGTCCCCATCCTTCCATCCGGCAAGGGATGCAGTTAGTGGGTCTGATGGTGTCCTGCTTCGAGGCGCCCCCCTTTGCTCAGTTTCACATGAGACCTCTTCAGTTGCACCTCTTGTCAGTTTGGGATCGGCACCCTGTGTCCCTGGATCAGGAGTTTGTTCTGTCCCCCCTGGCCAGACAGTCCCTCTCGTGGTGGCTGGACTCAGGGAACCCTTTAATGGGCAGGACCTTTCTGCCTCCGTGCTGGGAGACTGTCACCGCGGATGCCAGTATGACCGGTTGGGGGGGCCTTTGGAAGTCTCTGAAGTTCCAGGATCGGTGGGGCCCCCAGGAGGCCCATGCTCCATCAATGTCCTGGAACTGAGGGCGATCAGGTTGGTTCTGTCTCAGCTGACCACACACCTTCGGGGTCGGGCTGTTCAGATCCGCTCGGACAACCAGACGGCGGTTTCCTACATCAATCATCAGGGAGGGACTCGGAGCAAGCAAGCCCTCACGGAAGTGTCTCTGATACTGTCTTGGGTGGAAGAGAATGTCCCCTGCATCCCGGCGGTTTACATTCTGGGGGTGGAGAACCAGGAGGCAGACTCCCTGAGCAGGGGGACGTCTTGGCTGGGGGAATGGTCCCTCAGCAACAAGATTTTTCACTCCTTGTGTCACCGCTGGGGTCAGCCGGATGTGGACCTGTTTGCGTCCCGCCACAATCACAAGCTTCCCAGGTTTGTCTCCCTGTCTCAGGACCCTCTGGCCGTCGCCACAGATGCGCTAGCAATGCCTTGGACAGAGTTTCGGCTCCTCTATGTGTTCCCTCCCCTTCCTCTGCTGGGCAGGGTGCTGCGCAAGATAGCCCAGGAAGGGGTACCAGCCATTCTGGTGGCCCCCTGTTGGCCAAGGATGGTGTGGTTCGCAGACATCGTGCAGTTGGCAGTAGATCAGTATGCCCTGCCCAAGGATCCAGATCTGCTCACTCAGGGACAACTGCGCCATCTCAATTTAAAAACGCTGGCTTTAACGGCTTGGCTGCTGAAACCTCCATCTTGATGGATAAGGGTTTGCCGGCTTCTGTTGTTGATACCATGATTTGGGGTAGGAAGAAGTCCTTGTCCTTTATCTACTACAGGATCTGGCATGCTTACATTGCCTGGTGTGAGTCCAAGTCTCTTCCTTGTCGGGTGTTTTCTATCCCTAGGATTCTGGAATTTTTACAACATGGTTTGGATTCGGGCCTTCAACTCAGTACCCTCACGGGGCAGGTGTCAGCTCTGGCTTTTTTTTTTCCCAAAGATCCTTTGCCAATCACCGGTTGGTTAAGACTTTTTTTCCAGGGAGTTACTCATGTGCGTCGGCCACATAAGCCTATGCTACCTGTTTGGGGCCTGAATCTGGTGTTGTCTGCTCTGCAGGGTCCTCCCTTTGAGCCTATACGTGGGGCTGCTTTGCCCATTCTGACTCTTAAGGTGGCTTTTTTGGTGGCCGTTACTTCTGTCAGGCGAGTTTCTGACCTGGCGGCGCCTTCCATCAAACTTCCCTATTTTGAAAGGCATCAGGATAAGGTGGTGTTTCGGCTTAAGCCGGATTTCTTGCCTAAGGTTGTGTCTGCTTTTCATCTCAATCAGGACATTGTTTTGCCCTCTTTGTGTCCTAACCCTGCTAATTCCAAGGAGCGGACCCTTCACTCTTTGGATGTTGTCAGGGCTCTGAAGTTTTATTTGGTTGCTACTGAGTCTTTTAGGAAATCTGAAGCTCTTTTTGTTCTTCCTGCTGGACCTAGGAAGGGTTGCCTCCGGCTAAAACTACTATCAGCAAGTGTATCCGTCAGGTGGTGGGGCAGGCCTATTCTGCCAGGGGGAAGGTTCCTCCTTTTAGGGTTACTGCTCATTCCACTCGTGTGGTTGGTGCCTCTTGGGCTTTTCAGCACCAGGCTTCTGTTGAACAAGTTAGCAAGACCGCTACTTGGTCTTTTAGTTTTACAAGGTTGATGTTAAGGCCTCAGCTGATGCTGCTTTTGGCCGCAAGGTAATTCAGGCGGTAGTGGTTTGAACTTCCTGCTGTTACTCTTTGGGGATCCCACCCTACTTTATGGACACTGCTTTTGGATGTCCCAGATGTAATGACTTTGTGAAGCAGACTGTGCCATGCAATGGGAAAAAGACAATTCTGTGAGTACTCACCTGTAGAATTGCTTTTACCATGCATGGCACGACTTGCTTCACCCCACCCTGGTTATCGTTATTCTTGGTTGCCTCTTGGGGTTGGGGTTTTTCGTTTTTATATGGTACCGGGAGGAGCCACAACTCTTCTGCAGTACACTGAGCCACCTTGTGGCGGATTACCCAAATGTAATGACTTTGTGAAGCAGGCCGTGCCATGCATGGTAAAAGCAATTCTACAGGTGAGTACTCACAGAATTGTCTTTTTCAGACCCTTACGACTTTCAAGGAATTGTGTTCTTTGTCCCATACTGTGTGCGTTAACGATTGCCGGAGTTCGTCTTTAGGAAGATGCGACCGGGCAACTACTTTTACCATAATTCCCCTTTTAGGGTCATTATACAGCCTTTCCAGGCCAGGGTAAGAAGTACGAGAAAAGAAATTCACGTAATACTGAATAACCCGCTTGTTCTAATTGGGGCGATGCATGTGTATAAATAAAAGTGATGCCGGGCAGCCTCGCCATCACATGTTTGCCGCAGTCATGGGAAAAGCCTTCTGGGAATTTATAGCTGCCATGTGTTGTGTCTCCACAGCGCTGACTGCTGCGGCTGCACCAAAGATGTGGCAGAAACCAAAAGATGAGATCCCACATGCGGAGGAGGTTTCGCCATCAAATGTCGAGGTGAGAACCGAGGTTTCCGGTAAGAACGACTTTGCAGTTTAGTCTTCATGTGTTAAGCTCCCCGGATTGACTCCCCTATAGACCTATCTAAAAGGAGGTACTTTTTTCGGAATAGGGCAATATTCTCTTTTCTTTCCAATCTATTCCATCACGTCCAGAAGTCATCACGATTGGGTAGCTCCGCCCCCAAGGGGGCATTGACTGCAGGATCAGAGATGTGGCCCCTCCCGGCCCCCTATAAAGGCAGCTGCCTCTCAACCCAGGCCCCAGTTCTTTTCGATCGCTTACACTCTCTCAGACTTTTAGCAGCAGAGCGGCGCCCCTTAGCCTGTTGGCCGTCTGCAGGATCCTATTTCCTCGGATCTCCTCTGACCCATCCTGGCCTCCCAGCTTTGGCTGATTACCAGGGATCCGTGTACGGTAGGGTAAAACGCAGGGGTCTGCCGCTCCTCCCACATCATATCTTCCTCTCTCCCTCGCCGTGCGGTGGTCCCTGCGGGCTCCTTGCGGATCCATGGGGGGGGGGTCGCGATGGCAGGCGGCGCTCGGCCCCGCTACTAGGCCTCCCTGCTGATGCGCCGGGGGCGGAGTCAAGGGCGGCGGCGCGCAGGCTGGCCGTCGCTCCAGTGACGCTCCCCCGGCCGGATTCTTCTAGAAACGCGCGCTGCTGTGGCGCAGCTGGCCTGGCCTCGGTGGTGTATCCCTCTTGCCTGTCTTCTCCGTAGCGCTGCTCAGCGCGGTCGTGAGTCCCTCTTATTACTGTCATTCTTTTAAGGGGGAAAAGGGGGATAGATTCTTATATTTTATGTGATATTATGGTCACTGTTTATTTCCATGTATTTTGCTATAATGTGTTTGTGTTATACATGACATTATGGGTCATATTGTAATTACTGTATTTTCCCTACATCCAGTCCAGGCCGTCCCATATCTCACGATTGGGTGTTCGTCCCTAGGGGGCGCTTGACTGCAAGATCAAAGATGTAGCTCCTCCCGGCCCCTATAAAGGCAGCTGTCCCTCTATCATTCCCCAGTCGTTCATCTTGCAGTTTGGCTGCACAAGATCGTTGGCACTCTCTCAGATATCGGCAGCAGAGCGGGGCCACCTAGCCCGTCGGCCGCTGCGGACTCTATTTCCATGGATCCCTTCTGACCCACTCCTGCCTCCCAGCCCTTGGCTGCTACGGGATCCGTGACGGTAGGGTGAACGCCGGGGTCTGTGGCATTCAGCAGAGCTCACGCTCTGGGCCGCAGACCTTATGCTAAAAGGTAGCCGGCCACAGGCTTATGGTGAGCCTGAGGGGGAACCACTATGTATAGTCCTGAGTGGAACAGGACAAGATTAGCATTTTTGTATGTGCCCTCCCTGCCCACAAGCTTTATTTCTGTGTATTCACTGCTGTGTTTGGTGGTTTTACTAGCGCTCCTCAGTGATTGCAGTGAGGAGCGGTCTCTGGCTGCTTACTCACCTCCCTGCGTTCCCCCGTCGGGTGGCCGGGACGCGCGCCTCTCGGCTGTCGTGCCCCGCGGGCCCCTGCCACATCGCCGTGTGCGGCGCTGGCTGTGATAGACGGGGGGGGAGAACGCTTGGCAGTACTCGTACATGCCGCTGCCCTCGCTACAGGGGCCGCCGCCATTGCAGCCTCGAAGCAGGCGTCGCTCTTCTCGTGATGCTCCTCGTAGGGGGGCGGGGCCCGGCGTCGGCGCGCTGCTGACGTCGCGCCGGTGCTGCCCCCCTGAGGATCATTACAGAAGGTGGCTGGGCCGACGCTCTGTTGCTGCTGCTCTCTGCTGCTGGTTATCCCTCCTGTCGATGTAGTGATTCCCTCTTTCTTGATGCTTGCTTTTTGCCATTGTATATGCTAAGGCTGACCAGGGGCTCTCTTCCTCTCTCTTTTTTGTATAGATTGTGGGCTAGGTTGAGGGTTGTGGTTCCTCCCGATCCCCCTTTTTCCAAGTGTACAACACGGCCTGTTTCATTTAATCCTTACTTCTGGGTATTCTGCCACAAGGTGGCGCAGTTGACTGCAGAAGATTTGTGGCTCCTCCCGGCCCCATATAAAACCAGGAATCACTAAAAGACCCCCAGTGTTTCTGTGCAGTCATACTGCGAAGACCAGAAGATGGCTCTCTGCGGTTATTCGCAGGTGAGCGGGGCAACCTAGCCTGCAGCCCTGCAAGCCTATTCCCACCCACTTCCGGACCCTTCTGCCTCCCAGCCCTGGCTGTCGGATCGGGTGGCGGTAGGGGAGCGCCTGGGTCGAGGTGCTCGGTGAGCTTTGCTCCAGACCACAGACCCTGTTACTGAAGCTGGTCCACAGGCCTAGGGGGACGGAGGAACCAAAGCTGACTGTGTTGTGCATTCTCGGGGTGAGTCCTATATTGGGGACTGTGCTGTGTGGGGGACTCTTGTTATTGGGGGCTCCGTTCTCCCCCCCCCCCTCCCCCTCCATTCAGACCAGTTGTACCCACGCGCTGTGCGTTCTCTCCTCCCGTCCCCCCCTCTCCCTCCCCTCGCCTCCCACTTCTCTATTCCGCATTTCTGCCGGGGCGGGGGGGGGGTTGTGGGTGGTCGGGGTGGGCACAAGCGGGCTATCGCTGCTCGCTGCGGTGTTTTTTTATCCCGCCAGGAGTCTTTGTGATCTGGCATGGCTGACGTTGGCGCCATTGTTAGTATGGCCGCCGGCGTCTCGCGCCCTTTTGTGGCCCGCCAATCGAGGAACGTTGGCGCCATTTTGGAAGGCTCCACACTTTGCTGCTGGGCCTCCCTCTGCTGCTTGGCCCCTCTCCCTTCGTCACTGGTGTTCCCTTGCAGTCGCCTGGCTCCTGTGCGTGCTGTGGTGCAGCTCAGCTGGTCCGTGAGTGATCCGATGGGGGTTGGTTTTTTGGTGCATGTGCTGTGGGATGATCATGATTGTATTGCTTATGTCTTGCAGACGGGATTCAGCATTGTGGTTTCTCCTGGTCCAATACCCCTCCCCCCCCCCCTCTGCCTGTCCCGACTCTGTGGGGCATCCCTTGGGGGCATCCCGAGTTGGCTCTGTTTAGCCATTATTCCTGGTGGGCTGACTGTGCCCTGTTTGATAATCACCATATGGAGGCTTCTGGGGATAGCAAGCTTGGGGGGCCCCTCGGGGCAGCCTCGGCTGTGTGTCATGTGTGGGGCATCCCCTTTGAGTGGTGGTGGCGCGGTTTGTGTGCCGTGCGCCCGAAGTATTATTGCGGATCAGGCTGGGCCGAGCGCTTCTCTTTCCAGTCCTGCGTTCCCTACGGCATCTCCTGCCCCTCCATGCCTGCATTTAGCACCCAGTGAGGGGGATACTAGCAGGGGGTCGCAATCGGATCTGGCGCTGCGCGTGGCCAGCATTGAACAGCAGTTGGCCCGACCGGCGGCGGGCAAGGCCTCTGGCAAGAAACGGCACCTTGACGCCGCGATGTCCCTATTTTCTGAGGAGGATGAGGGCCTTGATGTGTATGGCGGCCGTGACTCCCCGGAGGAGGGGGAGCTTTTCCGTGACTCAGAGTCCTCTGGGGATCGTCAGGTCGGTTACGACAGTGACCTAGGGTCCTCCTCTAATGAGGATACCTGGCTCCCGGATGATACCGATAGGCTACTGTCGGCGATTTTCGGGACATTGCACATCGCCCCCCTAAGGCGGCGAAAAAGAAGCAGGGCAAGCTTTTCCGTCCTGGAAAGCAACGCTTGGAGTTCCCGGAACAGGGACATTTCTCCAATATGGTGCTTAAGGAGTGGGAATGTCCTAACAGATTACCCTCGGTGCCCAAGGGCTTGGACAGAAGGTATCCCTTTCCGGCTGATTTGGTTAAGCACTGGTCGTGTCCTCCTGAGGTGGACGCTCCGGTCCTGGGGCTGTCTAACACTTCGGTCATGCCGTCCCCTGACACTACTACACTGCGTGATAGCGCGGACCGGCGTATGGATCAGTTGGCTTGTCACGCTTTCACCTTTGTGGGGGCAGGCTTGCGCCCGGTCTGCGCCGCGGCCATTATGGCCATTGCCATTAAGAGGAAGGTCAGGTGCCTTGCTGAGGCCGCTATGTCTGGAAAGAGAAAGTAGGATTATAGGGACCTCTTGTTTTGCTCTGATTTCATAGCCTTTGTGCTGGCTGCCAGGGATGATGCCGTCCGGCTGGGCGGTAGGGCCTCGGCCCTCTTGGTGGCTATGAGTCGGTCTGTTTGGTTGCGTCAGTGGGCGGCTGACACTGCAGCTAAGAAGTCTCTCACCGGGCTTCCCTTCACGGGTCTCCAGCTTTTTGGTGAGCGTCTGGATGTTCTGGCCAAGGATGGTAGGCTCCCCCAGCGTCGGAAGCAGACGTCCTTCAAGGGGAGGTTGTGGCCCCCCCTTTCTCAGGTAGTCGCAGAGACTCTTGGGGCCGAGGCAGATCCTGCGGTCGCCCCGGTCTCTCCAGGGGGACCAAGTCTAAACCCCCTCCCAAGGCTCCTCAGGCATGAGAAGGCGCCCTCACCCGACCGGGTGGGGGGGCGGCTTCGGCTTTTTGCTCACGTCTGGAGGATGGATGGAAGACTGGTGGATTCAGGAGGTGGTGTCCTCCGGTTACAAGATAGTTTGCAGCCTGGCCTCCCCCAAGATTCCTCCGATCCCGGATATCTCTAAACCCTGTGTCGGCTCAGTGTCTGCGTCTAGCCGTTCAACGTCTGTTGGAGTCGGGAGTCATTTCTCAGGTACCTCACCAGGAACAGGGTCGGGGGTACTACTCCAATCTGTTCACGGTGCCCAAGTTGACTCCCCACCTTCAGGGTTGTGCTGTACAGGTCCGCTCGGACAATCAGACGGCGGCCGCCTACATCAATCATCAGGGGGGGACTCAGAGCAAGAGAGCCCTCAAGGAGGTGTCTCTGATACTGTCTTGGGCGGAAGAGAATGTCCCTTGCATCTTGGCGGTTCACATTCCGGGAGTGGAGAACCAGGAGGCAGACTCCCTGAGCAGGGGGACGTCTCGACTGGGGAAATGGTCCCTCAGCAACAAGGTTTTTCACTCCCTGTGTCACCGCTGGGGTCAGCCGGATGTGGACCTGTTTGCGTCCCGCCACAACCACAAGCTTCCCAGGTTTGTCTCCCTGTCACAGGACCCTCTGGCCTTCGCCACGGATGCGCTAGCAATGCCTTGGACGGAGTTTCGGCTCCTTTGTGTTCCCTCCAATTTACGGACGCTGGCTTTGACGGCTTGGCTATTGAGACCGCTATCCTGACGGAGAAAGGGTTATCGGCCATGGTCGTGCACACTTTGAGTCAGGCACGGAAGAAATCTTCTTTCATGATATACTACAGAATTTGGCGGGCCTATATTGCTTGGTGCGAGGCCAAGAGCCTTCCTTGCCGAAAATGTGTTATTTCCAGGATTCTGGAGTTCTTACAACACGACTTAGACTTGGGTCTCCAGCTGAGCACTCTCAAGGGTCAGGTCTCGGCTTTAGCCATCTTTTTCCAGAGGTCCAATGCCAACCATAGGTTGATCAAGACTTTTTTTCCAGGGAGTCACCCATGTCCGGCCACCGTGTAAGTCAGTATTACCGGTGTGGGACTTGAATTTAGTACTATCTGCTCTCCAGGGTCCTCCTTTCGAGCCTTTGAGCGATGCTGTATTGTCTATATTGACTCTCAAAGTGGTCTTTTTGGTAGCGATCACCTCGGTGCGTTGTGTATCTAAACTAGCCACACTTTGTATGAAACCACCCTACTTTGAGCTGCACCAGGATAAGGTGGTTTTTCGCTTCAAATCTGATTTCTTACCTAAGGTCGTTTCTCCTTTTCACCTTAATGAGGAAGTTGTCTTACCTTCCTTGTGTACAGCACCGGCTAATTCCAAAGAACGGACCCTCCATGCTTTGGATGTGGTCAGAGCCATAAAGGATTACCTGGCTGCGACCGAATCCTTCAGGAAATCGGATTTGCTCTTTGTCCTAACAGAGGGTTCTAGGAAAGGATTGCCACCCCCCAAGTCCACTCTCACTAAGTGGATCAGACAGGCGGTGGTACAAGCATATTCTGCCAGGGGGAAGGAACCCCCTTTTCGGATCACAGCTCATTCTACCAGAGCTATTGGTGCATCTTGGGCTTTTCAGCACCAGGCATCGGTGGAGCAAGTTTGTAAGGCTGCAGCTTGGTCTTCTGTTCATACTTTTACAAAGTTTTACAAGGTGGGCCTCAGCTGATGCTGTTTTTGGCCGAAAGGGTCTTCAGGCGGTGTATGTAGGGAAAAATACAATTCTGTGAAACTCACCTGTAGAATTGTGCTCATTATGTCCTCTATGCCTGTTATGGTGATCAACCATTTTTGTTCATAGGACACGGTTTTTTTCTAGTTGTTTGCTGGTTAGAGTACAAACTGAAGCTATGTGAAGTAACATGGTTTCTTAGGCCTCCCAGCCTGCCCTCTTTTGTTGAATACTGCTTTTAAACCACTGGGGAATGATAGAGGGACACCTGCCTTTATAGGGGGCCGGGAGGAGCTACATCTTTGATCTTGCAGTCAAGCGCACCCTAGGGGCGAACACCCAATCGTGAGATATGGGACGGCCTGGACTGGATGTATCCAAAAACAATTCTACAGGTGAGTTTCACAGAATTGTATTTTTCTCTTTTTGATTTTAGACTGTGGGCTGAAGGTTGAAGGTTGTGGTTTCTCCTGGTCCCCATTGTTAAAAAGAGGGATCGGCTACTAGGCTTAGGCCATTAGTGTCTATTAGCCTTAATGAATATTTTTTTATTCAAAATCACCATAATGGAGGCATCAGGGGATAGTGAGCCGGGCACCCCACTTGGGCAAGACAGGCTCTGCCCCTTGTGCAGACGGAATCCCCTGGGCGGATTCAGCACAATTTGTTCAACTTGCACCAGAGGCATTGTTTTGGACCATGAGCGGGCAGTCGCTCCTGACCTTAGTCCTGCATTACCACCGGCCTCTCCGGATCCTCCGCTGCTGCAGGTAGCCCCTAGTGAAGGGGGAGCCAGCAAGGGGACACACTGATTTTGCGCACAGGCTGGCTAGCCTTGAGAAACAGATCTCGTTGGCAGCCCCTAAAAAGGCCTTGAGTAAGAAGTGGCATTTGGAGCCGGTTTACTCGGATGATGATTTTTATGATTCTTTGGGCTCTGCGGAGGAAGGTGAGTCGCCAGATGACCCACTCTAAGTGGCTGAGTTGCTCTCAGCTGGAGACGACAGCATTTTGATACCTTAGCCAGAATGGCTAAGAGGAAAAAGGGCGATTTGTTTCGGCCTGAAAGACAGCGGCGGGCTTTTCCCTAGCAGCCGCACTTTTCTAATATGATACTTAAGGAATGGGAGAGGCCCAACAAGCTACCGTCAGTTCCCAAGGGCCTGAATAGACGGTACCCTTTCCCTGCCGAGTTGATTAGGTTGTGGTCTCATCCTCCCGAGGTGGACCCTCCGGTTTCAGGTCTGTCCAACACCACGGTTATGTCGTCACATGACAATGCTTCTTCACGTGATCCTGCAGACAAACGCATGGATCAGTCGTCTTGCCATGCTTTTACCTTTGTTGGTTCCCTCTTACGGCCTGCGTGTGCCACGGCAATTGTTTCCCTAGCCACGAGGAGAAAGGTTAAACACCTTGTGGCTAAGGCTAAATCTCGCAAACGGGCAGAGGAACTTAAGGAGCTCAGGACCTGTTTGGATTTCATCGGCTTTGTTGTTACTGCCATGGATGATGTGGTCAGGCTCGGTGCCAGAATTTCGGCCTTGCTTGTAGCATTACGCCGTTCACTGTGGTTGAAGCAGTGGTCGGCCGATGCGGCCGCCAAGAAGTCCCTCACAAGTTTGCCCTTTGTGGTGGGTCGGCTGTTCGGGGAGCGACTGGACCTTTTAGTCAAGGATGGTAAGCTCCCTCAGAGAAGAAAGCCTACTCTGCCCTTTCTGCACTCCTCTTCTTACCGGCCCTTTCGGGGAGGAAGAGGTTCTTCATTTTCCGGTGCCCCCAGAGATACCGGGGGCAGAGGAAGGTCCCGCAGCCAGCCCAATCCCTCCTAGGGAGCTAAGCCCAAATCCCCAGCCAAACCTTCCCAGGCATGAGGGGGCGCCCTCACCCGTATGGGTGGGGGGACTGCTTCTGCTGTTTGCTCCAATCTGGAGATGCCACGTCTCGGATCTTTGGATTCAAGAGGTGGTGTCATCAGGTTACAAGAGCTGGCAGCCAGACCACCCACAAAGTTTCTGTGTTCAAGGACATCCCAAAATCCGCTAAAAGCAGAGGCTTTGAGAGCAGCTGTTCAGCACCTTCTGCCGATAGGGGTGATTTACCATGTGCCCCGGCAGAAGCAGGGTCAGGGATTCTACTCCAACCTGTTAACGGTCCCCAAGAAGGATGGATCGCTGCGGCCGATCTTGGACCTAAAAGGTCTCAACAAATTTATAAAGGTCAGACATTTCCGCATGGAGACATTGCGGTGGGTGGTGAGGTTGCTTCGGCCCGGCGGCTTTATGACTACAGTGGACATCAGGGACGTGTATCTGCACATCCCGATTGTTCAGGGACATCAAAAGTTTTTGAGGTTTGCACTGGAGGATCAGCAACCCCCCCCCCTGGCCAGGCAATCCTTCTTGTGGTGGTTGGATTCTCGGAACCTGCTGGTAGGCAAGTCCTTTCGGACTCCCCAATGGCAGATAGTCACCACGGATGCCAGTCTTACAGGCTGGGGAGGCATTTGCCAGACCCAGAAGATCCAGGGTCAGTGGGGTCCGTAGGAGAACTGTTTGCCCATAAATCTCTTGGAACTAAGAGCAATTTGGTTGGTCCTGCTACGTCTGACCCCCTATTTAAGAGGCCATGCGGTTCAGGTCTGCTCGGACAATCAGACAGCTGTAACCTACATCAACCACCAGGGCAATACTCAGAGCAAGAGATCCCTCAAGGAGGTAAGCCGGATTCTGACTTGGGCAGAGGAGAATGTTCCCTGCATCTCGGCGGATTACATCCCGGGGGTGGAGAACCAGGAGGCAGACTCCCTGATCAGGAGCTCCTTGCGCCTGGGGGAATGGTCCCTCAGCAGGAAGACCTTTCAAGCTCTGTGCCTCTGCTGGGATCAACCGGACGTGGATCTTTTTGCATCCATACACAATCACAAGCTTCCAAGGTTCGTGTCTCTCTCAAGAGACCCTCTGGCCATAGCAACAGACGCTTCTGTATGCATTCCCTCTGTTTCCGCTCCTGGACCGTGTGCTACGCAAGATAGTCCAGGAGGAGGTATCAGCCATCCTGGTGGCTCCTCATTGGCCAAGGAGGAGTTGGTTTGCGGACATAGTAAAGATGTCAATAGATCACTACATCATGCCCGACAATCCAGAGCTTCTCACACAGGGGTCGCTACGGCACCCAAATTTACGGACGCTGGCTTTAACAGCCTGGCTATTGAAACCTCCATCCTGACTGAGAAGGGGTTATCGGCCACGGTTATTCACACAATAATTCAGGCACGGAAGAGGCCTTCTTCCATGATATACTACAGGGTATGGTGGGCCTATATCGCTTGGTGCGAGGCCAGCAGCCTTCCTTGTCAGAAATATTCTGTTTCTAGAGTCCTTGAGTTTCTACAAAAGGTCTAGACTTGGGCCTCCATCTGAGCACCCTCAAGGGTCAGGTCTCGGCCTTATCCATTTTTTTTCCATTTTTTTGAGTTCCATTGGCAATCATAGATTGATCAAGACTTTTTTCCAGGGGGTCACCCATGTCCATCCACCGCGTAAATCAGTCTTACCAGTGTGGGACCTAAATCTAGTGTTATCTGCTCTCCAGGGTGCCCCCTTCGAGCAACTGAATGCCGCTACATTGACTATGCTGACACTCAAGGTGGTTTTTCTGGTGGCGATTACCTTGGTGCGTCGCGTATCAGAGCTGGCCGCGCTATGTATGAAACCACCCTATTTTGAGATGCACAGAGATAAGGTAGTTTTTCGTTTTAAGCTGGATTTTTTGCCTAAGGTCGTTCCTCCTTTTAACCTTAATGAGGAAGTTGTTTTACCTTCCTTGTGTCCAGCACCAGCTAATCCCAAAGAACGGACTCTCCATGCTTTGGATGTGGTCAGAGCCATAAGGTATTACCTGGCTGCAACTGCATCCTTCAGGAAATTGGATTTGCTTTTTGTCTTAACGGAGGGTTCTGGGAAGGGATTGCCACCAGCCAAGTCCACACTCAGTAAGTGGATTAGACAGACGGTGGTACAAGCCTATTCTGCCAGGGGGAAGGAACCCCCTTTTCGGATCACAGCTCATTTCACTAGAGCCATTGGTGCTTCTTTGGCTTTTCAGCACCAGGCCTCGGTGGAACAAGTTTGCAAGGCTGCTACTTGGTCTTCAGTTCATACTTTCACAAAGCTTTACAAGGTGGATGTCAGGGCCTCAGCTGATGCTGTTTTTGGCCGAAAGGTGCGGTAGTGAAATGAACTACCTGCTGTTCTGCACTGGGGATCCCGCATATATGGACACTGCTTTTGGATGTCCCAATCGTGATGACTTCTGGACGGGCTGGAATGGATTGGAAAGAAAAAGGCAATTCTGTGATACCTGTAGAGTTGTTTTTATTTTCGATCCATTCCAGCCTGTCCACCCCGCCCTTGAGGTTTATTATGTCCTGCATGCCTGTTTATGGTGATTGAACCATTATTGCTCATAGGACACTAGTTATACAAATTTTAGATTTTAAGTTTTTGGTTCGAGAGAGTACAAGTGGCAGCTATGTGAAGTAACATGGTCTCCTATTTTTTGGACCTCCCGGCCTGCCTCTTCTATTGAGTACTGCTTTTAAATTACTGGGGCCTGGGTTGAGAGGCAGCTACCTTTAAAGGGGGTTTGGAGGGGCCACATCTTTGATCTTGCAGTCAACACCCCCTTGGGGGCGGAGCTACCCAATCGTGATGACTTCTGGACAGGCTGGAATGGATCGGAAATTGAAGTAATTCTACAGGTGAGTATCACAGAATTGCCTTTTTATTCCTGATGCCTGGTTCTCTCTGAGGCCTCATGTTTGTAGCAGATGTCACCTCCTCTCCCTTCCCTTAGCAATTCTCACCCAGGTCCTGTTTGTAGGTTGCTTGCAGTCCTCCCACCCCAGGAGGGGTTCCAAAGCCGGGCATTTCACACTCCTGGCCTTACCTGCAGCTCTGAGGTCTGACCAACGTATTACCCTATGCAGAGAGTGACCTCTATTCTGACACGCTATCCTCAGACAGCCGGTGCCGACACAAAACCAGGCATAGCTGGGACGCTGTTCCCCCTAGCCCCAAACCCAGTACATTGCCAGAACCAGGAGACAAATCCAAATTCATCCCAATTTGTCCCGCCAGAACCTGGAGATATGGCGATCTCAGGTTCTGATCCACTCGTCCCCTCCATGTGATATGGCAAGCCCAAAGTCCAACTTCAGAACCAGGATCGTACGACCCTCCATTCAAAAGTTATGTTTGGAGATTGTAAGCTGGATCCCAAGCAGGAAGGAGGCTGAAAACTCCACCCAGGCGCATTGGGAGTGTCCAGCTGAGGGTTAAATGCCAGGCCCCAATCTAAGGGTAGCTGTTCCATCTTCTTGGGGGATTGCCTGTACATGTAAGAAGAGGTCCAAGGGTTCCGCAGGCTGCCGTATACCCTTGGCGGTTGTCCTGCCTAACATCTCATCTGAACATGGGTAGGGTAGCTTGACATTCTGTTGTATTTCTGTCTGGAGTCCACTTACCTGTGACCTGTTCTCAGACCTGTATGTGTAATATTTCCACAATATCATATGATAATGCCTATCGCAGTAAAATATATATTTAACTTGAGCTGACCTTTTTTTGCCTTAACCAAAAATCGGTGCTCCCATGGCTAGAATTTATAGACCACTGGGCCAGAAGTAGGAAAGCGTGTCATGTGATGCCAGAGGCTGTTATGTTAGCGGAATCACGTGATTTGCGTTTCCTCACAGCACCCTAATAGCACGCCCCTCTCTTTTGACTGTAATAGTGATCCATGCAGCTTGCTGATATTATATATAGCCATTAGAGAGTCCTGTTACTGAAGGATTTTGGATTAAGATACTGATAGGATGCCACTCTATGGAACCCCCCCTCCTAGTTCGCCCATAAAGTCTCAGCTTCCCGAGGTCCCAATGGCGCATGCGCTGGCTCATGTCCAATGATAGCCGCCTGCTGTGACTACGGCACTTGGCATGCGGCTCTTGTTTATAATTGGCTGGGGCGTTAATACAAAAACAAACTACCTCACTAAACAAAGGGGGTGCACCGCTCAAAGTAGGGGTAATATATATAACTGGGTGCTCACCCAAACTAACTAAACTGTACAAACTTGGAGTGGGCGTGCCAATGGCACACCTTACTCCTAACAGGAAGCACCACAACTAATATTGGTCACACAATTTAATATTTTATTGGTACAAAGGTTAAAAAACATATATACACCACAACAATTGTTAAAAACGACCAGGTCTGACCAAAAACCAAAAACCTATCTCAATAAATGATGCCCCTAAAGGCTATCCAATTCATGCCACATGGGTGAGAAACCACATACTTTAATATCTCAAAAACATCTTTTTGTGCCGGCACAAAAAATACATATATATGTGTGTACACACATGCACACATATGTGTAAATATATGTATGTGTACACACATGTACATAAAAACTCCCCCAAAATTTTTTTTATAAATGTGTGTATAACAAAGTGCACCGTACTATAAAACAAATCTATAAGTGATACTTAAATAACAATGAATAACACCTATACAACAATCCAAAAAGCAATATATATAAAAAATATATCTATTGGTGCAAAAGTGCAAATGCATATAAATCACTCATCACATAACATAATCTACATCCCTAATATTGCACAGGATACCCATCCCAACCAAAACTACATGAATTAATAAAGACCCCAATAAGTAACAAATAAATTCAGGTGCCGGCAGACAATATGCACAAAAATCTCACGTAATATAAGGTCACCCAGGGCAAACAGGTCAGGCCAGCCTTGGTATTAAATACCCGCGCACGCAGCTCCCATGCTGCTTCAAGGGTAAGCCCTTAACCCTTACCCTTGAAGCAGCATGGGAGCTGCGTGCGCGGGTATTCCCTGGGTGACCTTATAGGTGTGCCGTTGGCACGCCCACTCCAAGTTTGTACGGCTGCCTAATGATGTAGTCACAGCAGGCGGCTCTCATTGGACAAGGGAGCTTGCATGCGCCGTGGGAGCCTGTACAGGTGAGTTTTTATGGGCCAACAGGGTATTACACACAGCTGTTCGGGATGCCGGTTTGGGTTTTGTTCCGCTTTAAAGATGAAAGAATGATATGGAGCGAGGAAGGCCTGGGTTTTAGGTGTGAGGTGCACTTACTCTTTGCAGATCTAATCTGTAAGTGTCTTTATCCTCAGTCCTTTCAGCTTACAACACGTTAGAGAATCACACTTCGGATGTCTAGTTGCATCACAACTTCAAGGTATTCAACTGCCTCCATCAGCACGCTCTAGCTCCACTTGAGACCCTAGTCCGACTGGACTTTCTCCCATACACTCCCTTGCACAAGTCTTGTGGGCTTGTCTTGAGTCGGGCTTACCACCAAGCTCTTGTCTCCCCGTCCTGGATTCTCACTGCTGATGCTTCTTCCCATCTCCTCAACTAACATTACATGTATCCCATGTGAGACGGTGTTACTCTTTAGTATGCTTGGTTCCTGTTTGTCATGCCTTAAGCTTCTGCTGCTTGACGTTCTTTCTGTGTCTCGGCTGCAGGCAGAGGAGGACGTCGAAGAGGAGCAGGCTGAGGAGTTAGAGCCGGAGGAAGACCCCCGCGCGTCCGCAGAGGTGGATCACCCGTACCTTAACGCCAAGCTTCCGGAAGAGAACGGCGAGGCCGAACCTCTGCGCAACGGAGCCGATACCATCTCCGAGGGCGACGGCGGAGACGCCCAGCTGGGCCAGGAGGAGGAATACCCCTACAAATCAGGTGAGAGGGTCTTGGCTGATCAATGGAGGCCTCGGCCTGCCAAGCTGGCTCTGGCAAGTAGCATCTCTCTCTTGTCTCGCGCAGGTGCCAGCCCTGGAGAGCAACCGGCAGAGGTGTCCCCCGACACCCCAGCTTCCAACGCGCAGCGCGAGGGCAAGCGGCAGTACGACCGGGACTTCCTGCTGGGCTTCCAGTTCATGCCGGCCTGCGTGCAGAAGCCGGAGGGCCTGCCGCCCATCAGCGACGTGGTTCTCGACAAAGTGAGGAGAGAGGAAGGTGTCTAGGTGCAGTCCATTGCTGTGTGTCAGGTGGTGCCATCGCCTCATTTCCTCTTCCTCCATGGTGTTTGGCTGCGCGCGGCGTGTACGAGTTTCCCCCATGCGTGTCGTCGCACCACCCTCACCCTTTGCACCCCCTCGTCGCAACTAACGTGTTTTTTTTTTTTTCCTTTCCCGCTTACAGGTCAATCAACCCAAGCTGCCCATGAGGTCCCTGGACACGCGCATGCTGCAGAAGGGGCCTGACTTCACCCCCGCCTACGCCGATTTCGGACGCTTAGCTCCAGGGGGGCGAGGAGTACCTGTAAGTGTTAACTCTGTATCTTCCCTTATATCCTAATAGAGTGTAAGCTCTTCTCCTTCTGTATCCTCCCTTATACCCTAATAGAGTGTAAGCTCTTCTCCTCCTGTATCCTCCCTTATACCCTAATAGAGTGTAAGCTCTTCTCCTTCTGTATCCTCCCTTATACCCTAATAGATTGTAAGCTCTTCTCCTGTATCCTCCCTTATACCCTAATAGAGTGTAAGCTCTTCTACTCCTGTATCCTCCCTTTTACCCTAATAGATTGTAAGCTCTTCTCCTCCTGTATCCTCCCTTATACCCTAATAGAGTGTAAGCTCTTCTCCTGTATCCTCCCTTATACCCTAATAGAGTGTAAGCTCTTCTCCTCCTGTATCCTCCCTTATACCCTAATAGAGTGTAAGCTCTTCTCCTGTATCCTCCCTTATACCCTAATAGAGTGTAAGCTCTTCTACTCCTGTATCCTCCCTTTTACCCTAATTGTTTGTCGGCAAGGGCAATTCGGGAGGGTGTCCCGAATCAAAAACCAAAACCCAGGATTTTGACTGTCGCTCTAAGGCAGCAGTTGAATTGATTAAAATATGCCCGGCCAATAAAATCCCAGTATCGCGTCGCTCTTTACGCCGAGTGAACCGTCACCTTCTTTTTCTTGGGCCCTCCAGTTGCTAAACGTCGGGGGCCCGAGGCGGCCTCAGCCAGGCCAGAGACGGGAACCCCGAAAGATCATTATGAACATCTCGGTGACGGACGACGTCCACCTGAAGAAGTCCGAGAACGCCTGGAAGCCCACTGGGAAGAGGGACAGCCAGACCGACGACCCCGAGACGTTACGCACCCAGGTAAGCAGCCCCGCAATGATCCTCCACCATTATGTCATGGAGGGACCAGTATCCTCTTATCTCCCCTCTGCAATAGGTTGAGGATATTTTTATATAACGCACTGGCTTACCTTCTCACCAGCATAGAATGTAACCATCTCCTGTGCACTAGACTAAGCTGCATACAATGTATGAAGGATAAATACCTGCAACACTGAGATCACATGGTACGTCCCCCTTGATGCAGGCTGTTCAAGACCCTGACCAGCTGCGGGGCCCTTTTACTACAACCAGTGAACAGAGCCCTGCCAGTCCTGTAGTAATGCCGCCAGCTCTGATATAGCCCCGGGAAGATATAGGACCAGGAGCCAGCCACTGTAGCTTATACTATAACCAAGAAGCACTGATGACTGGGAGTTCGGATGTCAAGATAACAGAACAGCCCTAGATTAAATATATAATTTAATCATCTTAGAACGGAGGTCTAGTCAAAAACTTACCTACCTGCCCTGCCACCCTACCCTGGTGCTGAGGCAGGATGGGGGGGCGTTAAAAAGAAAAAGACCCCTTACCTTACGGTGCTCTGGATCCTGGGTGATAGATAGATATGGATTAGATAGATAGGTAGATATGGGATAGATAGATATGAGATAGATAGATAGATAGATAGATATGGGATGGATAGATAGATATGGGATGGATAGATAGATATGGGATAGATAGATGTGGAATAGATAGCTCTTTTCCGTCGGAAAGTCATAGGAAGCTGGTTTGCGTGCCAACTGACCCGGTCTGATGCTGCACACACTATGAGACCAAACACCACTGTCCTATATGGCACCTGAGCTGAGTTCTCCGGATCTCATCCTCTGAGCAAGAACTCGGACCCTGAGCGTTTATAACGATTTCCAGGTTCTGATAATGTGATCATTTTATGACTAATGTGCATCATGGCTTCTTGATTCTTTATGGAATACTGGCCCCAGCATGTCTGGAATAGTGCTTTGAAGTGGCTCACCACAGGGGGGTTCCTTTTTGGCTTAGTTGTGGTCCCCGGCCTGTCTGTTCCAGATGTGGACAGTACCAGTGAGATGAAGTCGCGCAACAAGAAGGAAAAAATGGGGACTTGCACTATATCCTATTCAATCTGTAGGAGGTGCCACTCCCAGAGCTGCAAAAGAGCTCAAACCAGGAACAAAAAATCATGTAGGGAGGCTCTCAACTCATAAATTGATCAAAAAATACATTTTTATTAATTACATATTTATAATCACTACATACAATACACTCAACATATTAAAATCCCAAATTGGACAATAACACACAGGACAAACCAACATAAAGGTGTGTAGGCGATGGGGAGAGTCTCACCACACTAATCGATATCAAATGCCTAAATATATATGTGCTAAAATTATTCAACAAAGTGTTCCAACAGTGCAACTGAGCATGTGCAAATCCTGCCTATAATCCGGATCGCTACAAAACCTATATATTTATAAAGTACTAAACGTGCAAATCCTGCCTATGATGCGGATCACTATAAAATCTATATATTTATAAAGTACTAAACATGTGCAAATCCTGCCTATGATCCGGATCACTATAAAATCTATATATTTATATAGTACTAAACATGTGCAAATCCTGCCTATGATCCGGATCGCTACAAAATCTATATATTCTAAGTATGTCACACACCCCGCTTCAAACAATAATTACGCTTGGGTTATACCGACCTGAAGAGGGCGATGTTGCAGAGAAGTCTTGAAAAAAAGAGCCCCTCCCGGTCCATAAATACCTGGGACCTCCCACTTATATCCCAGTGTTCTTCTCTGCAAGGTGGCGACAAGTCAGAAGAATGAAGTCTCCTGATTGCAGGTAGCCGGGGTAACCCCCGGCCCCCCTCTCGGTTCTATTTCTGCCCGGCACCCTTTTTTATTGCCCTTAGAGAAGCCTCCCAGCCTAGGCTGCTGGGCCGGGTGATGGTAGACGGCAATTTGCGGTGCCTAGGAGTCTAGCTCCTCCGCAGGCCTCATATTAGGGGGCAAAGCGGATATCCGGTCTGGTGATCCCGGATTTGGGATGCCCCGTCCCTGTTCCCACCCACTGGGTGCTGGCACTCTCCCCCGCTCGGTCCCCATTCTCCCTACGCTGGGGGGGGGGGGGGGGTGGCCTTCTCTAGTGTGTGTGTGTGTGTGTGTGTTTGCGCTTGTGCATTTACTTTGTGCGTGTGTGCATGTTTTACTGGCCGCTGGGTCCCGCGCGGGACCTGCGGCGCTGTTGGTTATTTGGGGGGAGCTTCCCCACCTCAGACACACAGCGCGGCCGCGCCGTGCCTTGTGTATGGCGCTGTTGTGCGGGAGGGGCGGGGCCGGCCTCGACGCGCGAGCCGGCTGCTCGCACGCTCCCACTTTGGCGCTGTTTTGGAGCAGGGTCAGTGGCCAGGCTCCCTGTTTCTCAGGGTGGGGGCGGGGCCTGGCTCGTAGCGCGTCAGTCGGCCGCCTCCTCTTGATGCTGGCAGCGGCATTGCTGGATTCAGGAGGGGCAGGGCTGCGTTTCACGCAGCCCACGCTGTGCCTTGTGAATGGTAGGGGCGGGGCCGGGGGGCATTGTGCATCTCGGGACGGCCCGCCTCCCTTCTCCTTCCTCCTGCGCTGCTGCTGCTTGCTGCTGCTGCTGTCGCTCGCTGGTGCTGCCATTTTGGTGAGTCCTTTCTTTTCTTAGTGGCGGGCAGCTGGCTCAGGCGCAGGTTAGATCCTGCTCATTGCGCAGTTGTTGACTGCTTTTCTCTTATGTTATGCTTATGTGCTTGATTGGGAAACCTTGCTCTGGAGTGACTGTTGTCCCTTCTCTTCCTGATCCCGGGTCGCAAGTTAAAGGGGTCTCCCGGTCTTAGATACCCTGGTAGTCTTGGGTTTCCCTATAAATTCTCCCATGCAGGACATTAAAAGGGGCATCCCGGGTCGCTTATTGCATAAATCCCTGGGTAATTGCGAATACCACAATTTCACCAGATGGAGGCTTCCAACGATACCGGAAATGGCCCCTCGGGGCAATCCAGGCAATGTGTGGGTTGGGGGGCTCCTCTTCCAGGGGATGATGTCATACTCTGCATTCCATGTGCACAGCGGAACATTATGCGGCAGTCCGGTACGCCGGCTTCCGGCTCCTCACCGCCCGTGTCATCTCCTACCCCTCCCCGCCTGTTTTGGACCCTATGTGACATTGTCATGGGTGGGGATTCGCAATCTGAGGTGTGCGCCAGGTTGGCCAGCCTTGAGGAAATGTTTTCTAGTGTGGTTGCCCAGAAGGCCCCGGCTAAGCGGAAGCATCTGTCCCTGGCTGCGCTGGCCTGTGATGTTGGAGATTTTGGGTCATTAGACTGGTCCGATTGCCCCCCGCTTGAGGTGGGGGAGCTCTTTGATGAATTGGAAGAGGCTGATGACCAGCGGTTCTTTAGTGCGGCTGGTGAGCAGGCGCAGGGGGATGCCTTTGACACCCCTTCGATCCTGGCTCAAATGTTTGATGTTTTGGCTATCGCTTCTCCTGAGGTGGCTCCCCCGCCAAAAGGGGGAATTATTTGAGGTGGCCAAGCCACGGTTGGAGTTTCCCCATCAAGGACATTTTGACGATGTAATTCTTAAAGAATGGGAAAAGCCTACTCGCCTTACGGGTGTTCCGCCGGGTTGGGATAAGAAGTATCCTTTTCCGGCGGACCTGGTTAAGCGATGGTCTTCTCCACCTGAGGTTGATGCCCCGGTTTTGGGGTTGTCTAGCACTGCTGTTTTGCACTCTCCTGACTGTACTACCATCAGGGATGGTGAGGATAGACGTATTGACCAGTTGGCTTGCCATGGGTTTGCCAGTGTTGGGTCGGCCTTGCGGCCTGTTTGTGCTTCGGCACTGTTGCTGTTGGCTTCCAGGTCCATTGTCAGGGATTTGTTGACTTCTTCTGGCCTTGATCCGGCTTGTGAGGAGTTTATCGCTCTCAAACGTTGTGAGTCGTTTTTGTCTTTTGTGCTTGCCGCTCAGGATGACGCCATGGTGATGTGTGGTAGGACCACGGCCTTGTTGGTGGCTATCCGGCGGTCGGTTTGGTTGCGCCAATGGGCTGCTGATTTTAATTCAAAGAAGTCTCTTACGGCTCTCCCGTTTGTGGGTCTGCGCCTGTTTGGTGAGCAATTGGATTCTGTTGTCAGGGAGGTAAGTTACCTCAGCGCAAGAAACAACGCCGTTCCTTTCAGGGGGCGGCTTCCTTTCACCTGTCCTTTCGGGGAGCCAGAGCTGGCAGGGGTTCGGCTTTCTCCGCCACCAGGGGTGCTGTTTGGAACAGGGGCAGAGGTCGTGCCCGTCCTGGTCACTCCTGGGGCTCCAAGCCCAAGCCCGCTGCCAAGCCCGCTCAGCAATGAGGGGGCGCCCTCACCCTTGCGGGTGGGTGGACGGTTGCCACACTTCTCCCAGGTCTGGGACCAGGCGGTCTCGGACAGATGGATCCGGGAAGTGGTATCGTCCGGTTACAAGCTGGAGTTCGTGTGCGACCTCCTTCCAGGTTTTTCAGGTCTCGTGTGCCTTCGGATCCTCTGGCCGCGCAGGGGCTCCTGGCGGCTGTAAGGAATCTTCTGGACATGGCAGTCATTTGTCCAGTGTCTCCCTCGGCCGTGGGCCTGGGGTATTGTTCCAATCTCTTCATAGTGCCCAAAAAAGACAGATCAGTTCGTCCCATCCTGGATCTGAAGTTACTCAACAGGTTTATCCGTCCCCGGAAATTTCGCATGGAAACTCTGCGCTCTGCCATCAATTCTCTTCGGCAGGGGGACGTCATGACGTCCTTAGAGTGATGGCCCTCCTCAGAGCCCAAGGGATTCGCATCGTTCCTTATCTGGATGCCTCGTTCAGTCAATCGGAGACAGACACCAGGACTGTGGTATCCACTCTGGAGAGCTTCGGCTGGATAATCAGCTATCCCAGGTCCTTCCTCTCTCCTTCCAGGGTGGTGTCCTTCCTGGGAATGTCTCTGGATTCTTCCCATCACATAGTGTTCCTTCCTCACTCCAAGGTTCAGGAATTGGCTCAGCTTCTTCTGTCCACCCCTCGCCCGTCCATCCGGCTGGGAATGAGACTGGTGGGATTGATGGTGGCCTCCTTCGAGGCGGTTCCATTTGCTCAGTTTCACACACGGACGCTTCAGCTTCATCTGTTGGCGGCTTGGGACCGGTGTCCAAGGTCGTTGGATCTGCCCTTTCTGATGCCTTCCCGGGTTCGGCAGTCTCTTCAGTGTTGGTTGGTTCCAGCCAATCTCTTGAGGGGCAGGTTGTTTCTGACGCCTCTTTGGGAAACTGTCACCACGGACGCCAGTCTGTCGGGTTGGGGAGGCTTCTGGAGGGATCATCAGTTCCAGGGACTGTGGGGGCCTCAGGAGGCCCACTTGCCCATCAATGTTCTGGAGCTGAGAGCCATCAGGTTGGTTCTGTCTCACTTGACACAGCATCTACAGGGTTTGCCGGTTCAGGTTGGATCGGACAATCGGATGGCTGTTGCTTACATCAATCACCAGGGAGGGACTCGCAGTTGGGGTGCCCTCAGAGAGGTGTCTCTGATCTTGGCCTGGGCGGAGATCCATGTCCCATGCATCTCGGCGGTGTACATTCCGGGAGTGGAACACACGGAGGCGGACTCCCTGAGCAGGTGCTCTTCCCGCCGGGGGGAATGGTCTCTCAATCCCAAGGTCTTTCGGTCTCTTTGCCTCCGGTGGTGGACACCGGAGGTGGACCTGTTTGCCTCTCGTCACAATCACAAACTTCTGGCATTTGTGTCTCTCGGGATCCTCTGGCAATGGATGCCATGTCCCTGAGCTGGGGGGATCTGGGGTTTCTTTATTTGTTTCCTCCGATTCCCATGCTGGGCAAGGTGTTACGAAAGCTGGCCCTAGAAGGGGTTCCCGCCATTCTGGTGGCTCCAAAGTGGCCAAGGCGGGTGTGGTTCGCAGACATCATTCGGCTGGCAGTGGATCAGTTCGTTCTGCCCCTTCGGCCGGACCTGCTCACTCAGGGTTAACTACGTTACCCCAATTTACCAACGCTGGCTTTGACGGCTTGGCTGCTGAAACCTCCATCTTGAAGGAGGAAGGCCTCCCCGATTCTGTCATTCAGACTCGTTAGTGCTAGAAAGAGATCTTCTTCTACCATCTACTATAGGACTTGGAGGTCTTATATTGATTGGTGTGAGGTCAGGGCTTTGCCCTGCAGGGTCTTTTCTATTTCTAGGATTTTGGATTTTCTGCAAACTGGGCTGGACTCGGGTCTCCAGCTGAGTACCTTGAAAGGGCAGGTATCTGCTCTGTCTGTCTTCTTTCAGAAATCCTTTGCGCTTCATCCTTTGGTCAAGACCTTCTTTCAGGGGGTTACGCATGTGCGGCCTCCTAGGAAACCTATGCTCCCTGTTTGGGATTTGAATCTGGTTCTGTCTGCTCTTCAGGGCCCTCCCTTCGAGCCTTTGCAGGATATTGCTCTTTCTACGTTGACTCAGAAGGTTGCCATCACCTCTGTTCGGCGTGTCTCGGAGTTGGCGGCCTTGTCGATTCAGGCTCCTTACTTTGAGAGGCATCAGGACAAGGTGGTTTTTCGTTTCAAACCGGACTTTTTTCCTAAGGTGGTTTCTGCCTTTCATCTTAACCAGGACATTGTTCTTCCTTCCTTGTGTCCTAAGCCTAGGAATGACAAGGAGAGGGTTTTGCATTGTCTGGATGTGGTACGCTGCGTGAAGTACTATTTGCTTACTACATTCTCTTTTCGTAAGACTGATGCCTTATTCGTGGTGCCCTCTGGGCCTAGGAAAGGTTTGGCTCCGGCCAAGTCTTCCATTAGAAAATGGATTCGTCAGGCTGTTATTGGGGCCTATTCTGCTAAGGGGAAGGTTCCCCCCTTTCCGTGTTACTGCTCATTATACCCGTGCTATTGGAGCGTCTTGGGCTTTCCAGCACCAGGCTTCTGTTGAACAAGTTGGTAAGGCCGCTACTTGGTTTTCTTTTCACACCTTTTTTCACATTTTTTCCAAGTTTTATAAGGTTGATGTGCGGGCCTCGGCGGATGCTGTGTTTGGCCGCAAAGTTCTGCAGGCTGCAGTGTTTTGAGTTATGCATTATTGCCTTGTTGGATACCCGCCCTTTGTGGGCACTGCTTTTGGATGTCCCAAGCATAATTATTGTTTGAAGCGGGGTGTGTGATATACTTAGAATAATACCATTTTGTGATTACTCACCTGTAAAATGGGTATTGTAAGTATGTCACACATCCCGCTTCACCCGCCCTTTTTGGTATCCTGGATCCTTTATATGGTGAAGCTTTGTCTCCAATTTGAGGGTTACTTTTGTTTTTTTTCCTGGTTCCTTTTGTCTTTACTGCTGTTTGAGAACTGGGATATAAGTGGGAGGTCCCAGGTATTTATGGACCAGGAGGCGCTCTTTTTTTCAAGACTTCTCTGCAACATCACCCTCGTCAGGTCGGTATAACCCAAGCGTAATTATTGTTTGAAGCGGGGTGTGTGACATACTTACAATACCCATTTTACAGGTGAGTATTCACAAAATGGTATTATTTATAAAGTGCTAAACGTGCAAATCCTGCCTATGATCCGTATTACTACAAAATCTATATATTTATAAAGTACTAAACATGTGCAAATCCTGCCTATGATCCGGATCACTATAAAATCTATATATTTATAAAGTGCTAAACATGTGCAAATCCTGCCTATGATCCGGATCACTACAAAATCTATATATTTATAAAGTGCAAGTGCTACCAGTCAAACAATCAATTAAGGATTAATATTCCTAACCATAACAACTCATAAACATATCAATCTACTCTATTCACCAATGAAAATATAATTACCTGTATATATTATTTAGGCATCCCAAAGGGGAACCACTGTTATATGTCACAATACCAATCAAAAAATATCACAAATCTATCACAAAAAACATCACCAGAAATAAAGCCAAGGTATCATGAAAATAACATGTGTGAAGTCTTCACCCACTTCATCAGGATAAAGTCACGCACACGCACGTACTATCAGCCGTACTTTACTCTCACCAATATAGAATGTAACAATATTTTATCAGCGAGCGGGCGGGCCAGCCTCTCCTCAGCCTATCACAGAGAGGAGATAAGGTGACGCATGTCCTTTAAGAATTGGTATATAGAGACCTCCTGCCCTGCATGGTCGGACGCACACACCACTTAAGTCTCTCTCCCCCCGCAGGCACTTTTCCGGAAAGTCCGGAGCATCCTGAACAAGCTGACGCCGCAGATGTTCAACCAGTTAATGAAGCAAGTGACCGACCTGACTGTGGACACGGAGGAGCGGCTCAAGGGCGTCATTGACCTGGTCTTCGAGAAGGCGATCGACGAACCCAGCTTCTCTGTAGCATACGCCAACATGTGCCGATGCCTGGCCACGGTGAGGGTGCGCGCTTGGCAGGTTCCTAGCCGGGGGGGGGGGGGGGGGGAGTGGTCGGTATAGAACTCCCTGCAGTCAGGCGCAGGAGATAAAAACTGTTCACCACAGTTGCAGTTCCAGTGGCCACCTGCGGGTGTCCCAAAGAGTCGTTTGACCATGAGGCCTCGTTGTGTTCTGCACCTAACAACTCTTTGGGAGACCCGCAGGTGGCCACTGGAACTGCAACTGTGCTGAATAGCAGCACAGCACCACCAGCAGCATGTACATAGTACTACCTGAATGTGGCAGATTAAATCCTCAGTGATACAGGTTATGGGGCACCGTAAAAGTTACTGGGAGATTACCCACAAAATACAGTAAGGAATCGGGATTATACGGAATCCTAGCTGAGGGAGTGGTCAGTATATAACTGCCTGCAGTCTGGCCATGAGGCCTTATTATCCTCAGCACTTAACTGCAGGCAGTTATATACTGACCACTCCCTACTGCATCCAAATTGTCACAGTCGGGTAGATGCAGATGGTGGCTCTGTGCTGCTATTCAGCACATTTGCAGTTACGGTGTACACCTGCGGGTGTCCCGAAGAGTTGTTTGGCCATGAGGCCTAATTGTCTTCCACACCTAACAACTCTTTGTGACACCCACAGGTGGCTACTGCAACTGTGCTGAATCCTGCAACTGTGCTGTTCCCCACCCCTTCTTCTAATCAGCTGTAGAGAGTTCCCCCAAAATGTGGCTTGTTGGTGGCTCTTGAGGGAGGGGTTCGAATCCCGTGGTCTAGACCAGTGTTACCCACCCTTCCTTCTACTCCTCTGTAGGGAGATCCCCAGAATGTGGCTTGTTGGTGGCCCTTGAGGGAGGGGTTCGATGCCTGTGTTCTAGACCAGTGTTCCCCCCCCCCCTTCCTTCTAATCTGTGGGGAGATCCCCAGAATGTGGCTTGTTGGTGGCCCTTGATGGAGCAACTTCGTGCCTGTGGTCTAGACCAGTGTTCCCCACCCCTCCTTCTACTCCTCCTCTTCCTCCTCCTCTTCCTCCTCCTCTTCCTCTTCTTCCTTCTCCTCCTCCTCCTCAGGTCCTGTTTTGTGGGCCGGCTCTATATCTTCCTGGACATCAATAACTACCTGTACAACTGTATGGAGATCTGCAGCACATGACCTGTTGGTGGCCCTTGAGGAGCATAGTTGGGGGACCCCTGATGTAGACCACTGGCGTCAAGAGCCACGTTTTGCAGGTCTCCCTACAGATGGATAGACTGAGGATTTTTCTTTCCAATCCATTCCAGGCCGTCCCGATAGTATTCACAGTTGGGTAACTCTGCCCCAAGGGAGCGTGGACTGCAAGATCAAAGATGAGGCTCCTCCCGGCCCCCTATAAAAGCAGCTGCCTCTTAACCAAGCCCAGTTTACTTCTTGCAGTGGAGCTGCACAGATCGCTTACACTCTCTCAGGATTTTAGCAGCAAAACGGGGCCTTCTAACGTGTCGGCTTGCTGCAGGACCCTATTTCCGCGTATTCTTCTGACCCATCTGATGCCTCCCAGCTTTGACTGTTTGGGATCCGTGACGGTAGGGTGAAACGCCGGGGTCTGGAGGGTTTTACAGAGCATATGGCTCTGGGCTGCAGGCTTTCCTAGAACAAGCAGGTCGGCCGCAGGTCTCTCATGGTGAACCTGCTGAGAAACCATGATATACTTTTGTATATCACCCTCCCTTCTCCCACATGGTTTTTTTCTTTCCTTTATTGTGTGTAGTGCTTGTGTATACTACCGCGTGGGGAAGCGGCGGAGAGCTCCGTCGCCATAGCAGCGGGGGCAGGCGGCGATCGCGGCCACCGCTGCTAGGCCGCTATTTGGTGACTGGCCGGGAGGGGCGGAGTCACGAGCGTGTGGCGCTGGCCGTTGCTCTAGTAGCGCTTCCCCGGACAGAAAGTTCTAGAAGACGCGCACTTGTGGCGCATCTTCAAATAATCCCTCAATGAATTTGGGCTGCTGCTGCGTGTCCCTGTAGCGCTGGGAAGCGCTATTTTGTGAGTTCTACTTCTTCCTTCTTGTTGCTATGCACTTCTAAGGAGGGAAGAGGGGGAATGGTTAGATAGTGTATATGTATTTCTATGATGGGAATATTTTAATATGTATTTTATCTATATATGTTCTATTTTGGCACTGTGGTCCATATTGTGATTAATGTCTCCTCTCTTTTTGATTTTATATTGTGGGACGAAGGTTAAGGGTTGTGGTTTCTCCCGGTCCCCCGTTGTAGGGGATCGGCTATAGGCTTAGGACATTAGTGTCTATTTTGCCTTTCACGAATATTGCATATTCCAAAATCACCATAATGGAGGCATCAGGGGATAGTGAGCCGGGCACCCCACTTGGCCAGGCTCTGCCCCTTGTGCAGACGGAATCTCCTGGGCGGATTCAGCACAATTTGTTCCATTTGCGCCAGGTCCTGAGTGGAACAGGACAAGATTAGCGTTCTCACTGCGCAAGGAGGACGCGCACATGCGTCTGGGAAGCCATGTTTAGGCATTGTCTCGGACCATGGGAGGGCTGTCGCTTCCGCCCCTAGTCATGCGTCAGCTCCGGCTTCTCCGGATCCGCCGCTGCTGCAGGTAGCCCTTAGAGAAGGGGGAGACAGCAGGGGGACACACTTTGATTTTGCGCACAGGCTGGCTAGCCTTGAGATATAGCTCTCATTGGCAGCCCCTAAAAAGGCCTTGAGTAAGAAGCGGCACTACTCAGACGAAGATTGTATGCTTCCTTTGGGGAGGATGGGGAGTCGCTCTCGGAAGGTGAGTTGCCCTCCGGTGGAGAAGACAGCTACTGATTATTCCTCGGATGAGGATTCCTTCCTTCCAGATGATACGGAAAGCTTGCTTTCCTCTCTCTTTTTGACACATTGTTCCTCCCAAGATGGCCTAAAGAAAGAAGGATGATTTTTTCGACCTGAGCGGCGGGTTTTTCCTGAACAGCCGCATTTTCTAACATGGTGTTTAAGGAGTGGGAAAGGCCAACAAGCTGCCGTCGGTTCCTAAGGGCCTGGAGAAACTGTATCCTTTCCCTGCCGAGTTGATTAGATTATGGTCGCATCATCCCGAGGTGGACCCTCCAGTTTCAGGAATGTCCCAACACCTCTATTATGAGTCACCTTACAATGCTTCCTTAAGAGACCCTGCGGATGAACGCATGGATCAGTTGGCTTGCCATGCTTTTGCCTTGGTGGGTTCCCTCTTACGCCCTGCGTGTGCCACGGCTGTTGTTTCCCTAACCACGAGAAAAAAGGGTTAAGCAGCTTGTGGCTAAAGCTAAGTCTGGCAAACGGGTGCAGGATTACAGGGAACTCAGAGCCTGTTTGGCTTTGTTGTTACTGCCATGGATGATTTAGTCAGGCTGGGTGCCAAGACTTTGGCTTTGCTTGTAGCATTGCGCTGTTCGTTGTGGTTGAAGCAGTGGTCGGCCGATGCGGCCGCCAAAGAGTCCCTCACAAATTTACCCTTTGTGGGGGTCGGCTGTTCGGGGAGCGACTGGACCTGTTGGTCAAGGATGGTAAGCTCCCTCAATAAAGGAAACCTTCTCGGCCCTTTCAGCACTCCTCTCCTTACCGGTCCTTGCGGGGGGAAGAGGCTTTTCCTTTTCCAGTGCCCGCAGAGATGCTTGGGGCACAGGTAGGTCCCGCATTCGGCCCATTCCCTTCCCTTCAGCCAAACCTACACAGGCATACAGGGGCGCCCTCACCAGGCCCGGCAACTTTATGACTACGGTGGATATCAGGGACGCATATCTACCCTTTTTTTTTCCCTATATCCAGTTTAGGTCGTCCCAGTGATGACATGTGGGTATTCCGCCCCCAGGGGGCGCTCGACTGCATGGTCAAAAGCTGTCGCTCCTCCCAGCTCCCTATAAAGGCAGGTGTCTCTCTATCATTTCCCAGTGTTCGTCTTGCAGTCTGGCTGCTGAAGATCGTTGGATACTCTCTCTTGGAATTTTGGCAGCTGAGCGGGGCCTCCTAGCTCGTCGACCGCTCGTGATCCCGTGAGACCCACTCCTTCCCTCCCAGCCGCGGCTGATTCGGGACTGTGACGGTAGGGAGAACGCCAGGGTCAGGCGTTTGGCAGAGCTAGGCTCTGGGCCGCAGACCCTGATTAATGGGTAGCCGGCCATAGGCTGATAGTGAGCCTACTCGAGGGAACCACATGGCTGGCTAGATGCCTTATATCCCCCCCCATCCCACAAGCTTTATTTTGTGTGCAGTGTTTTTTTGCAACTTTACTTGTGCTGTGTGCGGTTTTGACTGCTGCTTACCTGCCTCGCTCCCTCACAGTTCTGGCTGCTCCCTCTCCCCTCCATCTTGCTGACATACGCTGTGAGGGGGGGGGGGCGGACGCCGCTCGCGCGGCTCTGTCAGTGACAGGTGGCGGAGGTGTGCGGGCGTGGTGGTCTGCGCCGCTCGGGCTGGATGTGTGCGCCCTGCAACTATGGCCATTGTCTTCCTCTCCATTGGCCAAAAGGAGCGCCTCACGCGGTCTCTCTGGTGGGCGGGTGCTTTGCTTTCACACCACCGGAGCGCGAAAAGCGTCAGCGTGCGGTCCCCCCCCTCGAGGATTGCGCTGGCTGCGTGGTGGGACGGCTCCTCTCGCCATCTTGCTGCTATCCCTGCTGCCTTTCCTTAACTGGGACCCCACCGCTGCTGCACCCCCGATACTGTCGGTGTCGTGAGTCCTTCTTATTATTGACTTTTTGTGTTTTTATGCATACGCTTGTGGGATACTGATGGCCTTTTGTCTCTGTTTAGGTGGGCCCAGTGATTGAGAGTTGTGGTTCCTCCCGGTCCCCCTCTCCCCTATTAAGAGGGATCATATAAGAGGGATCATATAGGTTGGGCCGTGTAACCTGCATTTGCCAATTTCTCTAATCACCATAATGGAGACAACTGGGGAAGGTGAGCTGGGGGCCCTATCTGGGCGGCTGAAGCTCTGCCCCTTGTGCAGGGCAAGTCCTCTGGGCGGTTTCAGCACTGTTTGTACCACTTGCTGCACTTAGCCCCCAGTGAGGGGGAAGCCAGCAGGGGGTCCCATGTTGATTTGGTGCATAGGGTGGCCAGTCTCGAGAGACAGATCTCGCGAACGGCGCCTTAGAAGGCCTCGAGTAAGAGACCGCACATCAAGCCCGTTTACTCGGATAATGACGATCTTTTTGCTCATCTGGGCTCTGTGGAGGAAGGTGAGTTGCCGGATGATTCCCGTTCCACTGCGGATTATTCTGCTGGCGAGGATGATTTGGTTCTTTCTCGGATGAGGATGCATGGCTTCCTGATGATACGGAGAAGTTGCTTGCTTCTGTTTTTGAGACTTTACACATTGTTCCTCCCAGAGCGGCTAAGAGGAAGCAAGGTGAATTGTTTAGGCCTGAGAGACAGAGGCAAGTCTTTCCAGAGCAGGCCCATTTTTCTAATATGATTTTCAAGGAATGGGAAAGGCCTAACAAGCTGCCGTCGGTGCCGAAGGACATGGATAGGCGGTATCCCCTTCCCTGAGGGGCTGGTCCGGCTGTGGTCTCGTCCTCCCGAGGTGGATTCCCCTGTGTCGGGGTTGTCCAACACAGCTATTATGCCTTCACCTGATACAGCTTCCTTACGTGATCCAGCTGATAAGCGCATGGATCAACTGGTCTGTCATGCCTTCACCTTTGCTGGTTCCTTGTTTCGCCCTGTGTGTGCCACGGCTATTGTCTCCCTGGCCATCAGAAAGAGGGTGAGACGCCTTGTGGATAGCACTAAGACTCGCAAGCGGGCGGAGGAGTATAAAGACCTCAAGACTTGCGTGGATTTCATTGCCTTTGTTGTCTCTGCCATGGACTATGGTGTCCGGCTTGGCCCTTCTTGTTGCACTTCGCCGCTCGCTCTGGTTGCGACAATGGTCGGCTGATGCCGCGGCCAAAAAGTCGCTTACTAGTATGCCCTTCGTGGGGCACAGGTTGTTAGGGGAACGTCCGGACTTCCTGGTCAAGGATGGTAGACTCCCTCAGAGACGGAAGCCTGCTCGGCCCTTTCAGAGCTCATCTGCCTATCGCTCCTTTCGAGGCGGAAGAGGCTCTTCATTTTCAGGTGGCTGCAGAGATACCTGGGGTAGAGGTAGGTCCCGCGGCCGACCCGATCCCACTTGGGGAGCCAAGTCCCCTCAGGCATGAGGAGGCGCCCTCACCCATCCGGGTGGGACGACGGCTTCTGCTATTTGCTCATATCTGGAGACAGCATGTCTTGGATAGGTGGATTCAGGAGGTGGTGTCCTCTGGTTGCGAAATAGAGCTGGCAGTCAGGCCGCTCACAAAATTTTCTTTATTGCATGGCACGGCCTGCTTCGGTATTCATTGGGTTATTCCACCACAAGGTGGCGCAGTACTGCAGAAGAGCTGTGGCATCTCCCGGCCCCCTAGAAAAACTGGATTAACCATAGAGTTCCCAGTGTTTCCTCTGCAGTGAAACTGCGAAGATAGAAGATGTCTCTCTCTTTCTCTATGCGCAGGTGAGCGAGGCAACCAAGCCTGTGGCCCTGCAAGTCTATTTCCACCTGTTTACGGACCCTCACTGCCTCCCAGCCTTGGCTGACAGATCGGGTGAGGGTAGAAGAGCACTAGGGTCAAGTGCTCCTGGAGCGCTGCTCCAAGCCGCAGACCTTGTTCCACAAAGGGTAGCCGGCCATAGGCTTTATGGTGAGCCTACTAGGGATGCGGAGTTGCTGTCCTGGCTTCTGAGGGGGTGAGTGTTTTGGGGACTGTGTCCCCTTCTTTCGAGCACCAGCGCATGGATCAGCTGGCCTGCCATGCTTTTACTTGTGTGGGGGCTGGACTGCGCCCGGCCTGTGCTGCTGCCATTATTGCTATTGCCCTTAAGAAACTGCTCAAGCGTCTCTGCCATGGCGCTATGGCTGGTAGGAGGAGGGAGGATTATAGGGCCCTATTGCTTTGCTCTGATTTTGTTGTATTTATCCTTACTGCCATGGATGATGCTGTGAGGCTGGGTGGTAGGGCCTCTGCCCTTTTGGTGGCTATGCGCCGCTCTGTTTGGTTACGTCAGTGGGCAGCTGATGCTGCTGCTAAGAAGGCTCTCACTGGGCCCCCCTTTGCAGGGCTGCGGCTCTTTGGTGAGCGTCTTGATGTTTTGGCCAAGGACGGCAGGCTGCCTCAGCGTAGGAGGCTGCCCCGGTTCCGTCTCCCTCCCCTCCCTTCGTTCTTCCAGAGGAGGTCGTGGCTCCCTCTTCTCAGGTAGCCGCAGAGATTCTTGGGGCCGTGGAAGATCCTGTGGACGTCCCGGTCTCTCCTGGGGTTTCAAGCCCAAACCTCCTCCCAAGGCCCCCCAGGCATGAGGGGGCGCCCTCACCCATCCAGGTGGGGTGACTGTTTCGGCTCTTTGCTCACGTCTGGAGGCTCCACGTTTCAGACTGGTGGATTCAGGAGGTGGTGTCCTCCGGTTACAAGATAGAGTTTGCAGCCTGGCCACCCCCAAGATTCACCAGATCCCGGATGTCTTTAAACCCCGTTAGCTCAAGGGTTACTTTCGGCGGTTCAATGCCTGCTGGAGTCAGGGGTCATTTGTCCGGTGCCCCATCAAGAACAGGGTCAGGGGTACTATTCCAATCTCTTCACGGTCCCCAAAAAGGACGGCTCTCTGAGGCCCATTCTGGACTTGAAGGGCCTCAACAAGTTTGTCAGATTCAAACATTTTCGCATGGAGACGATACGCTCTGCTGTCGGTACCCTTCATGACCACCGTGGACATCAAGGATGCTTAAATTCATGTGCCTATCTTCCCAGGTCATCAGAGATTTCTGAGGTTCGTGCTGGAGGATCAGCATTACCAGTTTGTGGCCTTACCATTCGTTATCACCTCGGCGCCTTGGGTGTTCACTGCTGTCATGCCTTTGCCTGTGTGGGGACTGCGCTGCGCCCGGTTTGTGCCTCTGCCATAACGGCTATTGCTATTAAAGGCTGCTTAAGTGTCTCTTAGATGGGACCTCTGACGCGGGGGGGGGGGGGGGGGGGGGGGGAAACATTATAGATCTCTTCTGCTTTGCTATGAATTTGTTGCATATATTCTTGCTGCCATGGATGATGCCATTAGAATGTGTGCTAGGACCTCTGCCCTTCTGGTGGCTATACGACGCTCTGTCTGCCTACGTCAGTGGGTAGCTGATAATGCCGCTAAGAAGGCCCTCCCTTGGTTTCCTTTTAAGGGGTTGCGGCTCTTTGGTGAAGGCTTGGACCTGTTTGCCAGGGACGGTAGGTTACCGCAACGTAGGAGGCCGTCTTGGCCCTTTCGGGGGACTGCTGCCTCTCTCTCTCCTCCTTCCGCGCTTCCAGGGCTGGTCGAGGAGTTATCTTTGCTGGAGCACGCGGAGACTATTGGGGCAGGGGTAAAGGACATGGTCAGCCTGGCCTCTCATGGGGTCCCAAGCCCAAATCCTCCCCCAAGCCTCCTCAGGCGTGAGGAGGCGCCCTCGCCCATCCCGGCTTCAGCTCTTTCCCCACGTTTGGAGGCTATGTGTAGCAGACAGATGGATTCAGGAGGTGGTGTCCTCTGGATACAAGATAGAGTTTGCAGCCTGGCCACCCCCAAGATTTATCAGATCCCGGATGGCTCAAAACCCCCTGTCAGCTCAGGGATTGCGGCTTGCGGTCCAAAACCTTCTGGAGTTGGGGGTTGCCCTGTGCCTCTCAGGGAAAGGGGCAGAGGTTTCTACTCCAATCTATTCACTGTTCCCAAAAAGCATGGGTCCCTCAGGCCCATCCTGGATTTAAAGCACCTCAACAAGTTTGTCCGATTCAAGCATTTTCGCATGGAGACCCTATGCTCAGCAGTCAATACTCTGCGCCCGGGCGACTTCATGACATCCGTAGACATCAAGGACGCTTACCTTCATGTACCAATCTTCCCAGGTCATCAGAAATTTCTCAGGTTTGCTCTGGAGGATCAGCACTACCAATTTGTGGCCTTACCTTTCGGTTTCACGTTGGTTCCCAGGGTATTCACCAAGGTGCTGGCGGGTGTGATGGCTCTGTTGAGATCTCAGGACATTCGCATCCTTCCTTATTTGGACGACATTCTGATCTCGTCTCAGTCTTTCCATCAGGCAGAGCTGGATACCCAGATGGTGGAGTCCTTCAGCTGGGTGATCAACCATCCCAAGTCTTTTCTGTCTCCGTCACTGGTGAGGTCCTTTCTGGGCATGACTCTGGATACATCTCAGGTCAAGGTTTTTCTCCCTCAACAGAAGGTGGAGAGTCTTCAAGCTCAGGCCCAGTTTCTTCTTTCTTGTCCTCATCCCTCCATCCGGCAGGGGATGCAACTGGTGGGCCTGATGGTGTCTTGCTTCGAGGTGGTACCCTTTGCTCAGTTTCACATGAGACCTCTGCAGCTGCACCTCTTATCAGTGTGGGGTTGGGACCCGGTGTCCCTGGATCAGGTGTTTGCTCTGTCCCCCCTGGCCAGACGGTCCCTCTCGTGGTGGCTGTACTCAAGAAACCTCTTGGTGGGCAGAACCTTTCTGTCCCCTTGTTGGGAGACTGTAACCACAGATGCCAGTCTGACAGGTTGGGGGGGCTTCTGGAAGTCCTTGAAATTCCAGGGTCAGTGGGGCCACAGAAGGCCCATACTCCTATCAACATTCTGGAACTGAGGGCGGTAAGGTTGGTTCTCGCCCCAATTGACCCCTCAGCTTCCGGGTCGGGCTGTTCAGATCTGCTCGGACAACCAGACGGCGGTTGACTACATCAATCGTCAGGGAGGGACCCGGAGCAAGAGGGCCCTCAAGGAAGTGTCTCTCTCATGGGCGGAGGAGAATGTTCCCTGCATCTCGGCAGTGTACATCCCAGAGGTGGACTCCCTGAGCAGGGGGACTCCTCGTCTGGGAAAATGGCCTCTCAGCAGCAGGGTGTTTCGCTCCCTGTGTCATCGCTGGTGTCAGCCGGATGTGGATCTGTTTGCGTCCCGTCACAATCACAAGCTTCCAGTCTTTGTCTCTCTGGCCTTAGCCATGGATGCACTAGCAATGTCTTGGAAGAGCTTTCGGCTCCTCTATGTGTTCCCTCCGTTTCCTCTGCTGGACAGGGTTCTGCGCAAGATTGCCCAGGAAGGGGTGCCAACCATCCTGGTGGCTCCCTGTTGGCCAAGAAGGGTGTGGTTCACAGACATCGTGCAGTTGGCAGTAGATCAATACGTCCTGCCCAAGGTTCCAGACCTGCTCACTCAGGGGCAGCTACGCCATCCCAATTTACAAACGCTGGCTTTGACGGCCTGGCTGCTGAGACCTCCATTTTAATGGAAAAGGGGCTGCCTGCCTCTGTTGTCACTACCATGATTCGGGCTAGGAAGAAGTCCTCGTCCTTTATCTACTATAGGGTATGGCATGCTTACATTGCCTGGTGTGAGTCTAAATCTCTTCCCTGTCGGGTGTTTTCTATTCCCAGGATCCTGGAATTCTTGCAGCATGGTCAGATTTGGGCCTTCAACTTAGTACTCTCAAGGGACATGTTTCAGCCTTGGCTACTTTCTTCCAAAGATCTTTTGCCAACCATCGTTTGGTTAAGACTTTTTTCCAGGGGGTTACTTACGTGCGCCTGCCACGTAAGCCTATGTTACCAGTCTGGGATTTGAATTTGGTTTTATCTGCGTTGCAGGGTCCTCCTTTTGAGCCTCTACGTGAGGCTGCTTTGCCTATTTTGACTCTTAAGGTAGCCTTTTTGGTGGTCTGTTAGGCGTGTTTCTGAGTTGGTGGCGCTTTCTATTAAACCTCCTTAATTTGAGCGACACCAGGACAAGGTGGTGTTTCGGTATAAGCCAGATTTCCTGCCTAAGGTGGTGTCTGCATTTCATCTCAATCAGGACATTGTTTTGCCTTCATTGTGTCCTAATCCTGCTTATTCCAAGGAGCGGACTCTGCATTCCTTGGATGTGGTCAGGGTTCTGAAGTTTTATTTGGTAGCTACTGAATCTTTCAGAAAGACTGATGCTCTTTTTGTTCTCCTAGGAAGGGTTTGCCTCAGAGTAAATCCACGATCAGCAAGTGGATCCGTTAGACAGTGGTGCAGGCCTATTCTGCTAAGAGGAAGGAGCCTCCTTTCCGCCTTACTGCTCATTCCACTCGTGCTATTGGTGCCTCGTGGGCCTTTCAGCACCAAGCTTCTGTTGAACAAGTTTGGAAGGCTGCAACTTGTTCTTCTGTTCATACTTTTTCCAAGTTTTACAAGGTTGATGTTAGGGCCTCATCTGATGCTGCTTTTGGCCGCAAAGTTCTGCAGGTGGCAGTGGTTTAAACTGCACGCTTTTGCTCTTTGAGGATCCCACCCTACCTTACGGACACTGCTTTTGGATGTCCCAAGTGTAAGGAATTATTGGAACAGGACGTGCTGTATACTTGGAAAAATATGAATGGGCAAAGCAGCTCCACGGATAGGCTCAAAGGGAGGACCCTGCAGAGCAGACAACACCAGATTCAGGTCCCAGACTGGTAGCATAGGCTTACGAGGTGGATGCACATGGTTAACACCCTGGAAAAATACAATTCTGTGAGTACTCACCTGTAGAATAGATTTTATAGTATATAGCACGTCCTGTTCCATCCCTCCCTTGTTATCATTTTTCTTGGTTACCTCTGTATGGTGATTGTTCAAAAGTTATTTTTGGGTTCCTATCCATTTTTGATTCTCCCGGCTTCTTCTATAACTGCTTGTCAGCACTGGAAATTGGTGGGAGGTACCTGGCTATTTATGGGGCCGGGAGTGGCCACAAGTCTTTCTGCAGTCCACAGCGCTACCTTGTGGCGGATATCCCAAGTGTAAGGAATTATTAGAACAGGACGTGCTGTATACTATAAAATCAATTCTACAGGTGAGTACTCACAGAATTGTATTTTTCCAGGGTGTTAACCATGTGCATCCATCTCGTAAGCCTATGCTACCAGTCTGGGACCTGAATCTGGTGTTGTCTGCTCTGCAGGGTCCTCCCTTTGAGCCTATCCGTGGAGCTGCTTTGCCCATTCTGACTCTTAAGGTAGCCTTTTTGGTGGCTATCACTTCTGTAAGGCGAGTTTCTGAGCTGGCGGCGCTTTTCATCAAACCTCCTTATTATGAGAGGCATCAGGATAAGGTGGTGTTTCGGCTTAAGCCGGATTTCTTGCTTAAGGTGGTGTCTGCCTTTCATCTCAATCAGGACATTGTCTTGCATTCATTGTGTCCTAATCCTGCTAATTCCAAGGAGCGGAAACTGCATTCTCTGGATGTGGTCAGGGCTCTGAAGTTTTATTTGGTCGCTACTGAGCCTTTCAGGAAATCTGATGCTCTTTTTGTTCTAACTTCTGGACCTAGGAAGCGTTTGCCTCCGGCTAAATCCACTATCACTAAGTGGATCCGTCAGGCGGTGGTTCAAGCCTATTCTGCTAAGGGGAAGGAACCTCCCTTTAGAATTACTGCTCATTCCACTCGTGCTATTGGTGCCTCTTGGGCTTTTCAGCACCAAGCTTCTGTTGAACAAGTTTTCAAGGCCGCTACTTGGTCTTTCATTCATACTTTTACAAAGTTTTACAAGGTTGATGTTAGGGCCTCAGCTGATGCTGTCTTTGGCCAAAAGGTGCTTCAGGCGGTAGTGAAATGAACACATGCTGTGCCCTAATGGACACTGCTTTTGGATGTCCCACATGTCATCACTTTGGGACGACCTGGACTGGATATAGGGAAAAATACAATTCTGTGAAACTCACCTGTAGAATTGTTTTTGAGTATATCCAGTCTAGGTCGTCTCACCCCGCCCTTGTTCATTATCTCTTGTTTGCCTGTTATGGTGATTACCATCTTTATTCTTGGACTTGTTGTCCTTAGGTTTTTTTTGAGAGAGTACAAGCTGAAGCTATGTGAAGTAACATGGTTTCTTGGCCTGTCTCCTCTTTACTGCTTTTTAACCACTGGGAAATGATAGAGAGCCAGCTTTTGATCTTGCAGTCGAGCGCCCCCTGGGGCGGAATACCCACATGTCATCACTGGGACGACCTGGACTGGATATACTCTACAATTCTACAGTTGAGTTTCACAGAATTGTATTTTTCCGGGTCATCAGAGGTTTTTGAGGTTTACATTGGAAGGCCAGCATTCCAGTTGGTGGCACTCCCCTTCGGCATATCCTCAGCTCCCAGGGTGTTCACCAAGGTGCTGGGGGCATCATGGCTATCCTGAGGGGTCAGGGTATTCGGTATTACCCTATCTGGACGACCTTTTGATCTCGGCCCAGTCCCTTCAGGAGGCCGAGAGCGACACCCGAACCGAGCTGTCAACTCTGGAAGGCTTCAGTTCGGTGATCAACTAACCCAAGTCGCATATCACACCGTCAACAGTGAGATCCTTCCTGGGGATGACCCTAGACACAATTCTAGTCAAGGTCTTTCTGCCACAGCAGAAAGTCTTTTGTCTCTTGACGCAGGTACAGGCCTTGCTGGCTTGTCAACAGCCATCGGCCTAATGGTGGCTTGCTTCGAAGCAGTGCCCTTTGCCCAATTCCACATGCGGCCCCTTCAGCTGAATCTGCTAGCCAGCTGGGATCAGTCCCCGGAATCCCTGGACCAAGGATTTGTGCTTCCCCCCCCCCCCCCCCCTCCCGGCCAGGCAATCCCTCTTGTAGTGGTTGGATCCTCGGTATCTGCTGATAGGCAAGTCCTTTGGACTTTCCAATGGGAGATAGTTACCACGGCTGCCAGTCTTACAGGCTGGGAAGACATTTGGCAGACCCAGAAGATCTAGGATTAGTGGGCCCGAGAAGAGAACCGGTTGCCCATAAATCTCTGGAAATAAGGGCGATTTGGCTTGTTCTACTACATCTGACCCCCCATTTAAGGGACCATGCAGTTCAGGTCTGCTCTGACGGCTGTAACCTACATCAACCGCTAGGGCAGTACTCAGAGCAAGAGGTCCCTCAGGAGGTGAGCCGGATTCTGAGTTGGGCAGAGGAGAACATTCCCTGCATCTCGGTGGTTTACATCCTGGTGGTGGAGAACCAGGAGGCAGACTCCCTGAGCAGGAGGTCCTTGCGTCTGGGGAATGGTCTCTCAGCAGGAAGGCTTTTTAAGCTCTATGCCTCCGCTGGAGTCAACTGGACATGGATCTTTTTGCGTCCTGACACAATCACAAGCTTCCAAGGTTCGTATCTCTCTGAAGAGACCCTCTGGCCATAGCAGCAACAGATGCCCTGGCGATTCCCTGGACAGGGTTCAATTTTCTGTATGGTTTTCCTTCATTTCTGCTCCTGGACCAAGTCCTACGCAAGATAGTCCAAGAGGGAGCACCAACCATTCTGGTGGCTCCTCGTTGGCCAAGGAGGAGTTGGTTTGCGGACATAGTAAGGATGTCAACAGATCACTGCCTCATGTCCGATCCGGAGCTTCTCACACAGGGGTCGCTTCAGCACCCGAATTTACAGAGACTGGCTTTGACGGCCTGGCTGTTGAAACCTCCATCCTGACGGAAAAGGGTTATCGCCCACGGCTGTTAACACCATGATTCAGGCACGGAAGAAGACCTCTTCCATGATTACTACAGAGTTTGATGGGCCTATTGCTTGGTGGAAGTTTCCTTGCCGGAGATATTTTGTTTCTAGAATTCTAGAGTTCTGCAATATGGCCTAGATTTGGGCCTCCACTTGAGCATCCTCAAGGAGTCAGGTCTCGGCCCTATCCATTTTTTCCAGAAGTCCTTTGCCAATTATAGATTGATCTGATCCTTTTTTCAGGCAGTCACTCTTGTCCGACCACCGCGAGAACCAGTGGGACCTAAATCTGGTGTTATCGGCTCTCGAGGGTGTGTCCTTCGAGCCTTTGACTGGCGCTACATTGACTATGCTGACGCTCCTACTGATCTTTCTGGTAGCAATCACCTCTGTGTGTTGAGTCGGAATCGGCCGGACTAGGTATGAGGCCACCTTATTTTGAATTGTACAGAGACGAGGTGTTTTTTTCGTTTTAGGCCTGATTATTTGCCTAAAGTCCTTTCTCCTTTTCACGTTAATGAGAAAGTTGGCTTACCTTCCTGGTGTCCAGCATCGGCTAATCTTAAAGCGAGGGCTCTCCATGCTTTAGATGTGGTTAGAGCCATAAGATATTACCTGGCTGCTACTGAATCTTCCGAAGCTCAGATTTGCTTTTTGTCTTAGCGGAAGGCTCTAGAAAGGGATTTCCACCAGCCAAGTCCACTCTCAGTAAGTGGATTAGAAAGGCGATGGTAAGAGCTTATTCTGCCAAGGGGAAAGAACCCCCTTTCGGATTACAGCTCGTTCTACTAGAGCCATTGGTGCTCCTGGGCCTTTTAGCATCAGGCCTCGGTGGAATAAGTTTGTAAGGCTGCCACTTGGTCTTCAGTTCATACTTTCAAAAAGTTTTACAAGGTGGATGTCAGGGCCTCAGCTGACGCTGTTTTTGGCCGAAAAGTGCTTCAGCCGGTAGTGACATGAACTACCTGCTTTTCCGCACTGGGGATCCCGCCCATATAGACACTGCTTTTGGATGTCCCAACTGTGAATACTATCGGGACGGCCTGGAATGGATTGGAAAGAAAAACGCAATTATGTGAAACTCAACTGTAGAATTGCTTTTGTTTCCTATCCATTCCAGGCCGTCCAACTCGCCCTTTTGAGGGTTATTATGTCCTGCATACCCTTTATGGGATGAACCATTACTTGTTCCTAGGACACTTGTTGCACAAATTTGGGATTTTAGGTTCGAGAGAGTACAAGTGGAGGCTATGTGAAGTGACATGGTCTCCTATGTTCGGGACCTCCCGGCCTGCCTCTTGTTATTGAGTTACTGCTTTTTAATTACTGAGCTTGGTTAAGAGGCAGCTGCTTTTATAGGGGGCCGGGAGGAGCCTCATCTTTGATCTTGCAGTCCACGCCCCCTTTGGGGCGGAGTTACCCAACTGTGAATACTATCGGGACGGCCTGGAATGGATAGGAAACAAAAGCAATTCTACAGGTGAGTTTCACAGAATTGCGTTATTGGTGTCCCCGGATAAGAGACATGCACTTGTCCGTGAGAAAATCTTAGAATTGGGTGCAAAATATCTATAGGGTGACCCACCTCAGAGACCGGCCTCCAACCACTAGTAATGGGACCACGAATTTACACATCCTGTCCTATTCCTGCAGAATTGGGTGCAAAATATCTATAGGGTGACACACCTCTGAGACCCCTCCGCCCAACCACTAGCAATGAGACCACAAATGTACACATTCCATCCTATTCCCCTAGATTTGGGTGCAAAATATATAATGTAACCCACCTCTGAGACTCCGCCCCCAACCACTAGTAATGGGACCACGAATATACACATCCAATCCTATTCCCCTAGAATTGGGTGCAAAATATTTATAGGGTCACCCACCTCTGAGACCCGCCCCCAACCACTAGTAATGGGACCACGAATATACACATCCCATCCTATTCCCGCAGAATTGGGTGCAAAATATCTATAGGGTGAACCACCTCTGAGACCCGCCCCCAACAACTAGTAATGGGACCACGAATATACACAGCCCATCCTATTCCCGCAGAATTGGGTGCAAAATATCTATAGGGTGAACTACCTCTGAGACCCGCCCGCCAACCACTAGTAATGAGACCACGAATTTACACTTCCTGTCCTATTCCCGCAGTTAAAAGTGCCGATGGCCGACAAGCCCGGGAGCAGCGTGAACTTCCGCAAGCTGCTGCTAAACCGATGCCAGAAGGAGTTCGAGAAGGACAAGGCGGACGACGACGTGTTCGAGAAGAAGCAGAAAGATCTGGAGCTATCCACGACGGTAATAATTAAACCTCCCCAACATTTCGAGGTTGCCAGTACTCCAGTGCTCTTTATTTAGTACCAGGAGCCAATCACGTGAGTTCTCCGGGGCAACTCAAGACTCGAGTGCCAGCTTGGCCCTAGGCAGGAACTCCTGCTTTGTTTTTAGACTAGTGACAGAAAATGCCCGAGAAAGTTCTTGGCAGTCGGCAGGAAACGCCTGCCGTGAGGCTGGGCTGACCTACAGGTTTCAAAGCTTAAATCCAGACACAATGAAACATGAGGTTGCTCTGCACATTATTCATAATTCTGAGCTATGTAGATCTGGAGCTATCCACTGTGGTAATAATAAAACCTCTCCACAATTTGAGATTGCCAGTACTCCTGTAATCTTTTTTTTAGTACCAGGAGCCAATCGCGTAAGCAAGTTCTCCGGGGCAACTCGAGACTCAAGTGCCAGCCTGTCCCTAGGCCGGATCACCTGCTGTGTTTTTAGACTAGTGGCAGAAAATGCCAGAGAAAGTTATCCGTAGCCGTCAGGAAACAGCTGCCGTGAGGCTGAGCTAATGGGCAGGTTTCAAAGTGTAAATCCAGACACACCGATGCCAGTACTTCATAAAGAAATATGAGTTTGCTGTACACATTATTCATAAATCTGAGCTATTTAGATCTCCACATTTCAAGATTGCCAGTACACCAGTGTTTATTATTTAGCACCAGGAGCAAACCACATAAGCAAGTTCTCCGGGGCAACTCAAGACTCGAGTGCCAGCCTGTCCCTAGGCCGGATCACCTGCTGTGTTTTTAGACTAGTAGCAGAAAATGCCAGAGAAAGTTATCCGTAGCTGGCAGGAAACACCTGCCGTGAGACTGAGCTAATGGGCAGGTTTCAAAGTGTAAATCCAGACAAACCGGTGCCAATACTTCATAAAGAATTATGAGGTTGCTCTGTACATTATTCATAAATATGAGCTATGTAGATCTGGAGCTATCCACGGCGGTAATAATGAAACTCTCAATGTTTCCAGACTTCCAGTAGACCAGTCCTCTTTATTTAGTACCAGGAGCCAATCACGTAAGCAAGTTCTCCGGGGCAACTCAAGACTTGAGTGCTAGCCTGTCCCTAGGCCGGATCACCTGCTGTGTTTTTAGACTAGTATCAGAAAATGCCAGAGAAAGTTATTCTTAGCCAGCAGGAAACGCCTGGGGTGGCGGGCAGGTTTCAAAGCCTAAATCCAGACACACTGGTGCCAGTACTTCATAAAGAACTGTGAAGTTGCTGTGCACATTATTTATAAATCTGAGCTATGTAGATCTGGAGCTATCCACGGTGGCAATAATGATACCTCTCCAGATTCTGAGATTGCCAATACTACAGTGCCCTTTATTTAGGTCCAGGAGCCGTTCTCCGGGGCAACTCAAGACTCGAGTGCCAGCCTGTCCCTACGCCAGATCACCTGCTGTGTTTTTCCCTATATCCAGTCCAGGTCGTCCCAGAAGTAATGACATGTGGGTATTCCGCCCCCAGGGGGTGCTCGACTGCGAGATCAAAAGCTGTCGCTCCTCCCTGCCCCCTATAAAAGCAGGTGTCTCACTATGATTTCCCAGTGTTCATCTTGCAGTCTTGCTGCTGAAGATCGTTGGATACTCTCTCCTGGATATTGCAGCTGAGCGGGGCCTCCTAGCCCGTCGACCGCTGCGGACCCTATTACCACTGATCCCGTGGACCCACTATTGCCTCCCAGCCACGGCTGTCGGGACTGTGGCGGTAGGGAGAACGCCGGGGGTCAGGCGTTTTGGCAGAGCTAGGCTCTGGGCCGCAGACCCCGTCTAAAGGGTAGCCATAGGCTGATGGTGAGCCTATGGGGGGGAGGAACCACTTACTGCCCTCCGACTTATTCCCTCTTGTCCCACAAGCTTTATTGCGGTGTGTGTGGTGATTTTGTCACTGTGTTTTATTTTTACTTGCGCATGTCGTACGTACCTCCCTCGCTCCCTCAAGTTGTCTCCTTCCTGCTCCCCTCCATCTTGGGCCGTTACGCTGTGGGGGGGGGGGGGGGGTTGAACGCTGCTCGGCGGTCTCTCCTCAGACTGCAGGCTTCCTTGCTTCCGGCACGGTGTGAGGCCGTTGCGCGCGCTGATGTGGTTGTGCGGGGGCCCCGCTGTGGGCTGCCCTGCGGCAGTCTTGTGGGGGCTTCTTGGAAGAAGGCCTCCATCTTGGGCTGTGAGGAGGCGGGCGCTCCTGTTTGCGCCTTCGGAGGTGGCGCACGCATTATGACGCTTTTCGCGTCACTGCCCCTCGAGGAACACACTGAGCTGCTGACTTATGAGCCATTTTGTGACTGCCTCTCCTGCCTCGCTGCCTGGGACCCCTCCAGTGTGGCTACACTGTCGGTGTCGTGAGTCCCTATTATTATCTATTGTGTTATCATTATTGCGCATGTGCTGTGGGATGCGGATTCAGCACTGTTTGTATCACTTGCGCCAGGAGCGTCGTTTTGGAGCATGATCGGGCGGGCGTATCTGCCCCTAGCCCTTTTTTGCCTGCAGCCTCTTCAGATCCCCCGCTGCTGCACTCTGATCTTTTTTGGAGGTCTGGGCTCCGTGGAGGAAGGCGAGTTGTAGGAGGACTCTATTTCCACAGTGGATTATTCTGCTGGCTATGATAGCGGGCCTGGTTCTTCCTCGGATGAGGATACGTGGCTCCCTGATGATACGGAGAAGTTGCTTGCTTCAGTTTTTGAGACGTTGCACATTGTCCCTCCAAGAGCGGCTAAGAGGAAGCAGGGTAATTTGTTTCGGCCTGAGAAACAGAGGCGAGTCTTTCCTGAGCAGGCCCATTTTTCTAATATGATTTTCAAGGAATGGGAAAGGCCTAATAAGCTACCGTCTGTGCCTAAGGGTCTGGACACTCGGTATCCCTTTCCTGAGTAGCTGGTCCGGTTATGGTCCTGTCCCCCCGAGGTGGATTCCCCTGTGTCGGGATTGTCCAACACTATAGTTATGCCTTCACCCGATACTGCTTCCTTACGTGATCCAGCTGACAGGCGCATGGATCAGCTGGTCTGTCATGTCTTCACTTTGCTGGTGCTTGGTTTGGCCCTGTGTGTGCCGCGGCTATTGTCTCCTTAGCCATCAGAAAGAAGGTGAGACGTCTTGTGGATATTGCTAAGTTTCGCAAGCTGGTGGAGGAGTATAAAGACCTCAAGGCTTGCGTGGATTTTATTGCCTTCGTTGTTTCTGCCATGGACGATGGTGTCCGGCTCGTGCCAGGGTTTCGGCCCTGCTTGTTGCGCTTCGCCGCTCGCTCTGGTTGCGGCAATGGTCGGCTGATGCTGCGGCCAAGAAGTCGCTCACTAGTATCCCCTTCGTGGGGCACAGGTTGTTCGGGGAGCGTCTGGACCTCCTGGTCAAGGATGGTAGACTCCCTCAGCGACGGAAGCCTGCGCGGCCCTTTCGGGGCTCATCTGCCTATCGCTCCTTTTGAGGAGGAAGAGGCTCTTCATTTTCAGGTGGCCGCAGAGATACCTGGGTAGAGGTAGGTCCCGCGGCCGACCCAATCCCGCTTGGGGAGCCAAGTCTAAGCCCCCTCAGGCATGAGGAGGCGCCCTCACCCATCCGGGTGGGGGGACGGCTTATGCTATTTGCTCATATCTGGAGACAGCGCGTCTGGGATCAGTGGATTCAGGAGGTGATGTCCTCCGGTTACAAAATAGAGCTGGCAGTAAGGCCGCCTTCAAGATTTCTTCAGTCTCGAATACCTCAGAACCCATTGAAGGCACAGGGCCTGAGAATGGCCGTGCAACACCTCCTGCGGTTAGGGGTAATTTGCCCTGTACCTCGTCTGGAACAGGGTCAAGGCTTCTATTCCAATCTGTTCACGGTTCCCAAGAAGGATGGAACGCTGAGGCCTATCCTGGACCTGAATGGTCTCAGCAGGTTTGTCAGAGTCAGACATTTCCGCATGAAAACCTTACGGTCTGCGGTGAGCTCGCTTCGGCCCGGCGACTTCCTTACCACGGTGGACATCAAGGATGCTTATCTGCACATCCCGATATTCCAGGGACATCAGAGGTTCCTGAGGTTTGCTCTGGAGCATCAGCATTACCAGTTTGTGGCTCCATTCGGGATATCCTCAGCCCCCCAGGGTTTCACCAAGGTGCTGGCGAGCATCATGGCTATTCTGAGGAATCGGGGCACTCGTGTGCTGCCTTATCTGGATGATTTACTGATTGTGGCTCAGTCCCTTCAGCAGGCCGAGAGCGACACCCAGACGGTATTATCCACTCTCGAGGATTTCGGATGGGTAGTCAATTACCCCAAGTCTTCGATCACTCCCTCAATGGTGAGGTCCTTCCTGGGCATGACGATAGACACCTCTCAGGTCAAGTTTTTCCTGCCACAGCAGAAGGTGGTGGGCCTCCAGACACAGGTGCAGGCCTTGCGGTCTTGTCAGCGGCTTTCGATCCGTCTGGTGATAAAGCTGGTGGGCCTAATGGTGTCATGCTTCAAGGCGGTGCCCTTCACCCAATTCCACATGAGACCTCTTCAGTTGAACCTGTTGACCGGCTGGGACCGGGTGCAGGAGTTGCTGGAACTGGAATTTTCACTGTCCCCCCCCTGGCCAGACAGTCCCTTTTGTGGTGGCTGGACTCCAGAAACCTGTTGGTGGGCAAGTTTCTGACTCCCCGGTGGGAGATAGTTACCACGGATGCCAGTCTGACCGGCTGGGGAGGCATTTGGCAGACGCAGAAGATTCAGGGTCAGTGGGGTCTGCAGGAGAACCACTTGGCCATAAATCTCCTGGAGCTGAGAGCGATCCGGTTGGTGTTTCTTCGCTTGACTCCCCATTTAAGGGGTCGTGCGATCCAGGTTCGCTCGGACAATCAGACGGCTGTCGCCTACATCAGTCACCTGGGCAGGACTCTGAGCAAGCGAGCCCTCAAGGAGGTGACCTAATGACTTGGGCAGAGGAGAATGTTCCCTGAATATCGGAGGTCTACATCCCCGGGGTAGAAAACCAGGAGGCAGACTCCCTGAGCAGGAGGGCCTCACGTCTGGGGGAATGGTCTCTCAGCAACAAGATCCTTCACGCTCTGTGTCTCCGCTGGGGTCAGCCGGACGTGGACCTGTTTGCGTCCAGACACAATCACAAGCTCCCAAGGTTCGTTTCCCTGTCAAGAGATCCTCTGGCCTTTGCCACAGATGCTCTGGCAATTCCTTGGACAGATTTCAGGCTCCTTTATGCATTCCCTCAGTTTCCACTCCTGGGCCGAGTGCTGCGCAAGATAGCCCAGGAAGGGGTTCCAACCATCCTGGTGGCTCCTCGCTGGCCGAGTAGGAGTTGGTTTGCGGACATAATTCAGATGTCAGTGGATCGCTACATCGTGCCTGACGACCCAGGGCTTCTCACACAGGGGTCTCTGAGGCACCCCAATTTACAGACGCTGACTTTGATGGCCTGGCTATTAAAACTTCAATCCTGATGGAAAAGGGGCTGTCAGCCACGGTTGTGCATACCATGATTCAGGCGCGGAAGAAGTCTTCTTCCATGATATACTACAGAGTTTGGCATGCCTACATTGGTTGGTGTGAATCCAATAGTCTCCCTTGTCGCACATCCTCTGTCTCTAGAATCTTGGTGTTTTTACAACACGGTTTAGACTTGAGTCTGCAGCTGAGCACCCTCAAGGGCCTGGTCTCTGCCTTGGCCATCTTTTTCCAGAGATACTTTGCCAATCATAGATTGATCAAGACCTTTTTCCAGGGAGTCACCCATGTACGTCCACCGCGTAAGCCTGTATTACCGGTGTGGGACTTGAATTTGGTACTTTCTGCTCTCCAGGGTCCTCCCTTTGAGCCTTTGTGCAATGTTGCATTGCCTATTTTGACCCTCAAGGTGGTCTTTTTGGTAGCGATCACCTCGGTGCGTCGCGTGTCAGAGCTGGCCGCGCTTTGTATGAAGCCTCCTTATTTTGAGCGACATAGGGATAAGGTGGTTTTTCGCTTTAAACCTGATTTTTTGCCTAAGGTCGTTTCTCCCTTTCACCTTAATGAGGAAGTTGTCTTACCTTCCTTGTGTCCAGCACCGACTAATTCTAAGGAAAGGACCCTCCATGCCTTGGATGTGGTCAGAGCCATTAAGTATTACCTGGTTGCGACTGAATCCTTCAGGAAATCGGATTTGCTCTTTGTCCTAACAGAGGGCTCTAGGAAAGGATTGCCACAAGCCAAGTCCACTCTCAGTAAGTGGATCAGACAGGCGGTGGTGCAAGCATATTCTGCCAAGGGGAAGGAACCTCCTTTTCGTATTACAGCTCATTCTACTAGAGCTATTGGTGCTTCCTGGGCTTTTCAGCACCAGGCATCTGTTGAACAGGTTTGTAAGGCCGCCACTTGGTCTTCAGTTTATACTTTTACAAGGTTGATGTTAGGGCCTCAGCTGATGCTGTTTTGGCCGAAAGGTGCTTCAGGCGGTAGTGAAATGAACTACATGCTGTTCCGCACTGGGGATCCCGCCCTAATGGACACTGCTTTTGGATGTCCCACATGTCATAACTTCTGGGACGACCTGGACTGGATATAGGGAAAAATCTAATTCTGTGAAACTCACCTGTAGAATTGTTTTTGAATATATCCAGTCCAGGTCGTCCCACCCCGCTCTTGTTTTCATTATCTCTTGGTTGCCTGTTATGGTGATTACCATTTTTATATTGGACCGTTGTCCAAACGTTTTTTGTTGGAGAGAGTACATGCTGAAGCTATGTGAAGTAACATGGTTTCCTAGCCTCCCGGCCAGTCTACTTCTTACTGCTTTTTAACCACTGGGAAATCATACTGAGACACCTGCTTTTATAGGGGGCCGGGAGGAGCGACAGCTTTTGATCTTGCAGTCGAGCGTCCCCCGGGAGCGGAATTCCCACATGTCATTACTTCTGGGACGACCTGGACTGGATATATTCAAAAACAATTCTACAGGTGAGTTTCACAGAATTGTATCTTTAGACTAGTGGCAGAAAATTCCAGAAAAAATTATTCTTAGCCGGCAGGAAACGACAGGAGCCCACACATTCGCCGTTGGACCGGGGAAAGGTGAGTGAATACTGGCGCCCCAGGGGAAGGCACATTGAAGAGGAACAAACCCCAGCCAGGACGGCGCTGGAGTCTAAAAGATTCCAACTGTAACAGACAAATTTATCTGCTCCTTCTGATTGTAACTTACCCCATTTGTAATTGCCCTTCTGACCTGTATTGCATCTACTACATTGTATGTATATAGTTTGTTTAGTGTGCTCTTTGCTCAAAGTAATATGAATGCATAACCTAATCCTGGGCTGCTCCATGAACCGTCATTTGTTTGAACCTTAAACGAGAGCCGGTGACTTCGCTTTGCTTCTCAAGCTGTCCCTCTGTCTCGTGCAGCCCGAAGAGAAGACCCGCCTTCAGGAAGAGCTGGAGGAATCGCGGGACAAAGCCCGGCGGCGCTCCATCGGCAACATCAAGTTCATCGGTGAGCTCTTCAAGCTGAAGATGCTCACGGAGGCCATCATGCACGACTGTGTGGTGAAGCTGCTGAAGAACCACGACGAGGAGTCGCTGGAGTGCCTCTGCCGACTGCTCACCACCATCGGCAAGGACCTGGACTTTGAGAAGGCCAAGGTAAGCCAGAGACGGCAACACAGGTTGTCAAGGGTTTACTTGTTCCCGCCGCACTTAGTCCTGACGTGCGTTGTCTTTTGCAGCCGCGCATGGATCAGTACTTCCACCAGATGGAGAAGATCGTAAAAGAAAGGAAGACGTCGTCTCGCATCCGCTTCATGTTACAGGACGTCATAGACCTGAGGCTGGTATGTGTGGCCCTAGGCATTGGGGCCCTTAAGTTCTTAAAATGTTATAATAGCCCTAGGCCCAGGGCCTATAAAGCTGTCCCACATTTCTGACTTGGGCGGTCCCGCCATGTGAAACCCCTTTGATTTGCGGCAATACTTACTGGACCAACGTTGCCACAGCACATGCGGCTGCTGCCGGCACTCCTGGCTCCCCCGCTCTAGCGCCTGCTGCCGCCGGCTCCCCCGCTCTAGCGCCTGCTGCCGCCGGCTCCACCGCTCTAGCGGCTGCTGCTGCCGGCTCCCCCCCTGTAGCGGGTACTGCCGCCGGCTCCCCCGCTCTAGCGCCTGCTGCCGGCACCCCTGGCTTCCCTGCTCTAGCGGGTGTTGGTGCCTGCACCCCTGGCTCCTCCCTCTAAGGTGAGTGGCTCAGAGTGAACTGACGGCCGTATCCCCCGCTTCCCTCTAACAGGGGGCGTGCCCGCTCCGGCCATTTACAAATGCCTGGCGCGGGCAAACGCCCTGCTAGAGGGAAAGCGGTGATGAGTCCGCGGCTCGCGCATGCGCCGTTGGACCGGGAAAGGAGGTAAGTGTATTGGCGCCCTGGGGGGTTTCACACGGTGGGGCATCCCGATTTTGGATGCTTCGGGGGCAGGAATCAATCGGCCAGGCAATCTTATAGATTCCCGAGCCGATCGCTGTGGGTTTTGGTCCACTTTAAATGTCCAAATGATGTTTGACCATGTGACCCCATAACGTTAAACGTAAACCCTCCACCTCCCGCAGTGCAACTGGGTATCGCGGAGAGCGGACCAAGGGCCCAAGACGATAGAGCAGATTCACAAGGAGGCCAAGATAGAAGAGCAGGAGGAGCAGAGGAAAGTCCAGCAGCTGATGACCAAAGAGAAGCGGAGGCCAGGTGAGACGCCAGCGCCCCCTTCTGGCATCGCTTTGGCCCCGCCCTCCACACAGGGGTTTATGTGCTGATTAGCTGTGATGTGCTCGCTCGGCAGGTGTGCAGAGAGTGGAGGAAGGCGGCTGGAACACCGTACAAGGGACAAAGAATAACCGCGTGCTGGACCCTTCCAAGTTCCTCAAGATCACCAAGGTGAGCCTCAATTTTTCCCAGACAGGAAGTGACCCCACACGTTTCCTAACCAATCACTTTTCTGCAAATCCCAGAACACGGGGCCCTAAGTGTCCCCCGTAACAAAACAAATATTAACATTAACGATTACTATTAGCTGTTATCCGAGAAACCAGTGTGCACAAATAGATATCCACATGAAAGGATTTCACCTCTGTGAAGGCTGAATGTTGTCCCCACCGTCCCTGGTAACCTTTACCCACGCGTTCCTTGGGAGACCCACTTTCTCGAGGTGCCATAAAATTTTCATAAAGTACAAGATGCATTCAAATCTTACATCAACAATAGCGGGTTAATACAGAATCCTTAGTCATAAATACAATTCACAGGCACCAATGATAATCCCCTCAAGGGGTTAATGGAGCCTGTTAATGGGATGTTCAGGGTTAAGGATTCGTGGAACGATAATGCACACACGGAATTTTCCCACCATAGCATTGACTACACTTGCTCAGAGGCACTTCATGAAGTCAATTCAGCCGGTCACAAGCCCTACCTCTAGGCCATAACTGCCCCATGTTATGTTATCTATATATATAATTAATATGCGCGGCGGGAGACGCCCGTGGGCTCGAAGAGAGGTGAGTGAGCTTGGCGTTCTAGGGGGTTTCACACAGCAGGGCGCCCCAGGAGGAAAGGACCAAAACCCGGAATAGTGAAAATCCCAGGTTTTGGTGCACTTTAAACCCTTTTTGTGTGGCCTTCCCACCCCAGGTACCTCGGGCAGTGCAGCTGGCTTGGTGGTGGCCCACCAAGGTAACTGATCTCTAGAATGCAAGGCTAATGGGAACAGCCCTTTGGTGCATCCCTGGTTTCCCTGTGGAATAGTGCATGCTCCTTTCCCTAGCCTGTCTCAAATGGAGCATGCCTCAGTTACAGGGAAGCCAGGATGTGACCGCTGGGAAACACAGGGCAATGGAAGCCGCCGGTAAATGTGAGTTAACGGGTGACCCCAGGGGCTTTTCCTGGTGTCCTGTTCAGCTCGCTCCATTTCTGATACCAAGTGGCGCACAGTTACTGCAAGACAAAAAAGCAGTGACTCCTCCCGGCCCCCTATAAAAGGCAGGTGTCTCAATAGAATCCCCAGTGTTCGCTTGCAGTATTACTGCGAAGACGTCTTGGATACTCTCTCTGGAATATCGCAGCTGAGCGGGGCATCCCAAGCCCGACGGCCGCTGCACCCCTATTCCCGCTGTCTCCATGGACCCATTTATGCCTCCCAGCCTCGGCTGAACGGCACAGGTGCAAGTAGGGAGGACGCCGAGGGTCAGCCGTTCACAGAGCTAGGCTCTGGGCCGCAGACCCCCTCTCAAAGGGTAGCCGGCCATAGGCTAATGGTGAGCCTATGGGGGGGGGGGGAACCACCTCAGGGCCCCCCTTTTGTGCTTATCCCACAAGCTTTATTATTGTGTGTGTGAGTGTTGCTGTTTAATTTTTTTCACTGCTACTACTTACCTCCCTCGTTCCCTCCGATGCATCTTCTTCTTCCCTCTCCAGCTATCTTGGTTCCATTCCACTGAGGGGGGGGCTGCCGGCGGCCTGTCTGGGAGCTGGAGCCCCTGCGGCTGCCAATTCTGTCAGGGCGCGGGGTCGCGCCGTGTGCTAAGGGGGGGCGGCAGGGATGTGCTTCAATATATCGGCGGGGGCCCCTGCCATTTTGGGCTCTGAGGGAGGTGGAGGCCGGATTGCCTTCACGCCAATGTGGGGGGGGGCGGAGCCGTGCGGTGACGCTCTTTGCGTCACCGCGGGTGCGGCCCGCCCCTCAAGGAGAGCTGACAGGCCGTGCTGTGTGGCGGTGGCGGCGCCATCTTGATGCGTGCTGTTTCGGGGGAGGACCTTCCTGGGTCGAAAGGCTCCTCCCGGTTATATACTTCCTGGGTCTCCACGGTGCAACGGGATGAACGAGCCGGCCGGCTTCTTCCTCTGCTCCCGCACTGCTGGAACTCCTTCGCCGACATCGTGAGTCTATTGGCTTTTCTCTTCCTGTATTCTGGCGCATGTGCTGTGGGATGCCTCTTTTGTATGTTCATGGGTCCTTGTAGCGGTGGTTGTGGTTCATCCCGGGCTTGTCCCCCTCCCTTCATCCCTCTCTCCGCCCCTTCCCTTTTTAGTAAGAGGGATCACTGAAAGAGGGACTATACTGGAGGGGTCAGCGGTTTGGGCAGTTAGTGCTTTGTAACCCGCTGAATGGTCTGCTAATCATCATAATGGAGGCTTCTGGGGACAATGAGCTATTGGCCCTATCTGGCGGGTGAGGCTATGCGCCATGTGCTTGGTAAGAGTCCAAGTGTCTCCCCTGTCGCACTTTCTCCTTTTTCAAGGTTTTTGGAGTTCTTACAACATGGATTGGACTTGGGTCTCCAGCTGAGTACCCTCAAGGGTCAGGTTTTGGCCTTGGATATTTTTTTCAAAGATCCAGCGCCAATCATTGACTTATCATGACTTTTTCCAAGGAGTTACTCATTTACTTCCACTGCGTAGGCCTATTTTACCGGTGTGGGATTTGTACTTGGTGCTTTCTGCTCTCCAGGGTCCTCCTTTGAGCCCTTGTGCGATGCTGCCTTTTCACTCTGACTCTAAAGGTGGTCTTTTGTATGAAGCCTCTTTACTTTGGGCGACATTTGGATAAGGTGGTTTTTCGCCTTAAACCTGATTTTTTTAGGTTTCTTCTTCCTTGCACCTCACCGAGGACGTTGTCTTGCCTTCCTTGTGTCCCGTGCCTTCTTTTTCTAAGAGGAGGACCCTCCATGCCTTGGATGTGGTCAGTGCCCTTATGTATTACCTAGTTGCTACTGAATCCTTCAGGAAATGGGATTCTCTTTTTGTTACCTCTGACGGGCCTAGGAAGGTCTGCCTCCGGCTAAATCCACTCTCAGCAAGTGGATCAGACAGGCGGTGGTACAAGCGTACTCGATCAAGGGGAAGGAACCCCCTTTTCGGATCACGGCTCGCTCTACCAGAGCTATGGTGTCTCTTGGGCTTTTCAGCGCCAGGCATCGGTTGTACAGGTCTGCAAGGCCGCTACTCAGTCTTCGGTTCATACTTTTACAAATTTTACAAGTTTGATGTTAGGGCCTCAGCTGATGCTGTTTTTGGCTGTATGGTGCTTCAGGTGGTAGTGTAATGAACTACATGCTGTTACTCTCTGGGGATCCCACCCTTCTTTTGGACACTGCTTTTGGATGTCCCACTTGTCAGAAATGGAGCGACCTGAACAGGACACCAGGAAAAATACAATTCTGCGAGTACTCACCTGTAGAATTGTTTTTGGTGGTGTCCTGTTCAGGTCGCTCCATCCCTCCCTTGCTTTTTGTTCTCCTTTTACTTTTTATGGTGATTACCATTTTATTTTGTTGAGAGAGTACATGCTGAAGCTATGTGATGTAACATGGTTTTCTTGGCCTCCCGGCCTGTCTCATTTTTACTGCTGTTTAAACACTGGGGGGGCCGGGAGGAGTCACTGCTTTTTCGTCTTGCAGTAACTGTGCGCCACCTGGTTGCGAATACCCACTTGTCAGAAATGGAGCGACCTGAACAGGACTCCACCAAAAACAATTCTACAAGTGAGTACTCACAGAATTGTATTTTTACACAGTGGGGCAAACTAGTTAGGCCATCCCTGGAGTCTGGTGCGGCTTTTACACAACTTTCCAGTTACGGATTCGGCATGCCAGCCGACCTCAAATGACAGCACAAACTGATCCCAACTTGATAACTTGGTGTCCAACTTGGTAACTTTGTGTCCAACTTGGTAACTCTGTGTCCAACTTGGTAACTCTGTGTCCAGCTTGGTAACTCTGTGTCCAGCTTGGTAACTCTGTGTCCAGCTTGGTAACTCTGTGTCCAGCTTGGTAACTCTGTGTCCAGCTTGGTAACTCTGTGTCCAGCTTGGTAACTCTGTGTCCAGCTTGGTAACTCTGTGTCCAGCTTGGTAACTCTGTGTCCAGCTTGGTAACTCTGTGTCCAGCTTGGTAACTCTGTGTCCAGCTTGGTAACTTTGTGTCCAGCTTGGTAACTTTGTGTCCAGCTTGGTAACTTTGTGTCCAGCTTGGTAACTTTGTGTCCAGCTTGGTAACTTTGTGTCCAGCTTGGTGTCCAACTGGGTAACCTGGTGTCCAACTGGGTAACCTGGTGTCCAACTGGGTAACCTGGTGTCCAACTGGGTAACCTGGTGTCCAACTGGGTAACTTGGTGTCCAACTGGGTAACTTGGTGTCCAACTGGGTAACTTGGTGTCCAACTGGGTAACTTGGTGTCCAACTGGGTAACTTGGTGTCCAACTGGGTAACTTGGTGTCCAACTGGGTAACTTGGTGTCCAACTGGGTAACTTGGTGTCCAACTGGGTAACTTGGTGTCCAACTGGGTAACTTGGTGTCCAACTGGGTAACTTTGTGTCCAACTGGGTAACTTTGTGTCCAACTGGGTAACTTTGTGTCCAACTTGGTAACTTTGTGTCCTACTTGGTAACTTGGTGTCCTACTTGGTAACTTGGTGTCCTACTTGGTAACTTGGTGTCCAACTTGGTGTCCAACTTGGTAACTTGGTGTCCAACTTGGTAACTTGGCGTCCTACTTGGTAACTTGGCGTCCAACTTGGTAACTTGGCGTCCAACTTGGTAACTTGGTGTCCAACTTGGTAACTTGGTGTCCAACTTGGTAACTTGGTGTCCAACTTGGTAACTTGGTGTCCAACTTGGTAACTTGGTGTCCAACTTGGTAACTTGGTGTCCAACTTGGTGTGCAACTTGGTCACTTGGTGTCCAACTTGGTAACTTGGTGTCCAACTTGGTGTGCAACTTGGTAACTTGGTGTCCAACTTGGTGTGCAACTTGGTAACTTGGTGTGCAACTTGGTGTGCAACTTGGTAACTTGGTGTCCAACTTGGTAACTTGGTGTCCAACTTGGTGTCCAACTTGGTAACTTGGTGTCCAACTTGGTAACTCTGTGTCCAGCTTGGTAACTTTGTGTCCAACCTGGGAACTTGGTGTCCAACCTGGGAACTTTGTGTCCAGCTTGGTAACTTTGTGTCCAACTTGGCAACCTGGTGTCCAACCTGGGAACTTGGTGTCCAACCTGGGAACTTGGTGTCCAACCTGGTAACTTGGTGTCCAACCTGGGAACTTTGTGTCCAACCTGGGAACTTGGTGTCCAACCTGGGAACTTTGTGTCCAGCTTGGTAACTTTGTGTCCAACTTGGCAACCTGGTGTCCAACCTGGGAACTTGGTGTCCAACCTGGGAACTTGGTGTCCAACCTGGTAACTTGGTGTCCAACCTGGGAACTTGGTGTCCAACCTGGGAACTTGGTGTCCAACCTGGTAACTTGGTGTCCAACCTGGTAACTTGGTGTTCAACCTGGTAACTTGGTGTCTAACCTGGTAACTTGGTGTCTAACCTGGTAACTTGGTGTCTAACCTGGTAACTTGGTGTCCAACTTGGTAACTTGGTGTCCAACTTGGTAACTTGGTGTCCAACTTGGTAACTTGGTGTCCAACTTGGTAACTTGGTGTCCAACTTGGTAACTTGGTGTCCAACTTGGTAACTTGGTGTCCAACTTGGTAACTTGGTGTCCAACTTGGTAACTTGGTGTCCAACTTGGTAACTTGGTGTCCAACTTGGTAACTTGGTGTCCAACTTGGTAACTTGGTGTCCTACTTGGTAACTTGGTGTCCTACTTGGTAACTTGGTGTCCTACTTGGTAACTTGGTGTCCAACTTGGTGTCCAACTTGGTAACTTGGTGTCCAACTTGGTAACTTTGTGTCCAACTTGGTAACTTTGTGTCCAACTTGGTAACTTTGTGTCCAACTTGGTAACTTTGTGTCCAACTTGGTAACTTGGTGTCCAACTTGGTAACTTGGTGTCCAACTTGGTAACTTGGTGACCAACTTGGTAACTTGGTGACCAACTTGGTAACTTGGGGTCCAACTTGGTGACCAACTTGGTAACTTGGGGTCCAACCTGGTAACTTGGTGTCCAACCTGGTAACTTGGTGTCCAACCTGGTAACTTGGTGTCCAACCTGGTAACTTGGTGTCCAACCTGGTAACTTGGTGTCCAACCTGGTAACTTGGTGTCCAACCTGGTATCTTGGTGTCCAACCTGGTATCTTGGTGTCCAACCTGGTATCTTGGTGTCCAACCTGGCAACTTGGTGTCCAACCTGGCAACTTGGTGTCCAACCTGGCAACTTGGTGTCCAACCTGGCAACTTGGTGTCCAACCTGGCAACTTGGTGTCCAACCTGGCAACTTGGTGTCCAACCTGGCAACTTGGTGTCCAACCTGGCAACTTGGTGTCCAACCTGGCAACTTGGTGTCCAACCTGGCAACTTGGTGTCCAACCTGGGAACTTGGTGTCCAACCTGGGAACTTGGTGTCCAACCTGGGAACTTGGTGTCCAACCTGGGAACTTGGTGTCCAACCTGGCAACTTGGTGTCCAACCTGGCAACTTGGTGTCCAACCTGGCAACTTGGTGTCCAACCTGGCAACTTGGTGTCCAACCTGGCAACTTGGTGTCCAACCTGGCAACTTGGTGTCCAACCTGGCAACTTGGTGTCCAACCTGGCAACTTGGTGTCCAACCTGGCAACTTGGTGTCCAACCTGGCAACTTGGTGTCCAACCTGGCAACTTGGTGTCCAACCTGGGAACTTGGTGTCCAACCTGGGAACTTGGTGTCCAACCTGGGAACTTGGTGTCCAACTTGGTGTCCAACCTGGGAACTTGGTGTCCAACTTGGTGTCCAACTTGGTAACTTGGTGTCCAACTTGGTAACTTGGTGTCCAACTTGGTGTCCAACCTGGGAACTTGGTGTCCAACTTGGTGTCCAACCTGGGAACTTGGTGTCCAACTTGGTGTCCAACTTGGTAACTTGGTGTCCAACTTGGTGTCCAACCTGGGAACTTGGTGTCCAACTTGGTGTCCAACCTGGGAACTTGGTGTCCAACTTGGTAACTTGGTGTCCAACTTGGTGTCCAACTTGGTAACTTGGTGTCCAACTTGGTGTCCAAATTGGTAACTTGGTGTCCAACTTGGTAACTTGGTGTCCAACTTGGTAACTTGGTGTCCAACTTGGTAACTTGGTGTCCAACTTGGTAACTTGGTGTCCAACCTGGCAACTTGGTGTCCAACCTGGCAACTTGGTGTCCAACCTGGCAACTTGGTGTCCAACCTGGCAACTTGGTGTCCAACCTGGCAACTTGGTGTCCAACCTGGCAACTTGGTGTCCAACCTGGCAACTTGGTGTCCAACCTGGCAACTTGGTGTCCAACCTGGCAACTTGGTGTCCAACCTGGCAACTTGGTGTCCAACCTGGCAACTTGGTGTCCAACCTGGCAACTTGGTGTCCAACCTGGCAACTTGGTGTCCAACCTGGGAACTTGGTGTCCAACCTGGGAACTTGGTGTCCAACCTGGGAACTTGGTGTCCAACCTGGGAACTTGGTGTCCAACCTGGGAACTTGGTGTCCAACCTGGGAACTTGGTGTCCAACCTGGGAACTTGGTGTCCAACTTGGTGTCCAACCTGGGAACTTGGTGTCCAACTTGGTGTCCAACTTGGTAACTTGGTGTCCAACTTGGTAACTTGGTGTCCAACTTGGTGTCCAACCTGGGAACTTGGTGTCCAACTTGGTGTCCAACCTGGGAACTTGGTGTCCAACTTGGTGTCCAACTTGGTAACTTGGTGTCCAACTTGGTGTCCAACCTGGGAACTTTGTGTCCAACTTGGTAACTTGGTGTCCAACTTGGTGTCCAACTTGGTAACTTGGTGTCCAACTTGGTGTCCAACTTGGTAACTTGGTGTCCAACTTGGTAACTTGGTGTCCAACTTGGTAACTTGGTGTCCAACTTGGTAACTTGGTGTCCAACTTGGTAACTTGGTGTCCAACTTGGTAACTTGGTGTCCAACTTGGTAACTTGGTGTCCAACTTGGTAACTTGGTGTCCAACTTGGTAACTTGGTGTCCAACTTGGTAACTTGGTGTCCAACTTGGTAACTTGGTGTCCAACTTGGTAACTTGGTGTCCAACTTGGTAACTTGGTGTCCAACTTGGTAACTTTGTGTCCAACTTGGTAACTTTGTGTCCAACTTGGTAACTTTGTGTCCAACTTGGTAACTTTGTGTCCAACTTGGTAACTTTGTGTCCAACTTGGTAACTTTGTGTCCAACTTGGTAACTTTGTGTCCAACTTGGTGTCCAACTTGGTAACTTGGTGTCCAACTTGGTGTCCAACTTGGTAACTTGGTGTCCAACTTGGTGTCTGACTCTGTGACCAACTCTGTGACTTGGTGTCTAACTTTGTGACCAACTCTGTGACTTGGTGTCTAACTTTGTGACCAACTTTGTCTCTCCATCGAGTTGATGCAACTCCTAGAGTTCTCTGCCGTTCTCCAAAGGACTTCCAAGTTCTTTCTGGGACCCTCACAAAGTGCTGTGTTGGTTTTACCTGTATCGAGGTCTCTTAAGCTTCCCAGCAGAAGCGTAAGGTCATCACTGCTGCTTGATTGGATGAATTGGTGTCCGAGATGTTTGATTCTGTATTGCGATGTTGTCTCTTGCATAGCCCACCATCGATGAGAAGATTCAGCTGGTTCCCAAGGCTCAGCCGGGGAGTTGGGGAAAGGGCAGCAGCGGAGGCGCAAAGACCGCAGAGACAGGTAAGGGGGGGGGGGGTTCTCTTGTAACAGGAAGTGTTGTGCTGACTCATGTATCTGCTTACTGGCCCCACCTGTCCCTTTTCTGTCCCGTACAACAGAGTCATTGAGGCCGGGGGTACCCAGTCTCAATCGGTTCTCTGCGCTCCAGCCTACGGCTGTTTCCTCGCCTTCGGCGGTCGATCTAGACACTCGCAGGATATTGACAAGGTAAGGGAAGTTGTTTCTGGGAACGGAATGGGACCCTTCTCTGAAGAAAGGTTAGTCTTTTGTCTCACTGACGTCTCTCCGCTGCTTTCTCTAGCCATGGAAGCGCCGGGCGAGAGAAGAACGACAAGCCTGCACCGCCCTCCGCCAATACCGCTGCGCGTCCCGGCGCTTTCCTCAGAGGCAGCAATGCCAAGGACCTGATAGACAATAAAGAGGATCAGCGGCGAGAGGCTCTGCACACGCCAAAAACGCGGAGCTCCTCCGCGGAGAAGGAAAATCCATCGAGTCTAGAGAGGAAGAGCAAAGAGCCAGGTGAGGGAGTCGTGTTCGTGTTCAATAGAGGGGTTACAAAATGTACGATGCCAACTGCCAAAGGTGCGTGCAATATTCATGGAAGCATTAAGGCATGTAGAAGCCGATACGGTAAGTTCATCACAAAATCCCGGCTAACTGGCCCCCTAGGCAACTACAATAGGAGCCGCTTGAAGTGGACCAAAACCCAGGATTTTGACTATCCTGCGTTTTGCTCCTTGCCCCTGGGGCACCCCGTTTGGGGATGCCACCCTGTGTGAAACCCTCCAGATCGCCGAGCACAACTCGCCTCTTCCCGGTCCTATAGCGCATGCACGGTCACTCATCCAATCAGCGCGCTCGGGTCTGCTCACGTCAGGGTGTCTAAGGCGAGCGGATGACAGCCGCATCCCCTGCTACCCTCTATCAGGGAGCGTGCCCTCGCCGGCCATTCACAAATGCCTGGTGCAGGCACACGACCTGCTAGAGGGATAGCGGCTCGCGCATGCGCTGTTGAACTGGAAAAGAAAGGGGGTGTATGTGTGGGAAGGGAAGTGGCTTTCAGGCCACGCGTGTGAAAGGCCACACGGATTGTCTTTATACATGGGATGTATATCCCCTTGTTCTACTATCAGGCGTTTGTATACTTCAGTTTAAGGGCGCACCCTTAAGGCGTAGTTGACCGGGGTCAACGTTGACATGGCAGTTTGGTCATTGTTTGTTGCAGTCTCCCCAAGCCAAGCTAGTCACGTTGACCTCTTTGTGAAGATTTGCTGATCTTCTGGCTCCTGCAGGACAGAGGTGATTATACGCTGGCCTCGATTTGCCATATTAAGTTTTGAATATGCAAAGATCTGAAAGCTCCTTGAGCATGAGAGCTCTGGTGGACCTTGATCTTGAGGCCTGCTGGTGGACCTTGATCTTGAGGCCTGCTGCTGGACCTTGATCTTGAGGCCTGCTGCTGGATCTTGAGGCCTGCTGCTGGATCTTGAGGCCTGCTGCTGGATCTTGAGGCCTGCTGCGGGATCTTGAGGCCTGCTGCGGGATCTTGAGGCCTGCTGCGGGATCTTGAGGCCTGCTGCGGGATCTTGAGGCCTGCTGCGGGATCTTGAGGCCTGCTGCGGGATCTTGAGGCCTGCTGCGGGATCTTGAGGCCTGCTGCGGGATCTTGAGGCCTGCTGCGGGGCCTTGAGGCCTGCTGAGGCCTGCTGCTGGGCCTTGAGGCCTGCTGAGGCCTGCTGTGGGGCCTTGAGGCCTGCTGCTGGGCCTTGACCTTAAGGCCTGCTGCTGGGCCTTGACCTTGAGGCCTGCTGCTGGGCCTTGACCTTGAGGCCTGCTGCTGGGCCTTGACCTTGAGGCCTGCTGCTGGGCCTTGACCTTGAGGCCTGCTGCTGGGCCTTGACCTTGAGGCCTGCTGCTGGGCCTTGACCTTGAGGCCTGCTGCTGGGCCTTGACCTTGAGGCCTGCTGCTGGGCCTTGACCTTGAGGCCTGCTGCTGGGCCTTGACCTTGAGGCCTGCTGCTGGGCCTTGACCTTGAGGCCTGCTGCTGGGCCTTGAGGAGAATGTGTGGTTTTGAAACCACCAGTTTTGTAGCTTTACTTTTTTAGTTTTATCTCGTACGTCTTCTCATTGATTTCTTCAAATTCTTTGTCCCTAGCCAAAATTGAACCCACAGAGCCGGACAAATCTCCGATGTCGGAAGAAGAGCTCGAAAGGAAGTCTAAGGCCATCATAGACGAATTCCTCCATATAAACGACTATAAGGTCAGAGAGAGACCTAGATAATTGCGTGCCATCCTCGCCCGGGTTGTAATTTGGTGACTTGTCTTTCCCCGTGTCTCCAGGAGGCCATGCAGTGCGTGGAGGAGCTTGGCGCTCTGGGCGCGCTCTCCATTTTCGTGCGGGTGGGAGTGGAATCGACCTTGGAGAGAAGTCAGATCACCAGAGATCACATGGGCCAGCTCCTCTTTCACCTCGTCCAGTCGGGAAAGCTCAGCAAGCAGGACTTCTATACAGGGTGAGGCTTGTACGCGGGGGACGAGGCTTCTACAGCCTTCTATATATCGTCGCCGAGTTCTGACCCGTCTTCTGTTTTTCAGATTTTCAGAAACCCTGGAGCTGGCCGATGACATGGCCATCGACATCCCGCACATCTGGCTATACCTGGCCGAACTGGTGACGCCCATGTTGAAGGAAGGCGGCATTTCTTTGAAAGAGTTAATTACGTGAGTACGGCCCATCTGCTGCACTCGCCTGTTAAGGGCCAAGTGCTGCTCTGGCCACTTCAGTTGTTTGAACCTTCCCCCTCCCCCCCCATTTCTCGCGGCATTCCCCTTGGGGTTGCCCCATAAAGTAGACCAACTCTCCCAAAAGTTTTATAGACTTGGTGGTGTGGGCCTCTTTAAAGGTTTTATGCGGGCTAAAAGAAAAGAAACCCTATACTCCCCTATTGCCACCCATAGATCCTCCATGTAGGCCGGTGTGCCCTCTCAGCTCCTCCGTCCAGTGCTGACATTGATAAGGAACCATGGGCAGACCCCTTTTCTTTATTGCATGGCACGGCCCGTTACGGTATTCATAACAGTTGGGTTATTCCACCACAAGGTGGCGCAGTGGTACTGCAGAAAAGCTGTGGCTTGTCCTGGCTCCCTATAAGAACTGGCTTAACCATAGAGTTCCCCAATGTTCTCTCTGCAGTGAACTGCGAAGTTAGCAGATGGCTCTCTCTCTATGCGCAGGTGAGCGAGGCAACCAAGCCTGCGGCCCTGCAAGTCTATTTCCATCCGTTTCTGGACCCTCACTGCCTCCCAGCCTTGGCTGACAGATCGGGTGAAGGTAGAAGAGCACTAGGGTCAGGTGCTCCTGGAGTGCTGCTCCAAGCCGCAGACCCTGTTCCACAAAGGGGAGCCGGCCATAGGCTTTATGGTGAGCCTAATAGAGATGCTGAGTTTCTGTCCTGGCTTCTGAGGGGGTGAGTAGTTTGGGGACTGTGTCCTCTTTTTCCTTTGGGTCCCCCCCCTCCCTCCCTGACCATGGCTGCTCGCCACTGCTTCTATCTCTCCCCCCCTCCCCCAACTTAGTTGACCACAGTCATATCTGTGGTGTTTTTACGTTTTTTGGTGTGTTTTCTGGTGTTTTTAGCTGCCCCGCCGCTTTGTACTGCGTTCCGCGGCTGTGGGCGCTTTAACCTGAGGTGACTTTGCTTTGTCATGGCGCCGGCCGGGTCACGTGAGCGCAGTTTTTCGCGCTCTTCGGGGGGAAGGGGGGCCGGGTGATGACGCGTATCGCGTCGTTCACCTCGCAGCCCGCCCCTCGAGGTACCTGTGCCGGCGCCATTTTGGACGAGCTGCACGTCTGGATTTCTCCCTTCCTGGCTGCAGCGTAGCTTCCTCCGGCGGGTCTGTGCCTGTGTGACCCTGCGGTGTCTTTGGTCCGCGAGTCCCCCTTGGGGGGGTTTTCATTGAATTGGGGTATTTTGCTGCGGGATGCTCATGTGTGTTTTTACTTATGTCTTTCAGGCGGGATACCATTGGGTTGTGGTTTCTCCCGGCTCTACTCCTTCCTCCCCCTCATTCCCCCTTTATTAACTTCCGGGGGCATCCCGTGGGAGGGCATCCCGGCTGGCTTCTGTATTAGCCTGTACCCACTGCTGGCTTATTGCACCTGTGCTAATCACCATATGGAGGCTTCTGGGGATAGCGCGCTTGGGGGCCCTTCGGGGCAAGCATGGCTGTGTTCCATGTGTGGGGTATCCCCTGTGAGTAACAGTGTCACGGTGTGCGTGCCGTGCACTGAAAGTGTCCTTGCGCTTCAAGCTGGTTTGCCTGCTTCGCTTCCCAGCTCTGCGCCTCACTCGGCTTCACCTACTCCCCCGCTCCTGTAATTTGGCCCCAGTGAGGGGAATGTTGGCAGGGAGTCTCATTCTGATTTGGCTCTGCGGGTGGCTAACATTGAAAAGCAGCTTGCCAGGAATGCTCCTAGGAAGGCCTCTGGCAAGAAGAGACACCTGGACCCCAGGCCTGCTCCCCTTACTGAGATGTATGTGGGGATTGATGAGCTTGGTGACTGTCACCCCCTTGAGATGGGGGGACTTCCCAGGATTCTGACTCCTGTGGGAACCAGCAGGAGGGTTGCGATAGTGACCCTTAGGACACTGATAATCTGCTGTCACATATTTTTAAAATTTTGAACATTGCTGCCCCTAAGGTAGCTAAGAGAAAGCAGGGGGAGCTTTTTTCGCCCTGGTAAACAGCGTCTAGAGTTCCCTGAACAGGAACATTTTACCATCTTGGTGCTTAAAGAATGGGAACGTCCTAACAAGCTGCCTGCTGTGCCCAAGGGTTTGCATAAAAGGTATCCCTTTCCTGCTGATCTTGTTAAGAGGTGGTCTTTCCCCCTGAAGTGAACGCTCCTGTGCTAGGCTTGTCCAATACTTCGGTCATGCCTTCCCCTGACACTACCACTCTGAGGGACGGTGAGGACCGGCGCATGGATCAATTGGTCTGCCATGCTTTTACCTGTGTGGGGGCTGGCTTGCGCCCGGTATGTGCTGCCGCCATTACTGCTATTGCCCTTAAGAAGCTGCTCAAGCATCTCATTGATGGCGCAACAGCTGGTAGTGTGGGGGAGGAATATAGGACTCTCCTACTTTGCACGGATTTTGTGGCCTTTATCCTTACTGCTATGGATGATGCTGTGCGGCTGTGTGGAAGGACCTCTGCGCTCTTGGTGGCTATGCGCCGCTCTGTCTGGTTGTGCCAGTGGTCAACTGACGCTGCGGCTAAGAAAGCTCTCACTGGCCTCCCCTTCGTGGGGCTGCAGCGGTTTGGAGAACGTCTTGATGTTCTAGCTAAAGATGGAAGGCTGCCTCAGCGTAGGAGGCAGCCTCAGCCCTTTCGGGGGTCCTCTGCCCCCTCCCTTCCTTTCGCATTCCCAGAGGAGGCCGTGGCTCCCTCCTCTCCAGTGGTCGCAGAGATTCTTGGGGCCGTGGCAGAACCCGTGGTCGTCCCGGTCTCTCCTGGAATCCTAAGTCCAAACCCTCTCCCAAGCCCCCTCAGGCATGAAGGGGCGCCCTCACCCATCCGTGTGGGGGGGGGGGGGCTTCAGCTCTTTGCTCACATCTGGAGGCTTCATGTTTCAGACCGGTGGATTCAGGAGGTAGTGTCCCTCCGGTTACAAGATAGAGTTTGCAGCCTGGCCCCCCCCCCCCCCCCCCCCCAAGATTCATCAGATCCCGGATGTCTTTAAACCCCCTGTCCGCTCAGTGATTGCTTCTGGCTGTTCATTGCCTGTTAGAGTCCGGAGTCATTTGTTTGGTGCCTCATTAAGAAAGAGGTCAGGGGTACTATTCCAATCTTGTCACGGTCCCCAAAAAGGACGTCTCTCTGAGGCCCATTCTAGATCTGTCTGGTTGTGCCAGTGGTCAACTGACGCTGCGGCTAAGAAAGCTCTCACTGGCCTCCCCTTCGTGGGGCTGCAGCGGTTTGGAGAACGTCTTGATGTTCTAGCTAAAGATGGAAGGCTGCCTCAGCGTAGGAGGCAGCCTCAGCCCTTTCGGGGGTCCTCTGCCCCCTCCCTTCCTTTCGTATTCCCAGAGGAGGCCGTGGCTCCCTCCTCTCCAGTGGTCGCAGAGATTCTTGGGGCCGTGGCAGAACCCGTGGTCGTCCCGGTCTCTCCTGGAATCCTAAGTCCAAACCCTCTCCCAAGCCCCCTCAGGCATGAAGGGGCGCCCTCACCCATCCGTGTGGGGGGGGGGGGGGGCTTCAGCTCTTTGCTCACATCTGGAGGCTTCATGTTTCAGACCGGTGGATTCAGGAGGTAGTGTCCCTCCGGTTACAAGATAGAGTTTGCAGCCTGGCCCCCCCCCCCCAAGATTCATCAGATCCCGGATGTCTTTAAACCCCCTGTCCGCTCAGTGATTGCTTCTGGCTGTTCATTGCCTGTTAGAGTCCGGAGTCATTTGTTTGGTGCCTCATTAAGAAAGAGGTCAGGGGTACTATTCCAATCTTGTCACGGTCCCCAAAAAGGACGTCTCTCTGAGGCCCATTCTAGATCTGAAGGGCCTCAACAAATTTGTCAGGTTCAAGCATTTTCGCATGGAGACGCTGCGCTCTGCTGTCAGTACCCTTCGCCCGGGCGACTTCATGACCACTGTGGACATCAAGGATGCTTATCTTCATGTGCCTATCTTCCCAGGTCATCAGAGATTTCAAAGGTTCGAGCTGCAGGGTCAGCATTACCAGTTTGTGGCTCTACCCTTCGGTATCACCTCGGCACCTCGGGTGTTCACCAAGGTGCTGGTGGGAGTGATGGCTCTGCTACGGAACCAGGGCATTCGCGTCCTTCCTTAACTGGATGACATCCTTATTGTGGCCCAGTCCTTTCATCAGGCCGAGCAGGACACCCGGGTGGTGACCTCCACTCTGCAGTTCTTCGGCTGGGTGATCAACTTTCCCAAGTCTTCACTGTCCCCGTCCTTGGTGAGGTCCTTTCTGGGCATGACACTAGATACCTCTCAGGTCAAGGTATTCCTTCCTCAGCAGAAGGTGGAGGGCCTTCAGAAGCAGGCACAGGCTCTGCTCTTGTGTCCTCATCCCTCCATCCGTCTGGGGATGCAGTTGGTGGGCCTGATGGTGTCCTGCTTCGAGGCAGTCTCCTTTGCTCAGTTTCACATGAGACCTCTTCAGTTGCACCTCTTGTCAGTCTGGGATCAGGACCCTGTGTCCCTGGATCAGGAATTTGCTCTGTCTCCTCTGGCCAGACAGTCCCTCTCGTGGTGGCTGGACTCAAGGAACCTTCTGGTTGGCAGGGCTTTCCTGCCCCCCGTGCTGGGAGACGGTCACCACAGATGCCAGTCGGACAGGCTGGGGTGACTTTTGGAAGTCCTCTGAAGTTCCAGGGTCGGTGGGGCCCCCAGGAGGCCCATGCTCCCATCAATGTACTGGAACTGAGGGCGATCAGGTTGGTTCTTTCTCAGCTGATCACACACCTTCGGGGTCAAGCTGTTTAGATTCGCTCAGACAACCAGACGGCAGTTGCCTCCCTTTGAGCCTATTCGTGGGGCTGCCTTGCCCATTCTGACTCTTAAAGTAGCCTTTTTTGTGGCTATCACTTCAGTCAGGCGAGTTTCTGAACTTTTCCATCAAACCTCCTTATTTTGAGCGGCATCAGGATAAGGTGGTGTTTCGGCTTAAGCCGGATTTTATGCCTAAGGTCTTGTCTGCCTTTCATCTCAATCAGGACATTGTTTTGCCTTCATTGTGTCCTAATCCTGCTAATTCCAAGGAGCGGAGCATTCATTGGATGTGGTCAGGGCTCTGAAGTTTTATTTGGTCGCTTCTGAGCCTTTCAGGAAATCTGATGCTCTTTTTGTTCTTACTTCTGGACCTAGGAAGGGTTTGCCTCCGGCTAAATCCACTATCAGCAAGTGGATCAGTCAGGCGGTGGTACAAGCCTATTCTGCTAAGGGGAAGGAACCTCCCTTTAGAATTACTGCTCATTCCACTCGTGCTATTGGTGCCTCTTGGGCTTTTCAGCACCAAGCTTCTGTTGAACAAGTTTGTAAGGCCGCTACTTGGTCTTCTGTTCATACTTTTTCCAAGTTTTACAAGGTTGATGTTAAGGCCTCAGCGGATGCTGCTTTTGGCCGCAAGGTGCTTCAGGCGGTAGTGACTTGAACTGCCGGCCGTTACTCTTTGGGGATTCCACCCTACTTTTGGACACTGCTTTTGGATGTCCCAACTATTATGAATACCGAAGCAGGCCGTGCCATGCAATAAAGAAAAAAGCAATTCTTTGAGTACTCACCTGTAGAATAGTTTTTGTTCTTGCATGGCTCGGCCTGCTTCGACCCACCCTTGTTATCGTTATTCTTGGTTGCCACTTTATGGTGATTGTTCCAAGTTAATTGGGGTTCTTTACCTTTTTTACATTTTTTACCTTTATTCTCTCCCAGCTTCTTGTCTCACTGCTTATCTACCCTGGGAACTCTATGGTTAATCCCGTTTTTTATAGGGGCCGGGAGATGCCACAGCTCTTCTGCAGTACACTGCACCACCTTGTGGCGGAATAACCCAACTGTTATGAATACCGAAGCAGGCTGTGCCATACAAGAACAAAAACAATTCTACAGGGGAGTACTCACAGAATTGCTTTTTTTTGCCTAAGGTCGTTTCTCCCTTAATGAGGAAGTTGTCTTGCCTTCCTTGTGTCCTGTACCGTCTAATTCTAAGGAAAGGACCCTCCATGCCTTGGATGTGGTCAGAGCCATTAAGTATTACCTGGTTGCGACTGAATCCTTCAGGAAGTCGGATTTGCTCTTTGTCCTAACGGAGGGCTCTAAGAAAGGTTTGTCACCAGCCAAGTCCAATCTCAGTAGGTGGATCAGACAGGCGGTGGTGCAAGCATATTCTGCCAAGGGGAAGGAACCCCCTTTTCGGCTCACAGCTCATTCTACCAGAGCTATTGGTGCCTCCTGGGCTTTTCAGCACCAGGCATAGGTTGAACAAGTTTGTAAGGCCGCCAATTGGTCTTCAGTTCATACTTTTACTAAGTTGATGTCAGGGCCTCAGCTGACGCTGTCTTTGGCCGAAAGGTGCTTCAGGTGGTAGTGAAATGAACTACATGCTGTTCCGCACTGGGGATCCCGCCCTATATGGACACTGATTTTGGATGTCCCACATGTCATCACTGGGACGACCTGGACTGGATATAGGGAAAAATACAATTCTGTGAAACTCACTTGTAGAATTGTTTTTGAGTATATCCAGTCCAGGTCATCCCACCTGCCCTTGTTCATTATCTCGTTTGCCTGTTATGGTGATTACCATTTTTTATTCTTGGACTTGAGTCCTTGAGTTTTGTTTAGAGAGAGTACGAGCTGAAGCTATGTGAAGTAACGTGGTTTCTTGGCCTCCCGGCCTGTCTCCTCTTTTACTGCTTTTTAACCACTGGGGAATGATAGAGGGACACCTGCCTTTATAGGGGGCCAGGAGGAGCGACAGCTTTTGATGTTGCAGTCGAGCGCCCCCTGGGGGCGGAATACCCACATGTAATCACTGGGACGACCTGGACTGGATATACTCTAAAACAAATCTGCAGGTGAGTTTCACAGAATTGTATTTTTTTTTCCAATCCATTCCAGGCCGTCCCGATTCTATTCACAGTTGGGTAACTCCACCCCAAAGGGGGCGTGGACTGCAAGATCAAAGATGAGGCTTCTCCCGGCCCCCTATAAAAGCAGCTGCCTCTTAACCAAGCACATTCTACTTCTTGCAGTGGAGCTGCACATATCGCTTACACTCTCTCAGGATTTTAGCAGCAAAGCGGGCCTTCTAACCTGTCTCTGGGCCGCAGGCTTCCCTAGAACAAGCAGGTCGGCCGCAGGTCTCTTATGGTGAACCTGCTGAGATACCATGATATACTTTTGTATATCGCCCTCACTTCTTCCACATGTTTTTTTATTTTTCTTTATTGTGTGTAGTGCTTCTGTATACTACTGCGTAGGGGAGCGACGGAGAGCACCGTCGCCATAGCAGCGCTACGGTGAGGAGCAGTCCACTGCCGCTCCTCCCACATACTCACCTCCCTCGTTCCCTCGCCGTGCGGAGGCCTCTGGAGGGGGCGCAGGCCGCATGCGGGCCGTCGCGCCCCGCGTGCTCCTCGTGGGTCGGTGGGGGCAGGCCGTGGCCGCTATATGGTGACTGGTCGGGGGGGCAGAGTCACGAGCGTGCGGCGTACAGGCTGGTTGTCACTCCAGTGACGCTCCCCGGCCAGAAAGTTCTAGAAGATGCGTGCTGCTGCTGCGCTGTTGATGTGGCGCATCTGCAAGTAATCCCTCAATGAATTTGGGCTGCTGCTGGGTGTCCCTGTAGCGCTTGTGAAGTGCGATTTCGTGAGTTCTACTTCTTCCTTCTTGCTGCTTGCATTTGTAAGGAGGGAAGAGAGGGGGAATGGTTAGATATTGTATATGGATTTCTATGACGGGAATATTTTAATATGTATTTTATCTATATATGTTATATTTTGGCACTGTGGTCCATATTGTGATTAATGTCTCCTCTCTTTTTGATTTTATATTGTTGGAAGAAGGTTGAGGGTTGTGGTTTCTCCCGGTCCCCGTTATAGGGGATCGGCTATAGGATTAGGACATTAATGTCTATGTCTATTTTGCCTTTCACGAATATTGCATATTCCAAAATCACCATAATGGAGGCATCAGGGGATAGTGAGCCGGGCACCCCACTTGGGCAAGACAGGCACTGCCCCTTGTGCAGACGGAATCCCCTGGGCGGATTCAGCACAATTTGTTCCACTTGCACCAGAGACATTGTCTGGGACCATGAGAGGGCTGGCTTCCGCCCCTAGTCATGCGTCAGCTCCGGCTTCCCCGGATCCTCCGCTGCTGCACTTAGCCCCTAGAGAAGGGGGAGACAGCAGGGGGACACACTTAGACGAAGATTGTATGCTTCCTTTGTTCCACGGAGGACGGGGAGTCGGCGGATGAGCCACTCTCGGAAGGTGAGTTGCCCTCCGGTGGAGGAGACAGCAACTCTGGTTATTCCTCGGATGAGGATTCCTTCCTTCCGGATGATACGGAAAGCTTGCTTTCCTCTGTTTTTGACACATTGTTCCTCCCAAGATGGCCAAAAGGAAGAAGGATGATTGTTTCGGTCTGAGCGGCGGGTTTTTCTAACATGGTGATTAAGGAGTGGGTAAGGCCCAACAAGCTAAGTTATGGTCGCATCATCTCGAGGTGGACCCTCCGGTTTCAGGTCTGTCCAACACCTCTATTATGCGTCACCTGACAATGCTTCCTTAAGAGACCCTGCGGATAAACACATGGATCAGTTGGCTCGCCATGCTTTTGCCTTGGTGGGTTCCCTCTTACGCCCTGCGTGTGCCACGGCAATTGTTTCCCTAACCACGAGGAAAAAGGTTAAGCAGCTTGTGGCTAAGTCTTGCAAACGGGCGCAGAATTATAGGTAACTCAGAGCCAAGACTTCGACTTTGCTTGTAGTATTTCGCCATTCACTGTGGTTGAAGCAATGGTCGGCTGATGCAGCTGCCAAAGAGTCCCTCACAAATTTACCCTTTGTGGGGAGTCGGCTGGACCTGGTGGTCAAGGATGGTAAGCTCCCTCAATGAAGGAAACCTTCTCGGCCCTTTCGGCACTCCTCTTCTTACTGGTCCTTTTGGGGGGAAGAGGTTCTTCCTTTTCCAGTGCCCGCAGAGATGCTTGGGGCAGAGGTAGGTCCCGCAGTCGTCTCAATCCCACCTGAGGAGCTAAGAACCTCCAGCCAAACCTACACAGGCATACAGGGGTGCCCTCACCCGTATGGGTGGGGGGATGGCTACTGCTGTCTGCTCCAATCTGGAGACGTCACGTCTCGGATCTTTGGATTCAGGAGGTGGTGTCAGGTTACAAAATCGGGCTGGCAGTCCCACAAACTTTCTATGGTCGAGGGCATCCCGAAACCTGCTAAAAGCGGAGGCTTTGAGAGCCGCTGTTCAGCACTTCCTGCGGCTAGAGGTGGTTGCCTTGTGCCCCGGCCTCAACAAATTTATAAAGCTCAAACATTTCTGCGTGGAAACATTGCGGTCGGCGGTGAGGTCGCTTCGGCCCGGCGACTTTGACTACGGTGGACATCCCTATTTTTCCAGGTTATCAGAGGTTTTTGAGGTTTGCATTGGAGGGTCAGCATTTCCAGTTTGTGGCACTCCCCTTCGGCATATCCTCAGCTCCCAGGGTGTTCACCAAGGTGCTGGCTGGCATCATGTCCCTTCAGGTGGCTGAGAGCGACACCCGAACCGTGCTGTCAACTCTGGAAGCCTTCGGTTCGGTGATCAACTACCCCAAGTCGCATATCATGCCGTCAACAGTGAGATCCTTACTGGGGATGACCCTAGACACCGTTCAAGTCAAGGTCTTTCTGCCAAAGCAGAAAGTCTTGTGTCTCTAGACGCAGGTACAGGCCTTGCTGGCTTGTCAACAGCCATTGGTGTGCCATCATCTATTGGACATCATCATATAAGGAAAAATCGAATTACTGGCACAATGATTGGTCTTCACAGCCACAGATCATATTCTTAAGAATGTTAGTGATGCCTGGGGGGCCAGACATAATAAGGTGTTGTCCAGCCTCAGAGCCGTCTTGTTCACAGTAGGGTGTTAATAACAGCATGCTTCATTAACTTTATTGCTATAATTCAGTACAAGCAAAGGAAAGAATCAGTGCAGAGATAAGTGGCTTACTGCGGGTTTATTTCACCTTTATTAGCCACTAAAGCATACAATGCAAAGATAGGAATCTATTTTAATGGAGAGGGAATGTTCACATACATTATATATATATATATATATATATATATATATATATATATATATATATATAGGGAATGTTCACATACATTATATATATATATATATATATATATATATATATATAAAATATATTCTATCATATTTTTTCGCCCTATAGGACGCACCCGCCCATAAGACGCACCTAGGATTTGGAGGGGGAAAATACAAAAAAAAAATCTAAGCTAAATGTTGTGCTAAAACACTCCATTACAGGCATTGTGGCATTCCCCCATCCCATTCCCCATGGGCAGTGTGGCGTCCCCCCATCCCATGCCTAATGGGCAGTGTGGCATTCTCCCCTCCCATTCCCATAGGTAGTGTGGGATGCCCCCATTCCCATAGGCAGTGTGGCATGCCCCCATCCCATTCCCATAGACAGTGTGGGTTGCCCCTATCCCATTCCTATAGGCAGTGTGACATTCCCCCCTTCCTATTCTCCATATAGGCAGTGTGGCACCCCCCTCCCATTCCCCATATAGGCAGTGTGACATTCCCCCCTTCCTATTCTCCATATAGGCAGTGTGGCACCCCCCTCCCATTCCCCATATAGGCAGTGTGGCACCCCCCTCTACCATTCCCCATATAGGCCAGGGGAATTGCTAGACTTTCTGGCACCTGGGTCAAAGATTCAAAATGGCACCACCCACCTGTTCTCAGGTCCCCCTTTGGCGCACTCCTGACCTGCTGCCCCCGGGGCAAGTGCCCCCCCTGCTCCCACTTAGCTACGCCCCTGATATAGGCAGTGTGGTATTCCCCCCATACCATTCCCATATAGGCAGTGTGGCATCCCACCCTCCCATTCCCATATAGGCAGTATGGCATCCCACCCTCCCATTCCCACATAGGCAGTGTGGCACCCCCGCATTCCCATATAGGTAATGTGGCATTTCCATCCCCCCTCCTATTCCATTCCCCCATAGGCAAAAGTATATAAAGAAAAAAAAAAGTAAACTCACCTTTTAATCCTCCCCCCGCTCGAGCATCGGCCACACCCACCACTGTAACAGGCTGGGTGTCTGGCGCCGCGGAGAAGGCTGCCTCCGCCGCTTCCGGGACAGCGCGAGCGATGGAGAGGTGAGTTAACTTTTTGCTTTTTATTTATTTTTTTGCCCACCTTCACCCGATAAGACGCACTGACATTTTCCCCCTCTTTTTGGGAAAAAATAAGTGCGTCTTATAGGGCAAAAAATATGGTGTGTGTATATATATTCTATATTCATTAATTTTATTGATTCTGACCGCCATCCTTCACAACATAGTCACCGACGGATTCCGTCTCCCATCGCCCTGGCCTCATGTGCATCCTTTCCGCCCCCGCAGGTCTACTTTATTCATTGCAATTGTGTGGGCATACCGAATCCCCCTCAGCACACCTCCTACATTACAGTGAATGGAGTATGTGTTTTAGGGGCATGAAGCCGGCCTGTTGGACTACGGGATCACTGGTTCTCCGGTATCAGTAAAAAGACAGTGGCGCTGCTGTTTGGGTGGGGGGCGGGAAAGGTGAGTATAGACATTAAATCCTGGACAGGGACTTTAATACATATGAATTGGCCTCATGACTCCTAATCGGGTCGTGATGCAGATTTGGTAAAAGTTATGTAATTCCACAAACCGCAAGCAGCATTTCCTGCTGATACCTTTTGTGAGATTCCTGAAAACCTGAAGCAGTGTCACCCCAAAAACCGTGTGATTCCAGCCAGGAAAACACATAATTTCTGACCTGTGTGCCCCCCTGATAAACTTATGAGCCCAGCATTCGAGTATTTTATGTCCTTTCTCTAAATGATGAGTATATATTGGCCAGTCCAGGCTCCCATTAAACCAGACCAACACCCATTTTTCCTTGTCTGCGGGTTCAACACCCGTTAATCAAAAAAACTCCTGGGAGCATCCAGAATGCTGGAGTCAACCCCTACCCACCCACATAACCCCTGAGAACAGTCGTAATCCTCACCTTCACCATGAGCCAGCACTAGGAACGGAGTCCCGCGATTGGCCAGTGGGCGGTCACAAGGGCTGGCTGTTCTGGTGGGTGGCACCAAGGACGCGACCATGGCCCACGTTGCCACCCGGTGGCCCAACGTAGGACTGGCGCTGGCTCGTAGTGAAGGTACGATTACGGCTGAGGGATTATATGCGGGCGGGGGCTCCAGCATTCTGGATCCTCATCCCCCCCCCCCCCCCCCCCCGAGCTTTTTTTGATTTGCTGTGGGCCAACACACGTTTAAAGGAAAAATGGGTGTTGCTCCGGTTTAAGGTGGGAGCCATCAGTTGAATGGGGAATTTGTTCTGGGTCACATACTGGGTGACCTTATCTGATTGGCTCTGTGTTTAAAATGAACCAAAGCCCACCACAATTATAGATTCCCGTGCCGATCGTTTCCCCCAGAGTTTTTACCTTGTTTCCCGGTTCAATGGTGCATGTGTGGGCCACAGGCGCATCCCCGCTATCCCTCTAGCAGCTAGGCATTTGTGAATGGCCGGCACGGGCACGCTCTCTGTTAGAGGGTAGCGGAGTATGTGGCCGCCAGCGCGCTCGGAGCCAATGGCCTTAGACGACGTGACGTCAGCGGCTCTGAGCACGCTGATTGGACAAGCGACCGGGACGAGGCAAGTTACCTTCGCCAATCTGCGGGGTTTCAATCTGAGGGGCATCCCCATCCAGGGTGCCCCGGCGAAAGGACCAAAAACTCAGGGTAGTCAAAATCCTGGATTTTGGTCCCGCCCCCACCCCAGCCTAAAGATTAATACCGCTTATGTGAATTTCTTACATTAAAGCCGTTTAGGTCTCCTTTGACCTTACCAGCAGTCTGGTGTCTTTACGGGTGTTTCTTTTTCTCTTTTAGGGAGTTTAACAAGGCTCTGCTCCCTGTGGGACGTGGAGGAGTGTTACTGTCTGAAATCTTGCACCTTCTATGCAAACAAATGGTATGTCTGCTCCCCGTAACCTGGTAAGATGGAGACGTTTTGCTGTCGGGCAGCGGGTTTCTTGATACAGAAAAAAAATGGGAACAGACGTGGCGGCAAAATAACCGCACTTTCCTTTCACGCAGCCTGGCAGCTGCTAGGCCAGGGCCTCAAGACAGGCTGCGTGCTGCCTTGATGCCAGCTGCTGCTGGGTCAGGGCCCCTATTGGACTGCTTGCTGCGGCGGTGTGGGCACCTGTTACTGATGGGCCTGGGCCCCTCAACAGGCAACACGCTGTCGGCACCTATTACTGCTGGGGCAGGGCCCCTGACAGGATGCACGCTATTGGCAGTGGCAGCTGCTAGGCCAGGGCACTAGGCCATTAGGCTGCTTGGTGCCGCTGTGCCAGGGCACCCAACAGGCTACACGCTGTCCGCACCTGTTGCTGCTGGGCCAGGGCACCAATACAGGCTGTGCGCTGCTATGGGGCTTGATTAAAAATGTATTTTTTTTTTTAAATGCAACAAAATGTAAAAAATATAATTTATTCTTAGTATACAGTACGTCCTGCTCCAGATATAGTACTTACACTTGGGTTATCCTCCGCCAGATGGCGCTGCACTGCAGAGACATGCAAAAACAGGCTCCTCCCGGCCCCTCAAATACCCGGGGACCTCCCACAAATCCCCAGATTTCTCTGCAGTGCCGACTGCGAAGACATGAAGTATCACTCTCTCGCAGGTGAGCGGGGCTATTACAGCCTGCGGCCCTGTTGGACTATTCCCACCCGTCCTCCCTGTGATGTGCCTCCCAGCCTGGGCTGCGCTGGTCGGGTGAAGGTAGGTAGCACCATGCGTGCTTATGGAGCCATGCTCCACCGCAGTCCCCCACCATAGGGTAGGCGGTTTAGGCTGATGGTGAGCCTCTAGGGGATGCCCCTCCTGCATTATTGCCCATGCCCCATGTAGCGGTGGGCCCTGTACAAAGGGTCGCCATCCTCCCTCGTTCCCCCCGTAGCTCGGGGGGGAAAGAAAGGGGGGGTGTGGTCTCAGTGTAGTGTGATTACACGCTTATGGCCTTAGTATTGTCCCTTGACTTGTATACTTGGTGTCAGACGGCGCGTTGTTTGCATTCTTATTGTGTATCTGCCGCCGACGCGCGTGTCTCTTTCCTTTATTGGATGTGCTGCGCCGGGCGGTGGCGGCGCCTCAGACGCTGCGGCGTCTTCATTGGCAAATCATTTTTCTAGTGTGTCATACACTTCGCTTCTCTTGACAACATTGACTACTGTCTTAGAGCTTCGCGCTCTTCGGGGGGGCGGGGACCTGGCTTGGCGCGCTCCGCGTCACAGCCCGCTCTGGCCCGCCCTTCGAGGTTCGCTTGGCGCCATTTTGATGCTAGTCGGCGCGCGCATGGTAACGGTCCTCCTCTTCCCTTGGTCTTTAAGTGCCCTCGCGGGCGAATTTCATGATCCTTGTTACTGCGCATGGCTCTGACACCCTTTATTCCCATTATGTCTTTCAGACGGTTGAATCCAGTGGCTTCTCCCGGCCCGGTGTAATTGCCAGTTGGGCCTAGTATAATTACTCCCACTTCCCTGCGGGAAGTCATTGGGGCATCCAGGGTAGCTTACAGCGTAAATCCCTGCTGGCATATTGTGCCTAAATAATCTCCATATCTCAGAATTATGTGACCGGGGTCCCCCTGGGACAAGACCGGCTGTGTATAGCGTGTGGACATCCCCATGCTGATGCTGACAGGGCACGGGTCTGCGGACCCTGTGCCGAGCAAGCACTGGCCCTGCAATCAGGCCTGCCAGTGGCTGCATCTCGTTCAATTCACCTATTTCCCCATGCTTAAATCTCACTCCTGCTGAGTCGCATACAAGTGGGGATTTGCAGCCTGCTGTGCCTTCCAGACTGCCTACTGCTGAACAGATTATTGCGAGGTTGTCAGAGCGCATGGGCCCTGGTAAGAAGCGGCACTTGACGCCTCCTGTTACTGTTTTTCCTATGGGAACTGAGGAGTTTACTACTCCGCGTGACTATACCCCTTCTGATGAAGGAGAGCTGTTCTCTGACTCAGGCTCATCTGATGAGAGGCCGATGAGTCATGACGATTCTGGCCCTGAATACTGGGGCCAGTGTGACACTGACGATTTGTTGATTAAGGTCTTTAAGGTTCTGTCTATCTCTCTCCCTGGTGAGGCTCCCAAGCCGAGAGGGGAGCGTTACCATACAGCGACAGCACGCTTGGAATTTCTAGAGCAGGCTCATTTCCATGCTCTTGTGCTCAAGGAATGGGAATGCCCCAGTAAACTTCCAGGGGACTGGGATAGGAAATACCCCTTTCCCCCCTGAGGTGGTTAATTGTTGGTCATCACCCCCTGTGGTGGATGCACCGATCATAGGGTTTCCTAATCCCCCCTTTATTACAGCCCCTGCTTTTAGTACCCTTCGGGATGCTGAGGACCGGCGCATTGATCTGCTGGCCTCCCACACCTTTTCTTGTGCAGGGACGGCGCTGCGCCAGGTCTGTGCCGCGGCTATTACTGCAGTGGCCGCTAGAACCCTCATCAGAAAGATGCTTGATCATCACCTTGAGTATCTCCCCTGGGATGCGTTTAATGCACTCTCCAGTTGTGATGTATTTGTAAAATGTATCCTATTAGCGCTGGATGACACCATTAGAATGTGTGCAAGAACTTTTGCCCTTGTGGTGGCTATACGTCGCTTGGTCTGGCTGCGACAGTGGGGTGCTGACGATGCTTCTAAGAAGATTCTTACTGGGCTTCCCTTTAGAGGGCAACGCCTGTTTGGGGCCCGTCTGGACCTGTTTGGTAAAAAGGGCAAATCACCCCAACGCAGGCGGCCGTCTCGGCCCCCTCGGGGCAGGGGCACCCCTCCCCCTCCCTAACATAGTGTTAAACCAGAACCAGGGGTGTCCTTCCTGGGGGCTCGTACAGAATCCTGCCCCAGGAGCGGCAGACAACGCCCTGGCCCCTCCGGCGGGGCTAAGCCTAAATCTTCCACCAAACCCCCTGAAGCATGATGGGGCGCCCTGGCCCGTCTGGGTGAGGGGATGGCTGCAGCACCTTGCTCTTGTCAGGAGGCATCACGCCTCATTCTGGTGGATTCAGGGGGTAGTGTCATCCGGATACAGGATAGAGTTTGCTGCGCGGCCTCCCCCAAGATTATCAGGATACTCCTGGTCCCTGCCTCTGTTCAGGTGTTGGTGCAGGCCATGCAAGGACTGTGGGGTCTGGGGGGTCACTTGCAGATTGCCCTTAACAGGCAGAGGCAGGGGCCGCTACACCAACCTTTTCCACAGTCCCCCGAAAGGATGAGTCACTCTGGCCCTTTCTGGATTCACAAGTTTGCGGCAATTCTCCAATTACAGGCAGTTTCTGCATGGATACTCTGGATTGGGCCATCAGCGCCTTGTGCTCAGGGGGCTTCTTGCCGTCTGTGGAACTCAAGGATGCTTCTGTTCACTTCCCCGTGTCTTCTGGACACCAAGGCTCTTCAGGTTCGGGTTGGAAGTCCAACACTGCTAATCTGTGGCCTTGTTATCTGGCCTCCCTTCAGCTCCCAGAAGTGCTCACCAAGGTGCTGATGGGGGTGATATCTTTGATGAAACCAAGGGGCGTCCGCGCTATGACCTACCTGGACGTCCTTTTTCACTTCCCAGTCTCTACGTCAGGCTAAGTTGGTCTCTTGGCTGGTTGTGTCCACTGGGAGTCATTTGGATGGGTGTTCAATCACCCCATGTCCTCATTGTCCCCTTGATTGGTAACCTCATTCCTAGGAATGAATCTGGATTCGGTTCAGGCGAGAATCTTCCTTCCTCAGCAATAAAGTAGACAATCTGGTTGCATGGGCTCAGTCCCTCATTGCTGTCTCCGTCCCTTTACCAGGCAGGGATGCAGCTGGTGGGCCCGTTGGGGGCTTGCTTGGAAGAGGTCCCTTATGCTCAGTTCCCCCTGGGCCCTTCTGCAACTTCTATTGTTAGTACAGGACAGGGATCCAGCATCCCTGGAGCAGGGTCTGTGTGCCTTCCCCCCTGGTGAGGAGGTCCCTCTTGGAGTGGATGGACTCAAGGAACCTGTCTGGGGGCAGTTCCCTTCTTGCCCCTTCCTGGAGACGGTCACCATGGATGCCAATCTATCAGGTTGAAGGGGTGTTTTCTTCTGAAACTTCTTGGGGAGGTGGGGGCCTTAGAAGGTCCATACTCCTATTGATGTTTGAAACAGAGAGCGTTCAGGTTGGTTCCTTTTCGCTTGACTACTCTTCTTCAGGGCCTGCCCGTTCGGGGGCGCTCGGTCTGTCTGGCGACAGTGGCCTACATTAATCATCTGAGAGAGGAGGGTCCTCCAGGAAGTGTCTATGATCCTAATCTGGGTGGAGGACAATGTTCCCTGTATATCAGTGGTATTCGCTCCGGTGGGAGTCCCTCTGCGACAGGATGTGCTAATCCCTGTGTCACTATGGGGTCCAACCAGTTGTGGATCCTTTTGTGTCCCGTTACTATCACAAGCTCTCGGCCCGTGTTTCCCTGTCCCAGGATCCTCTGGCCGTGGTCATGATGCCTTGGTAATGTCATGGCTGGACATTCTGTTCTTTATGCCTATTCTTGGTGTGCCACACACCCCGCTTCACTTCTAAATATTCTTCACTTAATGGGTTAACTCGCCGCCAGGTGACGTAGTGCAGAGAGGAAGTCTTGTAACGAGCCCCCTTCCGGCCTATATATACCTGGTACCTCCCTTCAATCACCAGTATTTTTCTCTCTGCTTGACGACAAGTCAGAAGATTGAAGTCTCCTGCTTACAGGTAGGCTGGAGTTTTTACCCCGGCACCCCCCTTTTGGTCTATTTCTGCCCGGTTTGAGTGTTTATACCTTGATGGTGGAATGGAAGCCTCCCAGCCTAGGCTGCTCACTGGGCAAATGGTAGATGGCACTTTAATTGCCTAGGAGCTTATCTCCTACCGCTCGACCTCATGTGTGGGGCAATGCGGCTATCCGGCATGGTGATCCGGAAATGGGATGCCCCTGTCCCGAGGGTCCCCGTAGCCCCTTTTCTCTCCTGTTACGGTCCCTTCTCCCTTCACTATGGGGGGGGGGGGGTTGAGGGTGTGCGTTTAGTATGTGTGTTTTCACTAGTATAACTTTATTTCAACATGTGTGTGTTCATGTTATGCATTAAGTTTATTTCAGCATGTGTGCACTTTTTTGTTTCACTTGGTTTAGGTCTGCTTGAATGACAGACCGCGCTGGGAGGTGGCTGGCCGCTTTAATTAGGCAGACTGTTGCTTGAGCGACCGCCTCCCCCCTTCCCCCATTCCCCCGCTGGCACTGTGTGAAGTTTACTTTTTGCATAGGCTGCGCTATGCGGTCTGGTGTCCTTCCTCCCCCCTCCGCTGCCTGGGCGCACGTGTAGTGGCCCATCTGGTGTAATCCCCAGCTGAACTGGCTGCACTGATCAGCGTAGGGGGCAGGTCCCGGTGACGCGGCGTCATGCGGCGGCCCCAGTTTCACTTCCCTTCAAAGGGGGAAGTCACGTGGGCGCGCGGCCGCACTTGGTCTCCGGTGCTGCGGCTGCTGTCTCGCTCTCCGGCTGCTGCTCTCGCTTGGCCAGGTAAGCGGCCCCACTTGGTGGGGCCGTTAAGTGGGAATTTCATATCCTCTTGTATTGAATATGGTGGGGAGTCATTTTTTATTAAGGGGCATGGTTTTGCTCATTTTTTAAAGGCACTTTGGTGCCATGTTTATATGATTGTTGCACACATGTGAGGATCTGATTGTGATTTCTCTTGCTTACAGATCCAGGGATCCCAGTTTATGGTGGCCCTCCGGCTCTATGTTGCCTGGCTATTAAATTGGGATATATTATAAATGCTTGTATATATAAACTATATATATATATATATATATATATATATATATATATATATATATATAGTTTATTAAAGGGGACCTTAACTTAATTTAAAAAAAAAAAAAAAAATCCTCCCTTCTGGGACATTTCCAAATAAAGGGGCATCCCGGGTTGGCTTATGCCTTAAAAGACCCAAGTATTGCGAATACCATAAATCACCATATGGAGGCTTCCGTAATTGCCGGAAACAGTTCTTCTTAGCCATTCGGGGGGTGTGTAAGTTGTGGGGCTCTACTCCCAGCTGATGATGTCTTATCTGCATCCCTTGTGCAAAGCAGACTATTGCGCGCCAGTCGTTGCTTCGGCTGCGGGCCCATCGCATCCTTCATCATCTCCTACCTCTCCCTCCCTGTTCCGGACCCCGCATGGCACTGCCAAAAGTGGGGATTCGCATTCCGAGGTGGCGGCACAGCCCAGCCCCCGGACGGTAGTGCCCGTTAAAGCAGCGTTAAAGGCCGCTGCAAAACGGAGGCCCCTGACTCCGGTACCTTCGGCTCCACAGGACGAGTTATGTGAGCCTGTGGAATGGTCCGATGGGTCCTCGGACGAGGATGAATTCCCGTTGGAGTCAGATGAGCCTACAGATCAGCTTGAGGCTGATGTGATTGGCGATTGGTCGGAGGGGGTTGTCTTTGACACCCCCTCCATTCTGGCTCAAATGTTTAAAATTTTGAATTTAGATCCACCTGAGGCGGCCACCTTGCCAAAGGGTCAGTTATTTAAGGAGCCTCAGCCGCGTTGGGTTTTTCCCAGACAACACCACTTTGAGAGGGTGGTTCTGAAGGAATGGGAACATCCCACGCGGTTATATGGAATCCCTTCCAGTTGGGAAAAGCGTTAACCTTTTCCGCCAGAGTTGGTAAAGCTTTGGTCTGTCCCTCCTGACGTCGATACCCCTGTGCTAGGGCTCTCCAGCACGGCCATGGTACAGTCTGCTGAGACCACTGTCCCTAAGGATGGGGAGGATCGTCGGATTGACCAATACGCGCGCCATGGCTTTATTTACTCCGGGTCAGCGTTGCGCCCGGTGTGTGCTTCAGCCCTTCTGCTATTGCCGATTAAGTCTTTAATTCGGGGGCTTTATGAGGATCTCAATCCCGCTTGTAAACAGTTTACTGCGCTTAAGCAGTGTGAATCTTTCGTGTCCTATCCGCTCAGGACGATGCACTGGCTATGAGTAGCAAGGCAGCGGCTATGCTGGTGGCTATTCGCAGGTCAGTATGGCTGCGTCAGTGGTCAGCGGACGCGGCTTCTAAAAGGGTGCTCACAGCTCTCCCCTTTTTGGGGTTGCGTCTGTTTGGGGAGAAAATTGATTCAGTCGCAAAGGGTGGTAAGATGCCACAACGCAAGAGGCCTCGTGTCCCCTTTAGGGGGGCAGGTTCCGGTAGGCCTTCCTTTCGAGGATTCAGAGCGGGCAGGGGTGCTTCCTTTCCCGCTACCAGAGGTGCAGGTTGGACTCGGGGGAGGGGCCGTGGCCGGTCCGCTCAGTCCTGGGGCACCAAGCCCAAACCTGCTGATAAGCCCACTCAACAATGAGGGGCTGCCCTCACCCGTGCGGGTGGGGGTACTATTGCGACACTTCTCCCAGGTTTGGAACCAAGTGGTTCCAGGCAGATGGATCCAGGAGGTAGTGTCGGCCAGTTGCGACCCGGAATTCGGGTCTCACCCTCCTTCACGGTTCGTTCGGCCTCGGGTGCCCATCGATCCTTTGGCCACGCAGAGGCTCCTGGCGTCGGTAAGGAATCTGTTAGAGATGGCGGTCATCCGGCCGGTGCCGCGCTTAGAGATGGGCCTCGTTTTCTACTCCAATCTTTTCGCAGTCCCCGAGAGAGATGGGTCGGTTCGTCCCGGCCTGAACTCTCATCAACACAGAGTGTTTCTTCCTTTTGCCCAAGTTCACACGAGAACGCTTCAGCTTTTTCTGTTAGCGTCTTGGGACCAGCAGCCTCGGTCGCTGGATCAGTCCTTCCAGTTGTCCTCCCGGGTCCGGCAGTCCCTCCTGTGGTGGTTGGTCTCGACCAATCTTGTGTATGGCAGGTCTTTCCTGACCCTTCTTTGGAAAATTGTCACCACGGACGCCAGTCTGTCGGGATGGGGCGGATTCTGGAAGGAGCTGCAGTTTCAGGGGCAGTGGGGACCTCAAAGGCCCCACTTACCCATCAATGTTCTGAAACTGAGAACCATCCGTCAGGTGCTTGCTCTCCTGACTCAGCTCGTTCTGGGCCTTCCGGTCCAGATGCGTTCAGACAATCAAACAGCGGTTGCTTACATCGGTCTTCATGGAAGGACTCGCAGTCTGAGTGCTCTCAGAGCAGTGTCCCTGATCCTGACCTGGGCGGTGTCCCATGTTCCTTGTCTCTCGGCGGTTTACATTCCAGAGGTGAAGAACCAGGTAGCGGACCGGTTGAGCAGGGAGAATAGGCTCCGTCTGGGAGAATAGGCTCTCCATCCTCAGGTGTTTCGCTCACTGTGTCTCAGGTGGGGGACCACGGAGGTGGGCCTGTTTGCCTCTCGTCACAATCACAGGCTCCCGAACTTCGTGTCGCTCTCCCAGGTTCCTCTGGCTCTGGCAGTGGACGCCATGTCCCTGAGCTGGGGAGTTCTGGGATTTCTATACCTGTTTCCTCCGATGCCCATGCTGGGCAGGGTGCTTCAGAAGTTGGCTCTGGAAAAGGTGTCTGCCGTTCTCGTGGCCCCAAGGTGGCCAAGGCGAGTGAGGTTCGAAGACATCGTTCGGCTGGCAGTGGACCAGTTCGTTCTGCCTCTTCGGCCCGATCTGCTCACTCAGGGTCAATTGTGTTACCCCAATTTACCAGCGCTGGGTTTGATGGCCTGGCTGCTGAAACCTCCATCCTGAAGGAGGAGGGTCTTTCTGATTCAGTCATTAAGACTCTGATCAGTGCCCGGAAGAGGTCTTCTTCCATCACCTACTATAGGACTTGGAAAGCCTATATCGCTTGGTGTGAGATAAGATCTTTTCCTTGTAGGGCCTTTTCGGTCTCCAGGATTCTGGAGTTTTTACAATCAGGGCTGGACTCTGGTCTCCAGCTAAGTACATTGAAAGGGCAGGTCTCTGCCTTATTTATCTTTTTTCAGAAGCGTGTTGCGCTTAAGTCTTTAGTTAAAACTTTTTTCCAGGGGGTTACGCATGTGCGGCCTCCCAGGAAACCATTACTCCCTGTTTGGGATTTGAATTTGGTTCTTTCTGCTCTTCAGGCTCCTCCTTTTGAGCCTTTGCAAGATATTGCTTTGTCTACCCTGACTCAGAAGATTGTCTTCTTGGTAGAGATCACTTCGGTCCGGCGTGTCTCGGAGTTGGCAGCCTTGTCTATCCAGGCGCCTTACTTTGAGAGGCATCAGGATAAAGTGGTCTTTCGGTTCAAGCCAGACTTTCTTCCTAAGGTTGTTTCTGCTTTTCATTTGAACCAAGATATTGTTCTCCCCTCCTTGTGTCCTAATCCTAAGAATGACAAAGAGAGGGTGTTGCATTGTTTGGATGTAGTACGCTGTGTTAAGTACTACTTGATTATCACGTCTCCTTTTCGTAGGACGGATTCCTTTTTTGTTGTGCCCCATGGGCCTAAGAAGGGTTTGGCACCAGCCAAATCTGCCATTAGCAAGTGGATACGTCAGGCCGTTACGGCAGCCTATTCTGCTAAGGGAAGAGTTCCCCCTTTTCGTATTACTGCTCATTCCACTCGCGCCGTTGGGGCGTCTTGGGCTTTTCAGCACCAAGCTTCTGTTGAACAAGTTTGTAAGGCCGCCACTTGGTCTTCTGTTCACACTTTTTCTAAGTTTTACAAAGTTGATGTGCGGGCCTCAGCGGATGCTGTTTTTGGCCGCAAAGTTCTGCAGACTGCAGTCATTTAAGTTATGCTTCACCTGGCCTTGAGATGCCCAGCCCTTGTGGACACTGCTTTTGGATGTCCCATTAAGTGAAGAATATTTAGAAGTGAAGCGGGGTGTGTGGCACACCAAGAATAATACCATTTTGTGAGTACTCACCTGAAAAATGGATATTGTTGGTGTGCCACACACCCCGCTTCACTCCCACCCTTTTCAGTATTTCCGAAGCCTTTATATGGTGAAGCCCTTTTTTATTTATATCAAAATTGATTTTGAGGTTACCGGTGGAATACTGGTACCTTGTCTTTCTGCTTTTTTAATATACTGGTGATTGAAGGGAGGTACCAGGTATATATAGGCCGGAAGGGGGCTCGTTACAAGACTTCCTCTCTGCACTACGTCACCTGGCGGCGAGTTAACCCATTAAGTGAAGAATATTTAGAAGTGAAGCGGGGGGTGTGGCACACCAACAATATCCATTTTTCAGGTGAGTACTCACAAAATGGTATTTTTCTCCATTCCCCTGCTAGGCAGGTTTCTGAGCAAGTTTGCTCTGGAAGGGGGGACCAGTGATTCTGGTGGTGGCCCCCGGGTGGCCTAGTAGAGTTCGCAGACGTGGTATTGAGGGCAGTAGATCTGTACAATCTGCCTGGAGTGCCAGCTTTGCTCACTCAGGGCCCCTTTAAGTCACCCCAATCTACAGACTCTGGCCTAGACGGCCTGACTGCTGAAACATCCATCTTGATGGAGACAGGCTTATCTGTCTCAGTGATTGAGTCTATGGGAAGACTAGGAGCAAGCTTCTTCTTCTTCTCCCATCTATTATAGGGTATGGTGTATCCATATTGATTGGTGTGAGTCTAGGTCTCTTCCCTGCTGGGCTTTCTCTGTTCCCAGGGTTCTAGAGTTATTACAGCATGAGTTGGAGTTGATTCTCCAACCCAGTACTCTGAGGGGTCAGGTTCTGCCCTATCCGCCTTCCTGTAGAAGTCTTTTGCTCAGTTTTCCTTGGTTAAGACTTTCTTTTAGGGGGTTACTCATGTGCGTCCCCCCTGGAATCCTATGGTCCCTGCTGGGATTGAATTGATTCTGTCTGCCTTGCGGGGTGTTCCCTTGGGACCTATTCAGGATGCTGTCTGGCTGTTACCCTCAAGGTTGTCCTTCTGGTGGCTGTTAATTCGGTCAGACGTGTGTCTGAGCAGGTGGCTCTGTCTATCTAGCCCCCATTCTTGAGATACACCAGGATAAGGTGGTGTTCCGCTTTAAGCCGGACTTTTTTGCCTAAGGTGGTGTCTTATGTCATTGATTTAGGATATTGTTCTTCCTTCCGTGCCTTATTCCTAGCAACGCTCTGGAAAGGGTTCTGCATTCCTTGAACTGGTGTTGGAAGTTTTTCCTTGGTAGTCACTGGGTCCTTTAGGAGAACTGATGCTTTAAGAAGAAGCTTAATGATAGAACAAGGGGGCACAACCTGAAGCTAGTCGGGGGGAAGATCAAGAGCAATGTTAGAAAATTATTATTTTACAGAAAGAGTAGTAGATGCTTGGAACAAACTTCCAGCAGAGGTAGTTGAAAAATCAACAGTCACTGAATTTAAACATGCCTGGGATAAGCACACATCTATCCTAAGATAAAGAGAACATACAGTATACACATAAGGGCAGACTAGATGGACCGTATGGTCTCCTCCTGCCGTCAACCTTCTATGTTTCTATGATGCTCCTTGGGCCTACGGCTACTCCATCTTGATTGTGCCCAATCTCGTTTGATCTCGGGGGGGTTAGGCGGCTTTGGCCTGGTCGTTACTTGGATGGGATGGTTCCTTCTGGTCCATGGAAAGGTTTTTTGGCTTCTGCCAAGTCTACTGTTAGCGATTGGATTGTCAGGCTGTTGCTCAGGCCTATTCCACTAAGGGGAAGAATCTTCCCTTTCGCTTGACTCCCTATTCTTCTCGTGCTTTTGGTGCCTCTTTGGCTTTTCAGCACCAGGCTTCTGTTGAACTTGTTTGCTAGGCCGCTACTTGGTCTTCTGTTCATACCTTTTCAAAGTTTACAAGGTTGTTTTTAGGGCCTTCAGCTCATGCTGTCTTGGCCGCAAGGCTATGCAGGTGACAGTCGTTTCAACTGTCTGCTGTTGCCTTTTTTGTTGGGGATCCCACCCTACTTTATTGACACTGCTATTGGATGTCCCAAGTGTAAGTACTATATCTGGAGCAGGACGTACTGTTTACTAAGAATAATACAATTCTGTGAAATACTCACCTGTAGAATTGATATTATTTGTATACAGTACGTCCTGCTCCACCCCACCCTGGTTTTTGCATTATTCTGGATCCCCTGTATGGTGATTGTTACCTTTGTTATAGTTACCAGTTTCTGTGGTTAAATTCTCCCGGCTTCTTGTTCACTGCTTTTCAATGCTGAGGATTTGTGGGAGGTCCCCTGGTATTTGAGCGGCCCGGATGAGCCTGTTTTTGCATGTCTCTGCAGTGCAGCGCCATCTGGCGGAGGATATGTAAGTAAGTACTATATCTGGAGCAGGACGTACTGTATACGTATAATATCAATTCTACAGGTGAGTATTTCACAGAATTTTTTTTTAATTTTTGTTGCCCAAAAATATTGAGAAAACACTGAAAAAATTACAAAGACATTTCATGTTTTTTCATGTTTTTAGAGCCATAAGAAAGTGGCGGCTTTATGGAGGGATACCGGACTGCGATGGAAAGATTTGTTACCCGAAGGCGAGGACGTTCAGAGCTTCGTCAGTGAGAAGGTAACGCGGGGCGTAGGTTACGCGATGGACGGCGTTTTCGATGACCTCCCACCCAGCTTTGTGGTCACGTTTTTTTTTTTTTTTTTAATGTTTCCCTCAGAATTTAGACTTCACGTTATTGGAATCCTCCAGCTCCTCCGAGAGCCTTTCTAGGAAAGAGATGACGACGGAGGAGCTGAACAAGCGGCTGGAGCAGCTGATCATCGAGGAGAACGCAAGTGATGAACATATATTTGATTGGGTAGAAGTGAGTGCCAGCTTCTGTTTCCCCGCATATGCTTTTTAACCGCTGCCTCTAGGGTCTTGTTGGGTCACCATGCCTACCAGGAAAGGCCCTATCTCAGATGACTAGGTTCTAGGGTCTCGTTCCCAGTGCCTACCAGGAAAGGTCCTGTTTCAGATGACTAGGTTCTAGGGTCTCGTTCACCGTGCCTACCAGGAAAGGCCCTGTCTCAGATGACTAGGTTCTAGGGTCTCGTTCACTGTGCCTACCAGGAAAGGTCCTGTCTCAAATGACTAGGTTCTAGGGTCTCATTCACCTTCCAGGGTCTTGTTGGTCACCATGCCTACCAGGAAAGGCTCCGTAATGTAAATGGCAGATGTTGGATCCCAGGCTTGGGCGATTTGGGGCCTTGACTAACAATTTGGGGTATCTTAAGGTCTCGTTTGTCACCATGCCTACCAGGAAAGGCCCCGTCTCAAATGACTAGATTCTCTAATGGTTCCTGCAGCCTGTAATGTAAATGGCAGATGATGGATCCCAGGCTTTGACAAATTTGGGCCTTGACTAACAATTTGGGGTATCTTAAGGTCTCGTTGGTCACCATGCCTACAAGGAAAGGCCCCGTCTCAAATGACTAGATTCTCTTATGGTTCCTGCAGCCTGTAATGTAAATGGCAGATGATGGATCCCAGGCTTTGACGAATTTGGGCCTCGACTAACAATTTGGGGTATCTTAAGGTCTCGTTGGTCACCATGCCTACCAGGAAAGGCCCCGTCTCAGATGACTAGGTTCCCCACTGGTTTCTGCCAATACTCCTCTTCCAAGTTTACATGGCTGGCTCTAACATAAATGGCAGATGTTGGATCCCGGGCTTGGGTGATTTTGTGCCTTGACCAACAATTTGTGGAGTCTAGGGTCTCGTTGGTCAGCATGCCTACCTAGATTCTGTAATGGTTCCTGCAGGCTGTAACGTATATGGCAGATGTTGGATCCAAGGCTTGGGCGATTTTGGACTTTAATAACAATCTGGGGTGTCTAGGGTGTCATTGGTCACCATGGCTACCAGGGAATGGACGATGCTGAATGCCAGGCTTGGACCATTTCAGGACCCGACTAACAATTTGGGGAGTCTAGCTAGGGTCTCTTTGCTCACCATTCCTACCATGAAAGGCCCTGTCCCAGATGATTAGGATCTTCAATGGCTTGTGCAGGCGATCTTGAAGAAACTCCTCTTCCGAGTTTACATGGGTGCCTGTAACCTAAATGGCCAATGTTGGATCCCAGGCTTGGGCAATTTTGTGCCTCAACTAAAAATTTGGGGGAATCTAGAGACTTGTTGAACACTGTACCTACCAGGAAGGCCCTGTCTAAGGTTACCAGGTTCTCCATCCCTGACGAAACTTCTCTTCCAAGTTTACATTAAGTGGTAAATGGCTAATGTAAATTTCAGTTATTGGGTCCCAGGCTTGGGCTGTTTCAGGGCCCAACTAACAATTTAGGTAGTCTAGGGTCTTGTTGGTCACCATTCCTACCAAGGAAGGCCCTGTTCCAGAAGGTTTCCCCAATGGTTCATGCAGGCTATTTACAAGAGGCACCTCTTCCGAGTTTACATGGGTGTCTGTAAAGTAAATGGCCGATGTTGGATCCCAGGCTTGGGCCATTTCAGGGCCCAACTAACAGTTTGGGGGGTCTAGGGTCTCGTTGGTCAACATTCTTACCTGAAAAGGCTCTGCCCCAGTTGGTTTCTCCAATGGTTCATGCAGGCGATTCTCAAGACACCTCTTCCGAATTTAAAGGTGTGGCTTTAAAGTAAGTGGTTGATGTTGTATCCCAGACTGAGAAGACTGAGGAGATTTTGGGCCTCAACTAACAATTTGGTGAGTCTAGGTTCTCGTGGGTCACCTTGCCTACCAGGAAAGGCTCAGATGAGCAGGTTCTCCATTGGTTCCTTCAGAAACTCCTCTTCCAAGTTCATATGGGTTGATGTAGTGTAAATGGCCAATGTTGGATCCCCAGGCTTGGGCCATTTCAGGGCCCAACTAACAATTCGGGGAGTCCTGGGTCTCGTTGGTCACCGTTCCTACCAGGAAAGGCCCTTGCCCAGATGGTTTCTCTAATGGCGATTTTCAAGAGACGCCTCTTCCGAGTTTAAATGCGTGGCTGTAAAGTAAATGGTCAATGTTGTATCCCAGACTGAGGAGATTTTGGGCCTTGACTAACAATTTGGTGAGTAATAGGGTCTTTGGGTTTCCGGGGCCTACTAGAAAAGGCTCAAGTGACCAGGTTTCTGGGTGCTACCAAGAAAGGCTCCGATAACCAGGTTCTCCATTGGTTCCTTCAGAAGTTTATATGGGTTGCTGTAGTGTAAATGGCCAATGTTGGATCCTCAGGTTTGGGCCTTTTCAGGACCCTTCTAACTATTTGAGGAGTCTAGGGGTCGTTTTGCTTAGTTGGAATGGGAAACCTTAGATTGGGTAAAGGATGGAGCTTGACAGACTTCCGAGTTTTTATGCTATCGTTCTATGCTCAACTTTTCAGCCTATAAAAAGTTCAAGGTCAATACACTTTCAGTGAACTTTTGCAGCACACCTCAGATCATTCGAGCCGTAGGGGCACAAGGCTCCCTCACTTTAAGCACTGGAGGTGTACAGCGGAGTATAACGTTTAGTTTAAGGTGCCTATAGAGAATGAGCACCTGGGTCTGGCCTTTTACAAAACACACACTCTCGTTCGCCTGCTGGCCAAAAGCCTGGCTTTAGACGCAGGAACGTGGTCTGCACCACAGTAACCAATGCATGGTAAGCAAGGTGCCTCCTGACCTTATGGCACCCCCTGATGTGAGGTCTATGGGACATAAAAAGGGACTTACTTAACCTGAAAGTGGAGCAATGGCGGCCACTCGTTCAAAGTGGGATAATAAAGAGACGTAAATCTTTGCCTTTCACCAAAATTCTCTTAACCCTGGTTGAGTTTTCAGCTTTGTAGGAAAGTTTAATTACCCCCAAACAGGGGCTTTATTATTACCCAGAGAGGTGACTACAATCCCTCTGGTCACTGCCTTTAAAGTGGACTGATCACCAGCATTTTGAATATCCTGGTGATAGGTACTTTCCCGAAATTGGGATGCCCCACTCTTTGAAGCCCCACTCTTTCAAACCCCCCTCCCCCCTAGATCGCCCACTCCACTCACCTTCCCTCTGTTCCCTGCTTGCCATGCCGCGCATACTAATGCACACCATGAAGCCGTTGTTTTGAATGGAGCACTAGCAACCACATCCCCGGTTCCCCTGTGGAGCGCAGGCCCGGCCTAACTGAATGGCTGGCCGCAGGAGAGCGCACAGCTGCAGGGATGCAGCGGCGGCCTGCGATCGCAGTGAGGTGCCAAGGAAAGATAATGAGGCTTGTGGCCGATCTGGGGGGCGGGGGGCTCACACAGTGGGCATGCTGAATCGGGATGCCCTAGGGGCACCTAGTCAGCTGGCCTTGGAGTCTTTTAGACTGCAGAGTCGGCATCAGCGGTGATAGGTCCACTTTAAGAAGTCCTTTTAAAGCAGAAGAAATCCCAAGAGGGCCTGCCCTGAAATCTTAAAGATTCCAGGTCCGGCTGCTGGCTTTCCCGAATTGGGATGCCCTGCTGTGTAAAACCCCACAAGTCGCCAGTATTTACAAGTCTCTACCTGGTCCAACCGCGCATGCATGGGCTATCCAATCGGATTAGTTAGATGTGCCATGCAATTCTGCAGATGGCTCAGATTGTTTACAATGGGGAGTGGGAGCGGCCCCTGCATCTTCGACCTGTGCACGTGCTCCGGCCCCCAACCATTCAGATAGGCTGGAATGGGAGTGCGCGCCCCTGGGCATGTGGTCACTGTCGCTACGTGGTGTTTGCCGTATGACATGATCACAGCAAATGGCTGCGATTGGATGAGAGCCCGTGCATGCGCAGTTGGAACCGGGAGAGGTGAGTTGTACTGGGCGATCTGGAAGGGTTTCACACAGTGGGACATTCCAATTCAGGATGCCCCCAGAACCCGGTATTATAAAATTCCCAGGTTTTGTTCTGTTCCAATTTGGGTTTCTTTTGGATATTCCATATGGTCCTCCCAGGTAGTGAAACCCTACAGTTTTGGGTCAGCCCTGGTCATGCTCCGTAAACATAATAAAGCAAGACAAACCTAGTCTTTGGGATGCCCTGACTCCGATCCCTCTCATTTTTTTTCCAGGCCAATCTAGACGAAAGCCAGATGACTTCTCCTACATTCCTTAGAGCTTTAATGACCGCAGTGTGCAAGGCGGCAATCACAGGTGAGCGTCTACTTACCCAGCCGCCACCCAGGCAACGTGCTGTGAATTTCCCGGCCTTTCACGCGCCCCCTTTTTTTCTGCCTCCCCAGGGGACTGTTCTTCCTGCCGCGTGGACACTACCTTTCTCAAGCAGAAGGTGGCAGTCTTAGCAAAGTACCTGGACTCCAATGTAGAGAGGGAACTACAAGCACTTTATGCACTTCAAGCATTGATAGTAAAACTTGATCAACCTCCCAGTAAGTATGGCGATGCCGATTCCGGGTTAGTACTGGCCGAGGGTGATGAGGCTTCAAAAACCCCATAGGTCTGATGGTGTTGAGATTGGAGGGGTAGGTGTACGTGAGCCAGGGACCGGGCCATTATATTAATGTAGAATTGGACAGGTGGAGAAGTGTGCTGACTTACCCTTTCTTGGCAGCTGCCAATGCCTCGGCCCCAGGAGTGTGGTAACCCAGCAACCAGATTCCACCCGCCGGATTCGCCTAGTTTCACCTATTAGGGTCTGAGTGGTCTTATGACCAGGCACAATGATCTTGCCTCCCCTCTGTGCATTGGTGCTAAAAGAAAGAACTGGCCTACCCGGGTACTCACCTCTTCCGGGATCCTTCTACGGCTGCTGTGGAGCTGCCTATCGGCTTGCATGGCCAGCGCCGGTCGCAGTGATAGGCTGCTCGTGGTCACATGGGGAGTGCAACCCAGGAGAGGTGATTATCCATTAAGTCCATATCTTTCTTTTAGCGGCAGCAATGTACAGCACCACCACTGCTGCTGCATATTTAAGAGGGTCTCTGGAGATTTCTGACCGTAGTTCCTCTTTAATGATTGGCATACGGCTCTGCTTAGACACAGTGGAAACCAGGGCAAAGGTGAGTTGTTTTGGGGGGGTTCGCACGGCAGGGCATCCCGATTTGAGTTGCCCCCAGGGAAAGGGGCGGGTGAGAAGGAAAGGTGACTTGCAGCCTTTGCACACACCGCTGACTTTTGTAAGTGTTAGAGGTTTCCCACCGCACACTTACCTCTTAGATTTGGGGTTGCAGAGGCTCACGGGGGGTTGGGAGGGGTAATCCATAAGACGAGATTATAGCCAGCACACAACAGTAACTTTGCTGTGCTTTCCCACTGCACACTTACCTCTTAGATTTGGGGTTGCAGAGCCCCTCGGGGGGTTGGGGGGGGGTAAACCGTAAGCCAAGATTATAACCAGCACACAACAGTAACTTTGGTGTGCTTTCCCACCGCACACTTCTTAGATTTGGAGTTGCAGAGGCTCTCGGGGGGGGGGGGGGGGGTAAACCATAAGACAAGATTATAGCCAGCACACAACAGTAACTTTGGTGTGCTTTCCCACCACACACTTCTTAGATTTGGGGTTGCAGAGGCTCTCGGGGGGGGGGGGTAAAATATAAGACCAGATTATAGCCAGCACACAACAGTAACTTTGGTGTGCTTTCCCACCACACACTTACTTCTTAGATTTGGGGTTGCAGAGGCTCTCGGGGGGGGGGGTAAAATATAAGACCAGATTATAGCCAGCACACAACAGTAACTTTGGTGTGCTTTCCCACCGCACACTTACATCTTAGATTTGGGATTTCAGAGGCTCTCGGGGAGGGTAAAACTTAAGACACGATTATAGCCAGCACACAACAGTAACTTTGGTGTGCTTTCCCACGGCACACTTGCCTTTTAGATTTGGGGTTGCAGAGGCTCTCGGGAGGGTAAAACCTAAGACAAGATTATAGCCAGCACACAACAGTAACTTTGGTGTGCTTTCCCACCACACACGTACCTCTTTGATTTGGGGTTGCATAGGCTCTTAGAAGGGTAAAACCAAAGACATGGTTATAGCCAGCACACAACAGTAACTTTGGTGTGCTTTCCCACCGCACACGTACCTTTTCCTTCCAACCCCAAATCTAAGACAAGATTATAGCAAGCACACAACAGTAACTTCGGTGTTCTTTGCAACCCTAAATCTAAGAGATAAGTGGGCAGTTGCAGAGCCTCTCGGGGGGGGGGGGCCATAAGACATTATAGCCAGCATGCAACAGTAACTTTGGTGTGCTTTCTCACCGCACACTTACCTCTTAGATTTGGGGTTGCAGAGACTCTCTGGGAGGGTAAAATGTAAGACAAGATTATAGCCAGCACACAACAGTAACTTGTGCTGGCTCTATTCTCGTCTTGCACTTCTGGAAATGTGCTGGTTGTCGTGCAGTGGCTTCCAGACCCCAGGAGAGTGGAGAAACGGCTGTGCATTGGGCAAAGCCAACAATGTTTGGTGAGTATTAGTAACTAGCCCCCAGTACAGAGTCTGCTGCCCAGAGGCAGTAAGGGAGTAACTAGGGCGCGGGTTACGCCTCTAACGTCGTCTTTCTCCATCCCCCTCCCGGCAGACTTGCTCCGCATGTTTTTCGACTGCCTCTACGACGAAGAAATCATTTCGGAGGACGCCTTCTACAGGTGGGAGAGCAGCAAGGACCCGGCGGAGCAGAACGGAAAAGGCGTAGCACTAAAGTCGGTCACTGCCTTTTTCACGTGGCTGCGAGAGGCGGAGGAGGAGTCGGAGGACAACTAGAAACTTTACATTTAATGACATTCTAAAGACCTTCGAGGAGGAGACCGGACGAGACAGCAGCAAAGGCCACTTTCAGCATCTTTATTTTTACTTTTTTTTTTTTTTTTTTAGCCCCGCCTTCCGTTCTTCTGTTCCACCAATCAGGGTACAGAAAATGGATGGGGAGAGAAAAAAAAAAATGTGTGAACGGAATAAACGGAATTTACGCCATTGGTGACGAGAAGCGTTTACCAATCTGACAATTGATTTTCGAAATGTGATAGCGAGAGGGAGCATTTCTAGAAAGAGGGGAGGTCGCCCCCCTGTGCAGCATGGGAAGAAAGGGTCCTTCCTGGCCGAATATTTATACTTTTTTTTTTTTGCCCTCTCTTTTTGTTTTGTTTTTTTATTATTTTAAAGGAGACTTGTCCTTAACACAAATCCAGAGATCATTTCAAAGAGAGAGACAGTAATTATCCCTGGGTGACAGCAAGCCCGACGTCTTGGGCTCTTCCTTGCCTCATAGGCTGCCTTTTATATGGATTCATATAAAAGATAATGTTTTATGGGAGGTTTTTGAGTCGGGGCCCAGGAGAAAAAGTGTCTCAAAGAGCTACAGAGCGCGCTCTCTCTCTCCAAACACACACTAACCTCGCGTGGCCAGCAGAGGCGCGGCACTGGGGCGACTCCTCTCTGGTGGCGTCTTTTAACCGTTAGTCACGGTACGCGATGTGAATGGTTACGTCCTCTTCCTGGCGCTGTGAAAGTGCTGGAGCCAACGATGAAGGACCCCCCTGGTCACCACGCCCCTACCTTTTTAGCATTTTTTTTTTACCCCCACTCAGATGCAGATTCGCTGACATGAAGCATGGTTATACAAAAAAAAACGACGGCAAAACAAAAAGTTTCGCAATTCAGTATTTTAACAGGAGAAACATAAGTGAGTCGCTGCAAAATAAGAGGAAGAAAAAAAAAAGAGACAAGTTGCGAGAGGCCTCCTCTCTCGGTGATGAAGAGCGGGGGGGGGCGGTGAGCACAGGAGGAGGGGGAAGCGTGTCGCTGGGCCTGTACGAGCTGCAGACGTGACGGGTACAGCTTTCTGGAAATACCGGCACATGCCACTGTGCCACGCTTTCTCTTATGTTGTATTTCTATTCATTTTAGCCCGGTTTCCTATGGAAAGAAAGGCTAATAAAAATCTGTACCCTGTATCATTGGTTGTCTTGTGTTTTTCACATTAAAAGTTGTGTGTGTGTGTGTGTCGGTGGGGTGGGCGGGTTTAGACAGTTGAATCCTATAATAAAGCCCCTGCTTCCCCCCATCAAGTGCTAACACTCTCATGCTAACAGAGAATTCTCAGTACAGTCAATTTTTTCGACTTAAAATAATCTCTCCAAGCGAGGTGTAAAATGAATGCGGACGAGTCTTACCTCCCAGTCAGCTGATTTCTGACAGTCTGTTGTGCTGCGTAGAGTTTCTTTGCTGCGTTATCATCTTTGCTCGTAAAGCTACGGCTGAAGATTTTCCCTGCGGTGTGTAGGAGTCGGCCAGAATGCTGCCAGAATAACCTGATTGGCTTCTATGAGGAGGTGAGTAGAAGCCTGGACAGAGGGGCGGCTGTAGATCGGGGGTCTCTGGATGGTGCAGTGTGACACTGTCCCTCATAGATGTTTATTGGTGAAATTGAGATCTTCAGGATTAGAAAATACAGTTTGTAACTGGATTGAAAACTGGCTGAAGGATCGTGTGCAGAGAGTTGTGGGTAATGATTCCTACTCTGAATGGCCCCCCGGTTTAAGTGGTGTACCCCAGGGTTCAGTGCTGGACCCTCTATTATTCAACTTATTTATATACAACATAGAAGATGGGATTAGAAGCACTGTCTCTATTTTTGCAGATAAGATATGTAGCACAGTGCAGTATGGAAGATGGTCACAAGCTTCAGACTGACTTGGACACATTGAGTGTCTGGGCTCCACTTGGCAAATGACGATCAATGTGGAGAAATGTAAAGTCATGCACTTGGGGTCTAACAACCTGAAGGCCGCATATGTCCTCAGGGGAGTAAAACTGGGAGAGTCACTTGTTGAGAAGGATCTGGGGGGTACTGGTAGATCACAGGCTAAATAACAGCATGCAATGCCAAGCAGCTGCTTCCAAGGCCACCGAGATACGATCATGCATTAATAGAGGCCTGGAATCACGGGATAGGTGAGTAATTTTGCCTCTTTACAAGGCACTGGTGCGCCCTCACCTGGAATATGCCGTCATGTTCTGGGCACCCATTCATAGAAAGGACGCTCTGACTATGGAAAGGGTGCAGAGGAGCCACCAAACTAATAAGAGGAATGAAGGATCTTAGTTATGAGGAAAGATTACAGGAATTAAATCTGTTTAGTCTTGAGAGGAGACGACTGAGGGGGGACATGATTAACTTGTATAAATTATCTAAACGGTCCATACGAAAAATATGGGGGAACACAAGACAAGGGGGCGCGCTCCCTTCGACTGGAAAAAAAAGTTCAGTCTCCGGATGCGACAATCGTTTTTTACCATAAGAACTATAAATCTGTGGAATAACCTCCCACAGAAGCTTGTTACAGCATCTTCCACCTATATAAAATAAAAAATAACTTCCCCGACCCCCAACACTCTTGGTTGAACTTGATGAACATATGTCTTATTTCAACCGTATTAACTATGTAACTATGTAAAAGAAATGAATGTAACTTTTATAGGAAGTTTAGAAATGTTAATTTGTTATGTAGATATTTATCTCGTGTTCGATCAATCTAAGGCCATTGTTTTTAAACATCAGTGATGGGGGGGAGTGCGCATGCACACGTGAGCCGAATGGCAGCCTGCTGAATCGGCTCCATGCCCGCCGGGCGTGCAGAGCACTAGTGGAGCAGCGAACAGCCGACAGGCGGTGAGGAGAGCGAGTGGAGAGGATGAGGAGAGAAGTCTGCCCTGCTGAGAGGCTCAGGTGAACGAGAGCAAAGCATTTCATTGTTCTGTCAGCAGGACTCAGCAATTCAAGATGGCGGCAGGCCTCAGTGAGGCTGACATGGACGAGACTGCAGGGAGTGAGCAGTCCTTCCTAACGAGTGCAGCTGAGCTCCCTCCCTCACAGCTAAGCCAAACAGCACAGCCAGCACTGAATATTACATTAATGGAGCAATTTGATGCCATGCTACAAAAAGCTCTCTCTAACAATACAAATAAAATTAAAGACCACGTATCCACTGAGCTGGAAAAGGTAATCTGGAGCTTGGGGGCCCTAGATGGAAGATTGGGGGATGTAATAACTACTCAGGAAGCACAGGCTGGTGAGCTGGAAATGTTAAAGAAAGAGAACTATGTGCTGTATGCTAAAATATAAGATATGGAAAACAGATATAGGAGATCTAACTTGTGCTTTAGAGGATTACCTGAGCACATGGAGGATGCGCAATCAATTGTAATGGCGTTATGTCAGGAACTGCTCCCTGGGATCCCTATCGGACGTCTTGAAATGGACTGTTTCCAAAGAACGCTGGGCCCCCGAAGACCCCCAGAAGAACCACCTAGAGATATCTTGGCAAAGTTTCATTTCTATACAGCCAAGGAGCAAGTATTAAAAGCTGCCAGAGATTCTGCTAACCTGACATTTCAGGGACACAAATTTCAAGTATTTGCCGACCTCTCCGCGATCACGATGGCAAGGAGAAGGGAGATTAGACCATTACTGAAAATGTTACAAGATCAAAAAGTCTCCTATAAATGGGGATTACCCTTTCGGGTTTATTTCACCTACAGAGGGGATACCTACTCCACGACATCGACAGAAGAATTACAACGCCTCCTATTGACGGCGGGTCTTCACAGAAATGAAATGCAGAATACATCTCACAAGTCACCCAGATCTAACGACGAATCTCTCAAGGTTCAACGTGCGGGGAAGAGACCAAGGCACAGAGCGAGATCAAGTGGTCGCTGTTCTCCACACAGGTCTAGAGTTACATGAAAAAAAGGACTTATAAATCGGCTATTTGCTTAAACAGAGGGAAGTATAGATATTCATAAAGTTTAGAGTCTTTTTCTCTGTTTTCTTTTGGTTATTAGTTAAATGAAAGTATTTTTTTTTCCAAACATTGTTATAGAATGTTTATATATGTGAATGGGGAGCTCCTTCTCAGGAGGCGAGGAGGCCTAGGTCTTAATACCTGGGCAATCCCCGCCTCCATGGCAATGAGTTAAGAATCCCCTGAGATTTATCATTTATATAATTTACTGTAGTTAATACCGTTTTATGTTATTTGGGCTCCCGGGGATCATAACCCCGATATTGCAGGATAACGCTGATGGTATCGGGGGTTCCCCGGCCTCTGCGGCGACGAGCTCAGGGAGTTTATAGGCTAGCTTATTAGGCTTTTACTGTAAATCTCTTCTTTTTTGCGCTTCAGAGAGCCTCATCAGGGAGACGGGGGGGGGGGGGGGGGAAACAACTATATTTGGGTTTTCCCTGCCTCCACAATGACGAGACTACTGTTCCCCAAAGTTAAGCAGTTACCCATAAGCGTATTATAGTTATTTAACAAGAGGTGAAAGTAGATGCATTATCATACATTAAGAGTTCCTCCTGGATAAACAGGGGAAACATAATCCCACTATACTTCACTGTGAGATATCTCCTTCAGTACCAGAGGTGTCTCAACTTTCTTGGTGCTGAGACAGGATATACCTGTGTCATAGAATCATTTACCAGTTGGATAGAAGTGTTTGATATACTGTTATGGCATGGTTTATATGTTATTTAGGCTCCTCCCCTTAGGGCTGGACGAACATATTTTCACTATAACCCAGAACTGAATACCCCTTGTGGTACCGGGGTTTCTTCACGCCGTTATAGAAAATAAATTCATTTTTGCAACATAAGGGCTCTCCATTGATAAAGCTAGGATTGTGTGGTCCCTCGGAGAGGGCTATCCCTCTTGACACACCTGGGTTCTCTGTCCTTGGGGTGTCGGGATGGGGCCTTCCTGAGGTTCTGAGGGGATAGCATAATACTAGGCTTAGAACTCACATGCTTTTCTTTTTCCTTTCTTCCTATCTCTGTAAGATGGGTGAAAGGAACTTAATAGCGCTAGTTAATTATAATGTTACAAACAGCCGATCCGCCCAGCGGCACTCACATGTTGCATTCCCATCTATCCGAGGTTGTGATATACTCTCTCGGATAGCGAAGAGCAGAAGTTAGAAAGGGACTAGACGTCCCTCCCTTTTCCGTTACTAGGAAATTAAATTGAGGGGGTCATAATATAAGTTGATATTCTAGAGGAGAGGAACCTCTAGCTAGCGAGCCTGACGAAGTTCGACCCTTAATAAAGTTAGATCTTGGCCCCTGGAATTAGCACCATTTTCCCACCTTCCTACCCTATATACCTTCTAGAGAGTCTTCCCCCCCCCCCCCCCTTTTTTTTTTTTCTTTATCTCCCTCCTTCCCCTACTAAACAACCATGGTCACTATCTTTTCACTGAATGTACAGGGATTTAACGCACCTCAGAAAAGAAGCTTGGCATTTAGGAAAATCCGATTATTGCACCCGGATATATTGTGCTTACAGGAGACCCACTTCGCTCCAATCCAAATTTTTTCGATTCATCATACCCACAAATATTCTTAGCATGCGCCAACACTAAACAAAAGGGAACTTTTATTGGGTTTAGGAGAGGATCTCAATTTAATTGTAAGACAGAGATCAAAGACCCCGAGGGTAGATATCTGATATTAATTGGATCTCTACAAGATGTGGATATCACAGTGGCAAGCTACTACACCCCAAACGCTAACCAAATAGAATTTCTCTCAAAGTTTCTTAAAAGGTTACAGAAGTGGCGCATGGTACAACAATAATTTGCGGGGACTCTAACTTGGTACTAAATCCTCACACAGACAATCCCGAACAAGTCCGATCTTAACGGCCCCGGTGACCAATACGGCTAGATCATTTCGAAAGATTGACACGTGTGGGTTGGCGGACTGCTGGAGAGAGGCACTACCGGGAACACAACATTTCACGCACTATTCTCACCCTCACAAAGTATACACAAGGATTGATCACATTTTTATGCCATATAATTCTTCGGTACTGCTGAGAACAGTGGCAATCATCCCAATCTCGTGGTCAGACCTTGACGGCCTGCTTCTCAAGCTAAACTCCTTGATTAGTAGGTCGTTGGAATTTACTTGGTCTCTTAACCCCTCGTTACTTTCTGATGAGAGCACGGTCGCTGCTCTGACCGAGACATTGTCGGAATATTTTGCTTTGAATTAAACCCCTGGGACTACAGCAACAGTTTGCTGGGAGGCTCATAAGCCCACTATTAGAGGAAAAATTATACAGATTGCAACGAAAAAAAAGACAGAATGCATCAATAGACTAGAAGCAGAATATCAGCAAGTGGCAGAGGAGGCCAAAAAGAACATGGCCCCAGAATCACGACATAGGTTACATAGGGTGTCACAAGAGCTAAACCTGGCATTGGCGGGCAAAGCAGAGAAATCTTTAAGCTGGCTTAAACATAAATACTATTGCAATGCCAACAAGCCAAGTACGCTTCTAGCCAGGAAATTAAAAACACCACAGAGACCAAAGGATCTTGAAGAATTTTTTAAAGATATCAAGTTACCCTTACTACCGGATAATATAAGAGAGAGGCTAGAGGAGGCGATCCGTATAGAAGAGGTCCAAAGGGCGATAGCTATATCTGAAACCAAATAAAAGGCCGGGTCCTGATGGTTTTTCAGCCGCCTATTATAGGACATTTAGTACAATTCTAGCCCCCAAACTCATGGCAATGCTAAACGATATTAGAAGAGGCAACTGGTTCTCTCGCAAATCATTAACAGCGTCAATTAGCATGTTACCCAAACCAGATACAGACCACCTAATCTGGTCCAATTTTAGACCTACGGTATCTCCTTATTAAATCTGGATTTTAGCAAAAATTTTGGCTGACAGGTTGTCTGAATCTCTCCCGGAACTAATCGACAAAGACCAGGTGGGCTTTATACCTGGTAGACAGGCGGGGGACAACATAAGGCGAATCACTCAGCTCACTTACATCGGCCATGCTCCTGTCACTTGATATTAGGAAGGCATTCGACTCTGTATCATGGGAATACCTTTTCTTTATGCTTGAAAGATGGAGATTTGGGCCAATTTTTATTAATGTTTTAAAAACCTTATAAAGATCTCCAATGTAAAATACAATGGATTCAAATCTGAATCTTTTAGCTTGGAAAGAGGAACCAGACAAGGCTGCCCGTTGTCTCCCCTCCTGTTTGCCATGGTAATAAAACCACTGGCTCATATGATTAGGGGCTCCCTCAATGTATCAGGCCTAGAGGTTAAGGGTAAAAGTCATAAGCTATGTTTGTTTGCTGATGACGTGTTATTCCTAAACCCATCAGTATCTCTCACCAATCTACTGCAGATTTTAAATAGGTTTGCAATTGTATCCGGATTGCAAGTGAATACTACTAAGTCCAAAGCCCTTAACGTAACAATTACTAGGGACAATTGGGAAGCCCTCAAGTCAGCTTATGATTTCTGCTGGGAAGAGAAGACACTTAAGTACCTAGGGGTAAACTTACGACTCTTTATCCATTGCAAATTATACACCTTTATTTCACAAGCTATATGCACTACTGATGCAGTGGAAGATTTTACCTTATCTACTCCCCAAGTTCCTCTATACAGCCAGAGTCCTCCCAGTTATGATACCTTCAAGTCAGCTGAAAGTCTTGCAAAGCAAGGTATTGTCTTTTATTTGGGGTGGCAGGAGGCCTAGAATTACCAAAGGAGTCTTATTAGAGCCAAGAGAGGGGACTAGGGGTCCCAAACTTTACCAAATACTATCAAGCAGCTAGGATTGCATAGATACTCAGTAAAAGATGTACCAACATGGGTCTTAATTAAAAAAAAGATGTTTACCTCAGATTAGCATCAACTTTTCTGCCTCTCGTCGATTTGGAACAACCCGATGTTTCTCCCGGGTTTAGAATCATTGCATAGTTTTGTCTCTTGGAAAGATGCAGGGATATTGAAACTGCCTAGAGAATTCAGAGCTTCTTACATTCCAAGAAATGAAAGATAAATTCCAGTTGGCACCAAGGGAAATTTTCAGATACATACAGGTCAAGCACTTTATCAGGTCCATTATTGGATTTAGACGGGAAACAAGAGATCCAACTATGTTTGAGAGGCGGTGTAACCGAAATCCAACTGACCGTGGAGCAATTTCAGAGATTTATGACAGCTTAGTCTTGGACAGAACAGTGAGTCCTATATATGTTCAGAGGTGGCAGGAGGAGTTGGGGGAGGAGAGAGACCAGAAACAATGGGCACGGATGTAGAGTGCTGCATATGGACACTCTGCATCCATATCTTCGATTGAAGTAAATATTAAGCTAATGATGAGATGGTACTTGGTTCCAGAAAGACTGAAGCATTTCGCCACAGACTCACAGGGTGACTGCTCCCGGGGGTGCCTATCTCCGGGGTCCTATAGACACATGTGGTGGGATTGCCCTGTAGCCAGGGGGTTTTGGGTAAAAGTTTTTAGAGCAGTGAGTAAAGTGTGCGGCAGACACAAAGCTCGAGATCCATGGTTAGCTCTACTTAACGCTCCAATCCCCCATATTACAAAGAAAAAGCAACAACTGGTATATCATATTTTGACTGGAGCGAAATTGGTGATAGCCAAGGCCTGGAAAGAGCTTGCTCTAAGCTACAGAGCATTCAAAAACAGGGTCAACAACATCATGGCCATGGAAAAATTATCGGCAATCCATAACGGTTCTATGGAGCTTTTTCGAGAAGTGTGGAATCCCTGTGTGCAACATTTTTGGCCCTCAGACTTCGAAAAAAATATTTTGACGATATAGTTCTATTGACCTTCCAGTTAAGAGGATTATTTATCTTTTTTGTATCTACCAGAAATGTGAATCCCCCTCTTTTTCACCCCCTACCCTTCCTTTTTATTAGTCTCCCACCCTTCCCTTTCCCCATCCCCCCTCTTTTTTCTTGTTCTATTTTTACATTATATATTTTTTTTATCTATTATTACTTTCTTATCCACAATATATAGTGGTGAAATTAAGTGATAATTTTCTTGTCAAAGTTGATAAGAGCAATGTTTATGCTGAAACAGAAGAATTTACTGTCTATATTATATTGTACATTGTTATCATAGATGTATGTGTTGCGCTGTACATGCTTAATAAAAAATTATTGAAAAAGAAAATTCCAGTGGTGAATGATAGTACTCTAATCTCTGCTGTCCCTTCTACTTGGTATCTGTGACCACTAGAGCACCTGGCTACTGCTAGTCTTTTATAAAGGAGGGCCTTCCTCTGAAGGAGGAACTTACTGAGTTACAATGCCAGAAACTGTGCTGCACATGCTAAGGTCCTGGGACAACATTAAGATACCAAGTACAAGGGACAGGGGAGATTGGAGAACTTTGGTAGAACACCTGCCAGTGGCTAGTGGCGATGAGTTCTCCAATGCACACCATCCCTTCTACCTGGTATCTTAATGCTGCCCCAAGGCCCTTAGTTACAATGCCAGAACCTGTGCTGAATATGCTAAGGGCCTTGGGGCAGCATTAAGATACCAGGTAGATTCCTAATGCTATTATGCTTTATTATAATGTTTAATATGCTGTATCCAGTTAATTTGCTTTCTGTTTAGAAAACTCTATTGCAATTGTATGTACCCATGCTGTGTTAAGCTATGCAAAATCTCAATAAAATATTTGTAAAAGATACCAGGTAGAAGGGATGGGGTGCATTGGAGAACTCATCGCCACTAGCTACTGCGGGGTGTTCTACCAAAGTTCTCCAATCTCCCCTGTCCCTTCTACTTGGTATCTTATTGCTGCCCCATGACCTTTGCATGTGCAGCACCGTTTCTGGCATTGTAACTAAGGGCCTTGGGGCAGCATTAAGACAACAAGTAGAAGGGAAGGGGGTAGATTGGAGAACTAATTATCACCTCTAAAACACCCGGCTACTGCCAGTTCTACCAAAGTTCTCCAATCTCCCCTGTCCCTTCTACTTGGTATCTTATTGCTGCCCCATGACCTTTGCATGTGCAGCACCGTTTCTGGCATTGTAACTAAGGGCCTTGGGGCAGCATCAAGACAACAAGTAGATTGGAGAACTAATTATCACCTCTAAATCACCCGGCTACTGCCAGTTGTTCTACCAAAGTTCTCCAATCTCCCCTGTCCCTTTTACTTGGTATCTTAATGCTGCCAGGGAACTGTGCTGCACATGCTCAGTAGTAAATTCGTCCTCCAGGGGAAGTCCCTCATTTATAGTAAATCCGTGATAAGCAGCAGCCGGGTGTTCTGGTGGTGATAGATAATGTGTTCCCCAATCTCTGCTGTCCTTTCGACTTGGTATCTTAATGTAGCCACAGACCCTTAGCATGTGCAGCACCGTTTCTGGCATTGTAACTAAGGGCCTTGGGGCAGCATTAAGTTACCAGGTAGAAGGGATGGGGTAGATTGGAGAACTCCTTATCACCTCTAGAACACCCATCTACTGCCAGTTGTTCTACTAAAGTTTGCCAATCTCCCCAATCCCCCCTGTCCCTTCTACTTGGTGTCTTAATGTAGCCACAGACCCTTAGCACGTGCAGCATCGTTTCTGGCATTGTAACGAAGGGCCTTGGGGCAGCATTAAGTTACCAGGTAGAAGGGATGGGGTAGATTAGAGAACTCCTGAACACCCATCTACTGCCAGTTGTTCTACCAAAGTTTGCCAATCTCCCCTGTCCCTTCTACTTGGTGTCTTAATGCTGCCACAAGGCCCTTAGTGACAGTGCCAGAAACTCTGCTGCACATGCTCAGTAGTAAGTTCCTCCTCCAGAGGAAGGCCCTTGTTTATAAAAGAAATCAGTGATAAGCAGAAGCCAGGTTCTCTGGTTGTGATAGAATATGAGTTCTCCAATCTCCGCTGTCCCTTCTACTTGGTATCTTAATGTTGCCACAGACCCTTAGCATGTGCAGCACCGTTTCTGGCATTGTAACTAAGGGCCTTGGGGCCACCTTAAGAAACCAAGTAGATTGGACGGGGTAGTTTGGAGAACTTATCACCACTAGAACACCCGGCTATTGGGGGGTGTTCTACTAAAGTTCTCCAAACTTCCCTGTCCCTTCTACTTGGTATCGTAATGCTGCCCCAAGGCCCTTAGTTACAATGCCAGAAACTGTGGTGCATTTGCTCCGTAGTAAGTTCATCCTTCAGGGGAAGGCCCTCATTTATTGTAAATCCGTGATAAGCAGTAGCCGGGTGTTCTAGTGGTGATATATCTGTTCTCCAATCTCCACTGTCCCTTCTATTTGGTATCTTAATGTTGCCAGAGGCCCTTAGCATGTGCAGCACAGCTTCCTGGCATTGTAACTAAGGACCTTGGGGCAGCATTAAGATACCAAGTAGAAGGGGTAGGGTAGATTGGAGAACCTATTATCACCATTAGAACACCCTGCTACTGCCAGTTGTTCTTCCAAAGTTCTCCAATCTCCCCTGTCCCTTCTACTTGGTATCTTAATGCTGCCCCAAGGCCCTTAGTTACAATGTCAGGGAACTGTGCTGCCCATGCTCAATAGTAAGTTCCTCCTCCAGAGGAAGGTCCTCGTTAATAAAAGAAATCAGTGATAAGCAGAAGCCGGGTGTTCTAGTGGTGTTAGATGTGTTCTCCGATCTCCGCCGGCCCTTCTACTTGGTATCTTAATGTTGTCACAGGCCCTTAGCATGTGCAGCACCGTTTCTGGCATTGTAACTAAGGGCCTTGGGGCAGCATTAAGATGCCAGGTAGAAGGGACGGGGTAGATTGGAGAACTCAATATCGCCTCTATAACACCCGGCTACTGCCAGGTGCTTTACCAAAGTTCTTCAATCTCCCCTGTCCCTTCTACTTGGCATCTTAATGTTGCCCCAAGGCCCTTAGTTATAATTCCAGAAACTTTGCTGCACATGCTCAGTAGTAAGTTCCTCCTCCAGAGGAAGGCCCTCCTTTATAAAAGAAATCAGTGATAAGCAGCAGCCGGGTGTTCTAGAGGTGATAATGAGTTCTCCGATCTCCCCTGTCCCTTCTACTTGGCATCTTAATGCTGCCCCAAGGCCCTTAGTTAAAATGCCATAAACTGTACTGCACATGCTCAGTAGTAAGTTCCTGGCGGGGCTTGGCACACGCCCATCGGCTGCACGAGCATAAGGGGGGGGGCGGTGGACATACAAAGAGGGGGCAATGGCTGGAAGACCAAAGATACTAAAAGAATATATATGAGGCAACCAGAAGACGCAAGACATAAAAAAAAAAAACACACACACACAAAAAACAGTAACTGCAAATAAGTCAGAAGGCAAAAAATAATAATGCTTGGAAAAAAAAATCCCCAAAGATAATAAAGAGCAAAAACAAATGATGGACCTCAAAGTCGCATCCACCCCAGTCAGGGACGAACATAAGGGGGGGGTCCCTTGGTCTGGACCCCGCCCCCTCCCAGTGGGGTAGTGGAACTTTTTATTGTAAAAAAAAAAAAAGTGTCATGAACCCCCCTGGTGCAATATTTCTGTATAAAGGAAACCCTATATATATATATATATATATATATATATATATATATATATATATATACCTTATACATGACAATATGTAAAACGTGAACTGTATTTAGGCAGCAGTGTGTGACATGTGTAACAAGATTAATGTAACAGAACTGTACCATGTGACCCTCATCAGGGTTAAATAGGGGGCAATATACAGGGATAATACCAAGTCCCTGATGCCCCCATAATACAGAAGTCCCCCATCACATACTATACTGGATTAGGGGATGTAAATTGGATACATGGGCGGAGATCTACCTGTTACTGTCCTCTACTGCTCACCTTACCCCTCCACCCCCTGCTGCTGTCCTCTACCACTCACCTTACCCCTCCATCCCCTGCTGCTGTCCTCTACCACTCACCTAACCCCTCCACCCCCTGCTGCTGTCCTCTACCACTCACCTAACCCCTCCATCCCCTGCTGCTGTCCTCTACCACTCACCTTACCCCTCCATCCCCTGCTGCTGTCCTCTACCACTCACCTAACCCCTCCACCCCCTGCTGCTGTCCTCTACCACTCACCTTACCCCTCCATCCCCTGCTGCTGTCCTTTACCACTTACCTTACCCCTCCATCCCCTGCCACTGTCCTCTACCACTCACCTTACCCCTCCACCTCCTGCTGCTGTCCTCTACCACTCGCCTTACCCTTCCACCCCATGCTGCTGTCCTCTATCACTCACCTAACCCCTCCACCCCCTGCTGCTGTCCTCTATCACTCACCTAACCCCTCCACCCCCTGCTGCTGTCCTTTACCACTTACCTTACCCCTCCACCCCCTGCTGCTGTCCTCTATCACTCACCTAACCCCTCCACCTCCTGCTGCTGTCCTCTACCGCTCACCTTACCCCTCCACCTCCTGCTGCTGTCCTCTACCACTCACCTAACCCCTCCACCCCCTGCTGCTGTCCTCCCAGGGCTGACATCAGGGGAGGACTGCTTTATCTAGATTACTCTAGCAGTGGTTTGGGTGCCCTCAGGTGAGTGTATAGGGCAGATGTTGAGCCTCCTGTCTGGGATGATCTGATTGGCTGCCTGTGGTGGCTCCTCCTGTATGAGAAGCTGCCAGCAACGGTAAGTCCACATGATTTCCAGGTGCATGAAGTTCAAAGGGTTTACGAGACGCTCACTGTCAGGGCCGGCGTCAGCACTGGGCATAACAGGGCGGGTGCCAGGGCCCCCTACACCTTGGGAGGGTCCAACTCATATTGTGGTCATGTGACACAACCCCTCCCAATGGTGAGCAGGTCATTCCCTCTCCCAAGGCAGACCCTATGCATGACACGGGCGTGCAGTAACTAGGACCGGCCAAGGACAGATTGGCCTTCTCAAAGTTGTTTCTTTACTCTTTTTCGGTGTCATTTCATCTTTCCTTTGTCATTCCTTTTTTTCCCTTACTTTCTATATTTGTCATTGCTTCTTTCCTTTCTTTCTGTGTCATTCCCATTTTGTGTCATACTTCCTTTCTATCTTTGTCATTTCTTCTTTTCTTTGTTATTTCTTCTTCCCTTTCTTTGTCATTACTGCTTACTTTTCTTTCTCATTCCTTAACTTATTTATTGCTGTGTCACACTTTCTTTTCTTCATTTTTTGTCATACTTCTTCAGTCTGCATCATTTATTTTTTTTCTAATTCCTTTTATTCATTCTGTGTGATACTGTCTTTTCTCTATCATCGCTTTTTCTTTTTGCATCATTTCTTTTTTTTTTTTCTCGTTCCTTTTATTCATTCTGTGTGATACTGTCTTTTCTTTATCGTTGCTTTTTTTTTTTGCATCATTTCTTTTTTTTTTTTTTCTCATTCCTTTTATTCATTCTGTGTGATATGGTCTTTTCTTTATCGTCGCTTTTTTTTTTTGCATCATTTCTTTTTTTTTTCTCATTCCTTTTATGCTTTCTGTGTGATGTCTTTTCTTTCTTTATCGTCGCTTTTTTCTTTTTGCATCATTTCTTTTTTTTCTCATTCCTTTTATGCTTTCTGTGTGATGTCTTTTCTTTCTTTATCGTCGCTTTGTCTTTTTGCATCATTTCTTTTTATTCTCATTCCTTTTATTCATTCTCTGTGATAACGTCTTTTCTTTCTTTATCGTCGCTTTTTGTTTTTGCATCATTTTTTTTTTCTCATTCCTTTTATGCATTCTGTGTGATAACGTCTTTCTTTCTTTATCGTCGCTTTTTCTTTTTGCATCATTTTTTTTTTTCTCATTCCTTTTATGCATTCTGTGTGATGACGTATTTTCTTTTCTTTATCGGCGCCTTTGCGTTTTGCAACATTTTTTTTATTTTGTTCTGTGACGTTCTTTTTCTTCCATCCATCAGATATTCTTTCACTTCTTTCATTCCCTCTATTTCTCTTTTCTTCTGATTTTGTTACCCCATTTTTTTTACATTTATGGCTTTTCCATTCTATTCTTTCTTTTGCATTTTGCCAGTGGACCAACACCCAGGCTGATCGGCCCAGGAATCGATAAGATTCCCGGGCTGATCAGATCCCTCCCCGCGGGGCATCCGAAATCGGAATGCCCCGCTGTGTGAAACCCCCCAGGACGCCCCATTCAGCTTACCTTAACCCCGTTCCAACGGCACATGCGCGGGCCGCGGCCGCCTCTCGCGCTTCTCTCTAGCAGGGCGGCCGTTTGTGAATGGCGGGCGCGCTCCCTGTTAGAGGGAAGTGCGAAATGCGGCCGCCAGCGTGCTCGGAGCCGCTGTGGTTGTCCGTCCCTTGAACGTGCATACCACAGCGGCTCCGAGCGCGCTGATAGGACGAGGCCCGTGCGGGGTGAGGTGAGTTTTTTCCTGCCATTCTGGGGGGTGTCACGCAGCGGATCAGGGCGCCCCGCGGAAGTGGACCAAAACCCAGGATAGTGAAAATCCTGGGTGTTGGTCCACTTTAAGGTAAAGTCCCATGAAAAGACCTCAGGGCAGAGAGTGGCGGGTAAGCGTTGCCGCTCTCTTGGGTGTGTGTTATATATATATATATATATATATATATATATATATATATATATATATATATATATATATGTTATGTATATGGTTCTATATAAGTGGCCTTTCCCTTCTTAAAGGGGATCTGTAACGAGGGTCGATGTGGATGCTGAGATCCGGTTCCTAATTAGTTAATGGTAACGAGGTATGAAGCCAATACACACAGTGATAATTAACAGCATAGACCTCAGAGAATGGCTTCTGCCCCCCCCCCCTCCCCCTCCCCGCAGGCAAGCTTTATTTGTACAAACATACAAAACGGGAACCTAGGTAATCAAACTTATCAGCTATTAACTCGATACAGTAATAATATAAAAGGCAATATCTGTAATTAAAGCCGTCCTTTACTCTGAATCAGAGCCTATCTTATATGTTATAGTTTTTATCCGCTAGCCGTTAAGGCACTAAATAACCACCACGAACTGACTGATTTACCACCGATACCATATGTAAATATGTTAAAATGTTAATGTAAAAGGAGAAATGTATAATATTATATGTAGGATATGTTAAAATGTTCTATTTTATATTTAATGTTATAGCTCTAACGGGGTACCTCCCTTCCAAGAAGCATTCCTTGTATGTGTCCTGTACTTATTTGGCGGTCAATAAAGTATTTGTATGTTTCCCACACCCTGTACATACAGATTGCTCACATTAATCCGGACCTTCACCCTGAATAAGAGCCTATAATATATGTTTCCTACACCCTGTACATACAGATTGCTCACATTAATCCAGACCTTCACCCTGAATAAGAGCCTATAATATATGTTTCCTACACCCTGTACATACAGATTGCTCACATTAATCCGGACCCTCACCCTAAGAACTGACTAAGATATGAATAAGAGCATATCTGATATGTCCGCCCCCCCCCCCCCCCCGTACATACAGATTACCCACATTAAAAATCATCCTACCTGCATCTACAGCATGTTAGGAGCCTTTAAACATCAAAGATGGCGGCTCATGGAACTTCAGGCAGGAAGCGTCTTCTGACTGTGCTGCTCTGCATTCTGGGATTGCTGACCTTTTCCTGACCCCAGCTCTGCTCTGTCTGAGCAAAGCACAGCTATAACCCTGCCCCCTGTACTTTATCCTACTCTCCTCAGTATGTGATGCTTCTGAGGCAAGATGGCGGCGCCCATATCCAAAAGTCCTGAACAGAGTTGCAGCCCATTGGGGGGAAAGAATAATAAGTAAGTCAAATGAATAAAGGGGGGTGGGAGCAGCTCAATCACTATTATTTATACAAAATTATTATTCAGGGCCTGGGAACTAATTTACCGCCCAGTTTAACCCTCTCATCAACTAAATATCAAGCAACAAACATGTCTAGCTGTGTGGAAAGACAGAGATTTGGTTGCATATATCTGCAGATACATGTGGAAGCCACACTGCCCCGGCAAGGCACTCTGTGTTTAGTGTGGTCCCTACTCTTAATTCTGAGTCCCCAAAGTTGGGACATGCAATGCAGACAAATATCTGAGAGCTACTCACCTGGGTAGCAGCCAGCCTCCCTTTAGAACACTAAGTAAGTGACTAAAAACTTAAAATATATTAATTTTAGATGCTGGGGAATTGTTTTATAAGGGTTTGGGCTTTTCAATAAATCATAGTGAAGGTCCGGTTTAAGCATACAGGTTGGTCCATCCTTATCTGGTCAGCGCATTCCACACCGGCGCAGTAGGTTAACTAATTACGTCATGTCCGGGTCTTCTCGGGGGGTGGTGTTCTCTGATGCCATCTTGTCTTTGGAAAGTGAACTTGGATTTTATTTCTTATTCTTTGGGAAGTGAGGAGGGGCTTTTACCTCTGGGCTCATCGTCTCATTATACTGTCAATATCCACCACACCTGCAGCTTCATCGTCGTGTGTGTCACAACACAATGCAAAGATGCCCCATCCCCCAATGGCCCACATAAACCTGGAGTCGCGCCTGTTTACTGGGCATATAGTTACGAGCGGTCTGTGGATCACTAGCACTCTGTCCTTCAGACGCTCCCACTTAAATTATGCAATCACAATTTGCTTATTAATGTCTTACAAACACACAAAACAGGAACCTAGGTAATCAAGCTTATCCGCCATTAACTCAATACAGTAATAATATAAAAGGAAATATCTGTAATTAAGCTTACAGGTTGGTCTATCGTCATCTGGTCGGCGCATTCCACACCGGCACAGTAGGTAACGAGTCACGTCCGGGTCTTCTCAGGGTGTGGTGTTCTATGACGCCATCTTGTCTTTGGAAAGTGAACTTAGAATTTATTCCTTATTCTTTGGGAAGTTTAACCTCTGGGCTCATCGTCCTTTTTTTACTGATCTATTACAGTGTCAATATCGTCTGAAGGACAATCGCAATTTGCATAATATTGATTTGGGGTACGAGAGCAAGGTGTGCAATCTGCCCCAAGGCATTAATATGCAGATTGCAATTCTTCCCCAGACCTGCCCCTTGCACACAGCGCTTCGATATGAGCAGATATAAGTGCTCCCACACTGCGTTTCAAATTATGACACAAGCTGGAAATGGCCTTTCAATGTCTCCAATGAAAATCATGGATGATGTGCCTCGGGACTCTTTGGACAGAGTAGCAGCTAGACTTTCTGGCACCCGGGGCAAAGATTCAAAATGGCGCCCCCTGACCTGCTGCATCCGGGTCATGTACCCCCTCCAGCTCCCCCAAGCTATGCCCCTGCTTTGGATAACTGAATTCCATGTTGCACATTTGCATCATTAGGTTGCCAGGAGAATCAGATTAAAGGGAAACTCCAGAGGCTGGCAGTTGGGCATAAATATGTGCCTCTTGGATGAGGTTAGAGTCGTTCGATTATACCTGTCCAGGACCAGTGCCTTCACCAAATTTGATGGTTCTCCTACCACCCAACTGTGGGAAAGCAGGACAATTGTCAAACTAAGCCCCTCCCCCCTCATTAAGGGATGGATAGGAGATAGGATGTAACAGTTACAACAATAGAAACACTTTGAATAGGCAAATTGGTCATTTATTGCTGCAGATCTACATGTTACTCCTCAAAGAGGGACAAATGGGACCAACGAGGAACACATGGACTCAAAAGAGGGACAGTCCCTCCAAATCAGGGACACTTGGGTGGTATGCGGATGTGCTGTGCTCAGAGAAGGATTAGGGGAGTTGGGGAAGCTGGTTATCGGTACATTAGCGGGGTCTTCCCATGCCCTCCAAAGATCAGGTATACAGGACTACTTCTTGGTCTATTGGGCAACCTTGTGCCAGGATCAAGTGTTGGCTGACACAGCCAGAGGAGTAGCTAGGCTTACTGGCACCCGGGGCAAAGATTCGAAATGATGCCCCTCACCTGTGCTCAGGCCCCCTTTTGGTGCCTGAGAAGATCCAGATTTAAGAAACATAGTTCTGAAAGACTATGGTTTATTTTCTGTATGTTAGAGTAACGCTTTAACGCTGGACTTTTCTGTAATTGCTTTTGCAAGGCTTCTCCTTATCCCTTATTCCTTATCTAAGGAATGTGCTGCTTCGCATGGGGGGCTCTGGGAACTGAGAAAACTATAAAATACTCCCTGAACTCAACCTTGTACATGGTCATAAATTTTCTGTTCTCATTATTTTTAACTTAGGTAATTGTCTGTTCTGCGCATGCTCTAACTATGAAAGTTTTCAATAAAATCAGGGGTCAGAAGCGTCCCCTGCTCAGTGTGTGTTTCTCTGAGGTTTTGCTACACACCTTGTCGCGTGTATTGATTTCTCTTAGAATATAGTAATTGGGAATCGGACAACAGAAGCCAGACCAAGTCCGCTTAGTGACTTGAACGTAACATTACGTGGCGCTCTGAACAGGGACTCTCTATTTTTTGTCGCAAGAGGTATCGCACCCGCCGAACGGAACATCAACTGATGCCACCTCGGAACAGCAGACTTCAAAACCTGGCCAGGTAAGAGACAGCTTTTATGTACTCTTATACTCTGCTCTTCCCCTGTGAGGCATCAGCGGGTCCGTTCTAAGGTAAGATAGGCATAGCCAGCCTCTGCGAAAGAGGGTCATTTTAAGAATCCTAAGGCGCTTCTGTTGTCTGCATTTGTTTTGTCTGTCTGTATTTGTTTGTACTGTCTGTTCCTCTTTTAGATAGTTAAATATACTGAGATAGGTATAATTGTGATATCATGAGCCTGGCATTTAGTTAAAAACTTTGGAAGGTCATTAGACGCCCCATCCCACTGGCGAGGGAAAACCCGCTATAACCCAGTGACGGTGAACGCAAGTGGTGACCAGAAGAAGTTTTAGATAAAAATTTTACCCTGTATGGTTCCATAGCTCATTTAGGCGTGAGCTAGTTTGTCAAGTTGACCGGATTTGACGGCGCCTTCACGGTGCATGCCAGCCGATCTTGACTTTGTTAAGTTATAAGAACCACAGTTCCCAGGCTTAGTTAGAAGACCAGGACTAGTTGATAGGTGATTTCAGAAAATTAAAGCCAATATTACTGGGATGGGAATAAGATACAATTAGTGTATCTAGGACTGTCACTTACCCATATGATAGGTGATGTGTTGTTTGTGGTGATTTCAGAAAATTAAAGCCAATATTACTGGGATGGGAATAAGATACAATTAGTGTATCTAGGACTGTCACTTACCCATATGATAGGTGATGTGTTGTTTGTGATCCTAATTGTTTGTCTTGGATTATGTGTTGCTATTTGGTTAGCGTGTAGGATCACTAGACATTACCAGGAGAGACCCACAGAGAGGTACTCCAGTTCCTAGTTCCTTAGGAGGAAGCCAAAGAAGGCTAGCCCACAGAGAGGTTAGACCCCAATAAGGTACCTGAGGCAGGTTGCTAGGAGGGTGGGAAAAGAACAGTCCAAAGAGATACCCCAGGAAGAGAAGTGGCAGACATTAGAAGAAATCACCAGGGAAAGGTGTGGCTTAGATGCCGCTAGGAATTTGAAAAAGATTTGGAAGGAATTTAAGCTAGTTCATAAATGACAATTAGATTTAGGGAAATGGGAACAGATAGCTAAAGGGAAACATGGAATTATTTTTGACAAAGGATGGGATCATCAAGTGGAATGTGCTCTGAAACTTTCAAGTTTAGCAGAAAAGGAAGGCTGGACGTACAGTCCACATAGGAAACAATGGAATACTACACCATTGCTTCATCCCCAAGTAGACCCCATACCTGATGTTCCAACAAACCCAGTACTGCCACCCCCATATGAAAAGACAGTAAAAGAAAGAAACTAGTAAGTTGTATCCTAGACTCCCCATTGGCCAGTAACAGTACGTATGGTCCAGATCCAGGACCAGATGATGGCGATAGCGGCTTATGGCAATGCTATTGTGGAATGATAAATAAGGGTTGGGACAGAATGTGTACTCAGTGTAAAGTAAGGGAGCAGGATAAAGTAGTAAATGAAGAAGGAACATGGAAATGTAAAGTTTGTGGTTGTAGGGGGATGGGTTTAGAAGAATGTAATGTTTGTGGAGCAGATCAGCAAGGAGGGGATCCAGATGAGAGAATAAATGGTGTTAGCACAAGAAAGAAAAAAGTAAATTTAGTTACTGAAAAATCATGGACTTGCCATCACTGTATGACTTATGGTTTACCAGAAAATGTTACACATTGTCCAAGGTGTAAAACTTATAGGTACACAGGACCCCCTCCCAGGAACAACACATATAAATTAGTTGCGCCTGTGTTTACCCATACCAGGCAGAGTCCAGATGCTCAAAATGCAGGACAGTTTGTCAATTTATTAACCAAGAAATCCCTTATTATAAGCCATGGACTCCAGCTGAATGTATGGCTTTGTTGCAGAATGCACCTGATCCCCGTACTAGCTCTTCTAGGTTTGGCAGGTATGTAGTACAAATGATGGAGTCACATAATGCCACCTGGTTGGATGGAGAAGATCTTTGTAGGATGAAAATGTCCCCTACTATGTTTCATCAATTTACTGATTATATGAGAGCACATGTACCACAGAATGTTAGACTTGGGGACAGTAGAACTGATTTTTTATTTTGAACAAACATATATTGATGAAGGCTTAGATGTTGGAAATATTGGAGTTCAAAGGTTGTTTGTTAGAGCCTATATTGATGGTTTAAAACCAACCATTAAGGAAAAGTTAAAGGCTTCTATCCCAGATTGGAGAACTAACCATACTATGGCACAATTGTTAGCTAAAGCACAGGGTATTGAAATGGATATGCATGACAAGCCCAAGGTGCGTATGGTTGCCCAGGTTAACACTGATGTGAGACCTAAATCTCAAGGTAATTTTCAGAGTAAAATTTTAAAATGTTACTACTGTGACAAACCTGGTCACATTAAGAGGAATTGTAGAAAGTTTGCTGCCGATCAAGGAACAGCCCCCAATAAGTCAGAATCTAAAAGTAAAGAACAAGACTGACTATCGGCAGTAACATTCACAGTACCAGCCAAAACACCCATAATACCGATTGAAATTGATGGCAAAACAGTTGAATTTTTGATTGCTATAGGCGCGACTAAATCTGTCATTAGTAATAAAGTTTTAAGTAAGAAACAGCAGTCAGAAGCCCAAACTATAGCTTCAGGTTTCGATGGTCTGCTAAAGTTATGCCCATATCTAAACCACTAGAGGGCAGACTTGGTCCACACATGTTTATCTCTAAATTTTTAGTTTGTGAGTCAGCTCCTTACAACTTATTGGGTGTGGATAATTTAACAAAGTTACAAGCAAAAATTGATTTTCAAGAAGATGGTCAAGTTGTTCTAACTTTGCCTGACCATCCTGATGATTTAGAATATTGTATGCAAGTACAAGCTCTTGAAGATTTTGAACTCACTAATGTACTTACAGAGAATGATCAAGATTTACTAAGAACTGTACCTGACCATTTATGGTCTAAGTCAGGGTCTGATATAGGACTTCTCCCTGTCTCACCAGTAGAGGTCCATATCAAACCAGGATCTACCCTACCACAGCTTAAGCAGTACCCTTTGAGTGCTGCACAAGAACAAACTATAGGAGAACAAATTGACGAGCTTTTGGCCAAGGGTGCTTTGATTCAGATGCAATCAGGGGCTAATACTCCTTTGTATCCAGTCAGGAAAAAGGTTTTGGAACCAGGACAGCCTGTGAAATACAGGATGGTACAAGATCTTAGAGCCATTAATAACATTTTGGCTCCAATAACACCAGTGGTTCCAAACCCTCATACATTGCTTTCTCAAATACCGAGTACAAGCATGTATTTTTCTTGCGTGGATCTAACGGGAGCTTTCTTTTCGGTTCCTTTAGCACCTGAATGTTACCACCTCTTCGCTTTTCAGTCTTGGCAGGATGGAAACCATCAACAGATTGTGTACTTCTACAATAGGTAGACGTTTTGCTTCTTTGCTGCCCAGACAAAATCACATGTGAGGAGGGTACTTTGTCTCTTCTTACATTTTTGGCTGAGAATGGCTGCAAGGCTAGCAAAGAAAAGCTACAATTCTGCCAAACACAAGTTACCTTTCTAGGTCACTGCATTTCACAAGGCACTAGACACCTTACTAAAGACAGAGTGGAAATAGTCAAGAACATGTCACCTCCTAAGACACATAAACAGTTAGGAGCGTTTCTAGGACTCATCTCTTACTGTAGACAGTGGATTATGCATGCCAGTTCACTTATGCAACCACTGTATGATTGTGTCAAAGTCACACTTTTTTTTTGCCTAACACCAGAAGCAAGAGATGCTTTTGACCAACTTAAACTTGCAGTCACACAAGCACCAGCTTTAGGTCTTCCTGATTATTCTAAGCCATTTACACTCATGGCTACTGAAATACAAGGACACGCTACAGGAGTTTTAAGGCAGGCACATGGCACAAAACAAAGACCTATTGCTTATTATTCGTGTAGCAGTAGTTTCTCTATTGGTAGACAAAGCTTCTGAAATTGTACTTGATAATGAATTAGCTGTGTCTACCAATCACGACATTCATGGGATATTATCACAGGTAAATCCCAAACACCTGTCAATGGCTAGACAGCTTAGGCTGCAGTGTACCCTTTTACTACCCCCAACAATTAAGTTTCAAAGATGTACTTCTCTGAATCTGGCGACTTTGTAACCAATTTCTTCAGATTCTGAAGGGGGGAGTAATAGTGAAGATTTTGAGAATTTTTTAGAATTTGAACATACTGAAGACACACATGACTGCATTGAACTTATGAAGCAAGAAACAATGGGTTTACCACATGTGCATGATACACCTTTAGAAAACCCAGAATTTGAATTTTTTGTAGATGGCAGCAGATATGCTGATGAAAAAGGACAGTTTCATACAGGTTATGCAATAGTAACTGAACATGAAGTGGTAGAAGCTGAGCCATTACCACCTCATATGTCTGCTCAGGAAGCAGAACTTACAGCCCTCTCTAGGGCATTAATGCAAGGGGCTTCTTAACAGCTGCAGGAACCCCCATTAGACATGCTGATTTAGTTAAAGAAATTCTGACCAACCTGAACAATGTCAAAAAGGTGGCTATAGTAAAAGTAGCAGCCCACACAAAACAAACAACCAAAGAGGCTAAAGGTAATGAAAAAGCTGACTTAGCAGCTAAACAAGCAGCTTTGAAGAAGATAGAGAGTGTAAGTGTAAATCTTGCCCAAGAACCGGTGGTAAGTATGGAACTAATGAAAAATCTTCAGGACAAAGTGATGCCTGAGGAAAAGGAAAAATGGCTCAGAGCAGGAGCCCAGCAAAATGATGGATTATGGATCAAAGGAAGCCGATTGTGCTTGCCTAGCTTCCTATACCCAGAACAGGCACAGGTATCACATCTGCCTACACATCAGAGTGCAAACTCTATGGTAAGGAGTACCAATCAGACTTGGTATGCTCCAGGCTTTAGTAGCATGGCACGACAATACTGTGCAGCATGCTCTATCTGTTTGACGGAGAACCCAGGACAGGTTGTTAAGACACCGGTAAGACATCAACCTAGGTCTCTCTATCCATTTCAAAGGCTTCAAATTGATTACATCCAACTCCCTAAGAGTGGACCCTTTGAGTATGTACTTGTGTGTATTGACTTGTTTTCGGGATGGCCAGAAGCTTACCCAGTAAAATCAGCAACAGCTAAGACCACGGCAAAGAAACTAATTACAGAATTGATACCACGTTTTGGTCTATGTGAGACCATAGAGAGTCAGACCGTGGCTCGCACTTTACAGGTGAAATAATGCAAAATGTAATGCAAATATTAGGTGTCCAGCAGTCCTTCCATACACCCTATCACCCACAGAGTTCGGGGAGTGTGGAGAGACTGAATGGCACCATTAAACTGAAGTTACAGAAAACTATGAAGGAGTTAGGTAAACCATGGATAGATTGTTTACCAATTGTGTTATTTTCAATAAGATGCACCCCTACAAAGACAGGGTTGTCACCTTATGAAATTCTGTTTGGAAGTGCTCCCAGAACTGGGTTGTACTTTCCACAACATCTTGCTTTAAAATGTGATGATTTGACTGATTATGTGATACAGTTGCAGAAACATCTCACTAAACTGCACAAAAGTGTTTTTGATTCTCTTCCAGACCCCGACCAGATAACAGGAACTCATAATCTCCAACCAGGAGACTTTGTCTATGTAAAGAAACATTCTAGAAAATCTTTGGAATCAAGGTTTGAAGGACCCTTTCAAGTTCTTTTGACAACGCCTACTTCAGTGAAACTGAAAAATCCAGTTGGATACACGCAAGTCATTGTAAAAAGGTTACAGGTCCAGAGGGAAAATTAAATATTTCCTCTTAACAATGATAATGGCTTTCTGCCTCAATATTTCATCCCCTGCACCTATAAGAAATAGAAGGGAGATAGGCGGCACTTATCATCAAAAGTTACTTTTGCTAAAGTATAAATACTCTTTTGCTAGACAAACTGGTTTTGACAAATGTTGCATATGTAGTAAGTTACATCCTTCGTCTTCCCGGGTACCCCTCGTAGCCATCCCTATTCAATTACAGTATGAGAGAGTCAATAGTTCTGCTAATGAGATAAATTACCATTTAACGGGAAGAGCATATAGACCAGATTGGTGCTTCTTATTAGGAAATAAAAACCACACCCATATAGGAGCATCTACTTGTAAAGAGAGTTTGTTAAATAACTTTGTGAAATGACAGAGGATTACGAGTGCTGTACTTGGATACATAATACCTCATTAGAGATACCTGATTATTATGAAGTAATAATAGGTCATAGAGAAGAAGTTCAAAAGATACAGAGTAAAATCAGGACATTTGCAAAAGACTGGTCTCCTTTTGGAGATTGGGGAAACTGGAGTGGTCCACTACAATGGATCAAGAATATCTTGATTAATATTTTGGCATTGTGCCTTCTGGGCATAATGATTTATGTTCTAGTAAAACTAGCTCTTTGCCTTGTAGCCAAGATCAAGACACCTAAAGTAACACATAAACTTATCTTGATTGCAGATAATGCGCTTTCTAAGTGAGTAACTATGTTTCTTTCCTTTAGAATTGACATATCATCTGTCAAAATTCGAGACTCTTCTTTGGAAGGATGCTGTTCAAGTACTTGGGGGATGGAACCAGTTGGAGAAGACCTGTGTTCCCCTAGGCAACTCGCCGGCCTGGGATAGTACCTGAGTGACTGAACTGGCTATAAACCTTCCGAAGTGGACACAGTCAAAGGAAAGACAGATGGAGATGTCAAAGGGGGGAAATGAGAAGATCCAGATTTAAGAAACATAGTTCTGAAAGACTATGGTTTATTTTCTGTATGTTAGAGTAACGCTTTAACGCTGGACTTTTCTGTAATTGCTTTTGCAAGGCTTCTCCTTATCCCTTATTCCTTATCTAAGGAATGTGCTGCTTCGCATGGGGGGCTCTGGGAACTGAGAAAACTATAAAATACTCCCTGAACTCAACCTTGTACATGGTCATAAATTTTCTGTTCTCATTATTTTTAACTTAGGTAATTGTCTGTTCTGCGCATGCTCTAACTATGAAAGTTTTCAATAAAATCAGGGGTCAGAAGCGTCCCCTGCTCAGTGTGTGTTTCTCTGAGGTTTTGCTACACACCTTGTCGCGTGTATTGATTTCTCTTAGAATATAGTAATTGGGAATCGGACAACAGAAGCCAGACCAAGTCCGCTTAGTGACTTGAACGTAACAGTGCCCCCCTGACCTTCTGCACCCAGGGCATGTGCCCCCTATGCCTCCCCCAGCTACGCCCCTGGACACAGCTACTACCCAAGGTTCAGAATTGCTTTAGGGCCAGCTTGAGGCCTACTCATTTTCAGTTTGTATTGACTGGTTGACATTTAGTTAAGTCTTCCAAGTCATCAGACGTTTGATGTTGTCTTCATCAGGCCTTTTGTTTTTTGTTTTTGCTGAAGTCCACGTCCGGGCAAACACAAAGAAAAGCCGATACTCACCTACAGTCCCGTCCTTCTGAATCGCACAATGGCGGTAGCTTGAATCTTACCGGCATCAGATCCAGAGCCCAGCCATTCTCCCCTCCCAATGATAGCCCACGCCTGCTCCATTCGCTACAATGGAAGGGGTGTGCCAACCCTGGGCACACCCCTCCATTGAAATGAATGGAGAAGTTGTGGCCAGTCATTGTGACTAAAGATAGGAGGAGGACGAGGAGGCAGCAACACAACCACGGGCCGACACGGAGTGGATCTCCGGTGGAGGTAAATTTTAAATGCTCGCAATATTGCCGATCAGCCGCGCGGGACTATAGGGGGAGTATGTGGTATTGATTGTTGTTGTCTGTAGAGTCCCCTTTTAAAGAAATTGGGATGCCCCGCTTTGTGAACCCCCCAGAACACCGCTGTTCACTTACCTTTTCCTGGTTCCAACGGCGCATGTGCCCGCTCTCGTCCAGTTACGGCTCTCATTGACTAGAATGGGGAGCTGCGTCCCCAGCGGCCTGCACGCTCCCCATCCACAACAATGAGAGCCGTTTGCTGAATGAAATGGTCAATCCGGACGCCTCTGATTGGATGAGAGCCTGCGCATGCACCATTGAAGCGTTGGTGGGGACTTCACATAGCGGGGCATCCTGATTCAGGGGGAGACCACTCAGAAGGTCCAGGTTTATTCGGTCAGCCCGGGGGCCCCTATTTATTGCGGCCAATGGCAGTAATCTCTTATACAGACAAAGGAACTCAAATGCCCATCCTGATTGGATGCTTGGACACGTGTTATTCTTACTATCCCCCCCCCCCAACTGCCCCAATTTGGGCAGGAAAGTCACGGGTTGCTGTCCCAAGTCCCGCGACCCAGAAGAATGTCCCGCAAATGAGCGGCTGTGCCCCGGGCTGGTGGGGCATCTACTTGCTGAGTGCTGACTGATCATTGGTGGCGCAGCAGCCCCAACCCCAAGAGGCCCTGCCCCCTAACATCCCCGCACACGTCAGCAAGGCTCCTGACGTGGGAAGTCAGGGGCTTGGCCGCTGTGCCACCAATGAATGAACATACAGGTGGTGTGCAGCAGTGCTGGGCAGGCAGATGGATGGCAGCAAGCTCTAATGACCCCCTAACATTGGGTTAGGTAAGTTCATTCACAGGGTAGGGGGAATTAATAGATGTGTGGGCCAGCTGGGCATTAATCGGGCGAGGGGGGTTGTAGTGGGGTTCTCATTCAGAACACTGGGTTTTTTGAGTTTCCTGTTGATCTATTTTTCTGGGGCGTCCCAAATCGGCGATGCCCTGCTCCACTGTGTGGATCCCTCTCAAGACCCATCTTTCTGCCTGTCCCACGTCACATGCACAGGCTCTCGTCCAATCAGAGCTTTAGGCCTTGCATAATGATACACGGCATGCAGCTCATCCACTTACCTGGCCTGCAATCCAGAGCTGGGAGTCAGTTCTCCAGTCTGTCTATTTAAGTGAATGGGCAGGAGCCTGGCCGAAGGAAAGATGGCGGCGAGCAGTGCCAGGATCGGTGCCGGATTGCCGGCCAGGTAAGTGTTTTTTTTTTTGCCCAGCATGCTGCATTTGTATACTCTATATGTTTAGAGAAGGCTAAGTGTGAAGTGGTGTCAATAGTTTTCCCACATGCCTCACTATTCCTTTTGGAATGTGTCAGGGAGCCGCGGGTCATGTGATCCAACTATCAATCAGGGACCTTCGGACACGCAGCCCGCTTTCCCAAAGCACCGTCTGTTCGCCCACCTAGCGGGACTACCAGGCCCAGCAAGGCCGCCGACACACAGATTCTTGGCTAAGGCAAAAAGATTGCTCAAGTTAGGTTTTAATGCAATGAGCGCACACTAGGCAGCGATTACAAACATTTGGCTATAATGGAATATGAATGTATACAAATGTCGTTCTGAGAAGTGGGTTACAGGTTACAGTGAGTTACACACAGAGATACAACAGTCAGTTACCTTACAATGCAGATGTAGCGTAGTGATGATGAGCTCCCACATGGAGGTGAGTGGCGAGCTTTTTGATGGGCACCTCCAGCATGCATGGACCGTGACCTCCCCCAGAAGTGACAAACGCAGGCTCAGGGTCATCCCCCTTTATTCCTGGGATCCTTTCACTCCCTCCCTTCTGTGGAGCGGACTGTTCCTCCCCCCATTGTGGAACCTGCTTTAGAGCCTAAACCCTTTAGGGGTTAAAACTTTGGGCAAGGGGGGGGGGGGCATATGGCTCTGAATATGGCACCAGAAGATTGGGCTGGAGGCGGGGCATCCGATGAGCCCAAAGATGGAGTCCCTAAATGGGTCAGAACCCAAGATTTCAATTTCTTAAGGTTCCCCTGGTTACACGGCCCTGAGAATTGTACGTCTACGTGCAGTTTTGTGGGCCCATTCTGGTTGTTGTATCTGGCTTGGTGCTGGGACACACAGGTTATAACTTTGGGCAGGGGGGTAATATGGCTCTGGATACGGCACCAGGAGATTGGGACATCCGATGAGCCCAAAGGAGGAGTCCCTAAATGGGTCAGAACCAGAGATCTCCATTTCTCTAGGTTCCCCTGGTCGCATGACCCTGAGATTCGTACGTCTACGTGCGGTTTTGTGGGCCTGTTCTGTTTCTGGATTGGTGTTGGGACACACAGTGGCCCAGCTACGGTCCGATTTGTGTTGGTGCCGGTTGTCTGAGGTGCTTCTGTTTGATGAGAGGAAGCTCACAGCCAGGGGTCACCTCTGCTTCAGACTCAGTGGGGCCTTCCTGGCCCAGAGGTGTGAGAGGCTCAGCAGGGAGTCTGTGATCTGAGCCAGGGCTCAACTCACAGATACTAATTCTCCTTCCTGGAGATTAGGTCCGCTTGTGTGTTTATGGCTAGAAAGCCTTAATGCTACAGGGGGAAATAAAGGGTGACATTTGCTAAGTACTGAGAATCTTAAAGGGGGAAGCTGGGCATCAGCAATAAAATGACATATAATATTTGCCCTACTCCTCTTGGAATGCCCTTTCCCGCTCAATTTGACACTCGCCAACACTCTAAGCTTTTCTAAAGCACCCACAAAACTCACCTGTTCGGATAAGCATACGATCTGATTTAGATAACGCTCCCTATAGCTTATACATTGCACGCGCCACCAAACTCAATACCTACCCGTGATCCCGCCCCCTTTGTCTCCGCCCCCTTAGATTGTAAGCTCACAAGGGCTGGGCACTCTCTCCTATTCTCACCTGTTTCCATAGTGTTCACTATATGTAATAGTCTATCTACTTATGTTTTACCTTGTTCGGAATTACTGCTTTGTACAGCGCTACAGCTAAAGATGGCGATTTATAATTATATATATATATATATATATATATATATATATATTAATAACAGTCAAATCAGAGCTTCAGGTACCAAGTAATTAGCCTCGAAGTGACCTTTAGAGCGGAACAAAACCAGCGGTCCTGCATTCTAAAAGATTCCAGGGCCGGCCGCTCCCACTGCCCTGGGGTATCCCAAATCGCTGTGTGACCACCCGCACCAACCCCGGCATCTCTGTGTCCAGTCATTTGGATAAGCCATCCACGTCTAAAGGGAAACTGGGGTTGCCAGAATCTGTGCCTAAACAGAGCCATAGGCTGGGCAATAATATGCTCGGCAAACTGCTCTGATTGGACGAGAGCCCACACATGTGCCGTAAGACTGGGGAAAGGTGAGGCTTTTCTTTTTTTATGGGTCTCTTTATACAGTGGGGCATCCCAAACTGGGATTGTCAAAATCCCAGGTTTTGTTCTGCTTTAGACTTTGTAGCACCTTGTTTGTTCACTGTATGTCTTACCCTGTCTGTAACGGCCACTTTGTACAGCGCTACGGATTATGATGGCGATGTATATATATTCAGGTACATTCCAACCCCGACAGCGTATTAACCTCAAAGTGGTTAAAGAGGTCAGACCAGAAATGAGGATGAGGCCTAACACCTGTGTCGTCGCCCTTTTACACCTGGAACAGGAACCGAGCACTTAACTCCACCCCCACCATGGTGGGCAAGGACTGAATACCTCCCCCTGGTGGCGGTGAGGGGGCGGAGGCTGGCCACAGGGACTGGAGACCACATGGCAGTGGTGGTGAGAAAGCGTAGGCCAAGAACTGGAGACCCACTGGTGGTGAGGGAACAGACAAGAACTGGAGACCCTGCAGGGGACATGGAGGCTATGGGAAAGAACTGGAGACCCTCTGGTGGTGAGGGAACATGATGGAGGCTATGGGAAAGAACTGGAGACCCTCTGGTGGTGAGGGAACAGACAAGAACTGGAGACCCTGCAGGGGACATGGAGGCTATGGGAAAGAACTGGAGACCCTCTGGTGGTGAGGGAACATGATGGAGGCTATGGGAAAGAACTGGAGACCCTCTGGTGGTGAGGGAACAGACAAGAACTGGAGACTCTGCAGGGGATATGATGGAGGCTATGGGAAAGAACTGGAGACCCTCTGGTGGTGAGGGAACAGACAAGAACTGGAGACCCTGCAGGGGACATGATGGAGGCTATGGGAAAGAACTGGAGACCCTCTGGTGGTGAGGGGACAAAGGCTACTGACAAGAAGTGGAGGCCCCAAGGTGATAAGGGACTAGAGACCCTACGGGGGGGGGCTTGATGGGAGAATCAAGGCTATGTGAAACAAGTAGAGACCCTGCAGTGAGCGTGATGGGAGAGTAGATGCCATGGGGAAAAAAGTGGAGACCCCGAGATGGATCATGATGGGGGAATAGAGGCTGTGGGTAAGAACTGGAGACCCTGCTGGTGGCAGTGTGGGAACAGAGACTACTGGAAGGGTATGGAGACCTACGGGGGGTGGTGAGGGGACAGAGGCTGGCTGCAGGGACTGGAGACCCCAATTAAGAGGCAGTGAGTGAACAGGAACCACCAGTAAGTTATGGAGACCGCCAGGGTGGGGCGGTGAGAGGACAGAGGCCACAGGAGACCCTGTGGTGGTGTGGGAGCATAGTCCACTGGGAGAAACTGGAGACCTGCTTGTGGTGAGGGGATGGAGGCTACCAACAAGGTGCTAAGGGACTGGAGACCCTACGGGGGGCTTGATGGGGGAATAGAGGCTATGGGAAAGAAGTGGAGACCCCACGGTGGACGTGATGGGGGAATAGAGGCTATGGGAAGGAACTGGAGACCCCGCGGTGGAGGTGAGGGGGGAATAGAGGCTATGGGAAGGAACTGGAGACCCCGCGGTGGAGGTGAGGGGGGAATGGAGGCTATGGGAAAGAAGTGGAGACTCCAGGGTGGATGTCATGGGAGAATGGAGGCTATGGGAAAGAAGTGGAGACTCCAGGGTGGATGTCATGGGAGAATGGAGGCTATGGGAAAGAAGTGGAGACTCCAGGGTGGATGTGATGGGAGAATGGAGGCTATGGGAAAGAACTGGAGACCCCACCGTGGACATAATGGGGGAACAGAGGCCACGGGAGACCCTGCATTGGAGGCAGTGAGGTATGGTGTGTGGGAACTGGAAGGGTATGGAGACCTACTGGGGGTGGTGAGGGGACAGAGGCTGGCCACAGGGACTGGAGACCCTAGTTAAGCGGCTGTGAGGGAACAGGAACAATCAGTAAGTTATGGAGACGCAGCAGTGATAAGGGACTGAAGATCCCCATGGTGAGAGGACAGAGGCCGCGGGAGACGCTGCATTGGAGGCAGTGAGGTATGGTTACCCGGGGGTGAGGGCAGGGGCAACTGGAGAAACTAGAGACCCCATTACAGTGGTGGTGTGGGAGCAAAAGCCACCGTGAGGAACTGGAGAACCGCTGGTGGCGAGGGAACAGAGGCTGGAGGCCCTGTGGGGGACGTGATGGGGGAATAGAGGCTATGGGAAAGAAGTGGAGACCCTGCAGTGGACGTGATGAGAGAATGGAGGCCACTGGCAAGGACTTGGAGGGACTGTGATGGTAGTGAAGGAATGGAGGCCACTGACAAGGACTTGGGGGCACTGTGATGGTGGTGAGGTAATGGAGGCCAGTGACAAGGACTTGGAGGCACTGTGATGGTGGTGAGGTAATGGAGGCCACTGACAAGGACTTGGAGGGACTGTGATGGTGGTGAGGTAATGGAGGCCACTGACAAGGACTTGGAGGGACTGTGATGGTGGTGAGGTAATGGAGGCCACTGACAAGGACTTGGAGGGACTGTGATGGTGGTGAGGTAATGGAGGCCACTGGCAAGGACTTGGAGGCACGGTGTTGGTGGTGAGGTAATGGAGGCCACTGAGAAGGACTTGGAGGGACTGTGATGGTGGTGAGGTAATGGAGGCCACTGAGAAGGACTTGGAGGCACTGTGCTGGTAGTGAGGGAATGGAGGCACTGTGATGGTAGTGAGGTAATGGAGGCCACTGAGAAGGACTTAGAGGGACTGTGATGGTGGTGAGGTAATGGAGGCCTAAGCTCTTTTCTATTATATACACACTGATCACCACCATACATTATAAGGCCACTGGAGCAGTTGCCCCTGGCAACCATCTGCCTCCTGATTGGCTGCTCTGTCCGATCTCAGCCAATCAGACAGGCAGAAGGTCGCACAGGGTTATAGACAGTCTGTCGCGCCCCTCCCCCCGGTCACCATGGAGACGACGTGGCGGACGTCGCCGCGCTCGTGCCCGCGCAGGGGGCGTGTCCAGCCAGCAGTCGGGATTGCGCCGGGGTCGGTTTAGGAGCTGCAGAGAGAGGTGAGTGGCGGCGATGGCCGGGGGCTGCGGGCTGAGGCTCGGGAAGCGGCGGGCAGAGGCACTGGGTGCAGGCCCGGTATTGCACATGCGCACAGAGCAAAGGCGGCTGCAGCGATGGCGGCCATTGTGTGTGTATGTGAGGGAAGAGAAGGGGGGGAGGAGTCGCCGCCATCTTCTCCAGAGAGAGAGGCGACGGCGGGGACTGCCCGGTTCTGGGCGCGTGTTACAGGAGCGCGCTCATATTGTCCCTCCTCATTATTATTAGTGTTTAGAAGCCGCCGTCAAAGTAAAAAAAGAAAAGAAATAAAACCCGCTCTCCCGCCGCGCGCATGCGCAGACTCCGCCCTCCGTCTTCCTTGTACCGTTTAAAAGATGCCGCGGCCAGCCATTGGTCGAGGGTAGTCCCGCCCCCTGAATGCTTCCCCTTTGTTTTGTGTTGGCCCGGAGCCCCGCCCACCGCGCTCTGATTGGCCCGAGCGATGAATGAGTGGCAAACGGTATAGGCGGGCTGCCGGAGACGAGGCTGTTGTTGCCCCTGGCGACCGTTCACCTTCCCGCCTCACCTGAGCAATAAGCGCAACGGTGAGAGGGAGGAGGAGGAGGGGCTAGCGCGCGGTGCAGGCTGGGATTTGTTGTTCTACAGCCGCTTGCACGCGGACACAGCCGCCAATCGGATTGAAGATCCCGAACAGGTAAGAGCGCCTTCGTTTCTATCCATAGGGATAGTTGTCTCACACCATTAGTGACCCCCTGCATTAGAGAGATGCTCACCTTTTCCTAGCATAGCACTATCTGATGGGGGACAGGAAACTCGCCTTCCCTCTCACTCCATCAGTGAGCCCTTCATTAGAGAGATGCTCACCTTTTCCTAGTATAGCACTATCTGATGGGGGACAGGAAACTCACCTTCCCTCTCACTCCATCAGTGAGCCCTACATTAGAGAGATACTCACCTTTTCCTAGCATAGCACTATCTGATGGGGGACAGGAAACTCGCCTTCCCTCTCACTCCATCAGTGAGCCCTTCATTAGAGAGATGCTCACCTTTTCCTAGTATAGCACTATCTGATGGGGGACAGGAAACTCACCTTCCCTCTCACTCCATCAGTGAGCCCTACATTAGAGAGATACTCACCTTTTCCTAGCATAGCACTATCTGTATCTGATGGGGGACAGGAAACTCACCTTCCCTCTCACACCATCAGTGAGCCCTACATTAGAGAGATGCTCACCTTTTCCTAGTATAGCACTATCTGATGGGGGACAGGAAACTCACCTTCCCTCTCACTCCATCAGTGAGCCCTACATTAGAGAGATACTCACCTTTTCCTAGCATAGCACTATCTGTATCTGATGGGGGACAGGAAACTCACCTTCCCTCTCACACCATCAGTGAGCCCTACATTAGAGAGATGCTCACCTTTTCCTAGTATAGCACTATCTGATGGGGGACAGGAAACTCACCTTCCCTCTCACACCATCAGTGAGCCCTACATTAGAGAGATGCTCACCTTTTCCTAGTATAGCACTATCTGATGGGGGACAGGAAACTCACCTTCCCTCTCACTCCATCAGTGAGCCCTACATTAGAGAGATACTCACCTCTTCCTAGCATAGCACTATCTGTATCTGATGGGGGACAGGAAACTCACCTTCCCTCTCACACCATCAGTGAGCCCTACATTAGAGAGATACTCACCTTTTCTTAGCTTAGCACTATCTGATGGGGGACAGGAAACTCGCCTTCCCTCTCACACCATCAGTGAGCCCTTCATTAGAGAGATACTCACCTTTTCCTAGCAGAGCACTATCTGATGGGGGACAGGAAACTCACCTTCCTTCTCACACCATCAGTGAGCCCTACATTAGAGAGATACTCACCTTTTCCTAGCAGAGCTCCATCTGATGGGGGACAGGAAACTATTATATAGCAGTAGTATATATTAATAATCGGCATACACCTGTTTAGACACACCCGCTGCGTGAAACCCCCCAGATTGCCTTAAAAAACTCACCTCACCCCGCTCCTACGCGAGTGCTCGTCTAATCAGCGCTCAGAGCCGCTGTGGTATGTACGGACAACCACAGCGGCTCTGAGCACGCTGGAGGCCACGTCTCGCGCTTCCTTCTAACAGGGAGCGCGCCCGTGCCGGCCATTCACCCCCCCCCCCCCCCCCCCCCCCCCCCCCCCCCCGGGTGTTGGTCCACTTTAAAGCTGCCCTTCACCCTGAATAAGAGCCTATCTTATATGTTTCCCACACCCTGTACATACAGATTGCCCACATTAATCCAGACCTTCACCCTGAATAAGAGCCTATCTTATGTTCCCCACACCCTGTACATACAGATTGCCCACATTAATCCGGACCTTCACCCTGAATAAGAGCCTATCTTATATGTTTCCCACACCCTGTACATACAGATTGGCCACATTAAAAATCATCCTACCTGCATCTACTGCATGTTATGAGCCTTTAAACATCCAAGATGGCGGCTCATCAGGCAGCCTGCAAACAGGAAGTGCCTTCTGACTGTGCTGCTCTGCATTCTGGGATTGCTGACCTTTTCCTGACCCCAGCTCTGCTCTGTCTGAGCAAAGCACAGCTGATTTTTAATGTGAGCAATCTGTATGTACAGGGTGTGGGAAACATATATGATAGGCTCTTATTCAGAGTGAAGGACCGCTTTAAGTTTACATCCCCGAGGGGGCCAGGGCTGAGGCGAGTTTTGCAGTGCCCCCAGAGGAGGGGGGAGTTTAAACAGTGGGGGGTTTCACGCAGCGGGGCACCTCCAATCGGGGTGCCCAGGGGAAAGGACCAAAACCAAGGATATTTTCCAAGTATACAGCACGGCCTGTTTCATTTAATCCTTACTTCTGGGTATTCCGCCACAAGGTGGCGCAGTTGACTGCAGAAGATTTGTGGCTCCTCCCGGCCCCATATAAAACCAGGAATCACCAAAAGACCCCCAGTGTTTCTCTGCAGTCATACTGCGAAGACCAGAAGATGGCTCTCTACGGTTATTCGCAGGTGAGCGGGGCAACCAAGCCTGCGGCCCTGCAAGCCTATTCCCACCCGCTTCCGGGCCCTTCTGCCTCACAGCCCTGGCTGTCTGATTGGGTGACGGTAGGGGAGCGCCTGGGTCGAGGTGCTCGGTGAGCTTTGCTCTAGACCGCAGACCCTGTTACTGAAGGGTAGGTCCACAGGCCTATGGTGAGCCTAGGGGGGCGGAGGAACCACTGCTGACTGTGTTGTGCATTCTTGGGGTGAGTCCTTTATTGGGGACTGTGCTGTGTGGGGGACTCTTCTTATTGGGGGCTCCGGTCCCCCCCCCCCCCCTTCTGACAGGTTGTTCCCACGTGCTGTGCTTTCTCTCCCCCCGTCCTCTCCTTCCCCTCGCCTCTCGCTCCTCTATTCCGCTGTTCTGCCGCGGGGGGGGGGGGTGGTGTGGGGGGTCGGGCGCAATCAGGTTTTCGCCGCAGTGTTTTTATCCCGCCGCTGCGTGCGCATTTCTTTAATTTGGTGCTTAAGGAGTGGGAACATCCTAACAGATTACCCTCGGTGCCCAAGGGCTTGGACAGAAGGTAGCCCTTTTTGGCTGATTTGGTTAAGCGCTGGTCGTGTCCTCCTGAGGTGGACGATACGGTCCTGGGGCTGCCTAACCCTTCGGTCATGCCGTCCCCTGACACTACTACACTGCGTGATAGCGCGGACCGGCGTATGGATCACTTGGCTTGTCATGCTTTTGTGGGGGCAGGCTTGCGTCCGCTCTGCGCGGCAGCCATTGCTATTAAGAGGAAGGTCGGGCGCATTGCTGAGGCCGCTATGTCTGGAAAGAGTAAGTAGGATTATAGGGACCTCTTGCTTTACTCTGATTTTATAGCCGGCGGTAGGACCTCAGCCCTCCTGGTGGCTATGCGTCGGTCTGTTTGGTTGCGTCAGTGGGTGGCTGACACTGCAGCTAAGAAGTCTCTCATTGAGCTTCCCTTCACGGGTCTCCGGCTTTTTGATGAGCGTCTGGATATTCAGGATGGTAGGCCCAGCGTAGGAAGCAGACTCGGCCCTTTCGGGGATTCTTCTACTTTCGTCCTTCAAGGGGAGGTCGTGGCCCCCCTTTCTTAGGTAGTCGCAGAGACAGTTGGGGCCGAGGCAGATCCCGTGGTCGCCCCAGTCTCTCCTGGGGGACCAAGTCTAAACCCCCTCCCAAGGCTCCTCAGGCATGAGGAGGCGCCCTCACCCGACCGGGGGGGGGGGGGGGGGTGGGCTTCGGCTTTTTGCTCACGTCTGGAGGCTTCGCGTCTCAGACTGGTGGATTCAGGAGGTGGTGTCCTCCGGTTACAAGATAGTTTGCAGCCTGGCCTCCCCCCAAGGTTTCTCCGATCCCGGATATCTCTAAACCCTGTGTCGGCTCGGGGTCTACGTCTAGCCGTTCAACGTCTGCAAGATTCAGGAGTCATTTCTCGGGTACCTCACCAGGAACAAGGTTGGGGGTACTACTCCAATCTGTTCACAGTGCCGAGGAAGGACAGTTCCCTGAGGCCCATCCTGGACTTCAAGGGTCTCAACGTGTTTGTCCGGTTCAAGCACTTTCGCATGGAGACTCTACGTTCGGCTGTCAGTTCTCTTTGGCCGAGCGACTTCATGACCATGGTGGACATCAAGGATGCCTATCTTCACGTGCCGATCTTCCCAGGTCACCAGAGGTTCCTGAGGTTCGCTCTGGAGGATCAGCATTACCAGTTTGTGGCCTTGGTGGTGTTATGGCTCTCCTGAGGAACCAAGGCATTCGCATCCTCTCTTACCTGGACGATATTCTGATAGCTGCTCAGTCTCTTCCTCAGGCCGAGAAGGATACTCAGGTGGTAACCTCCACTCTCGAGTCCTTCGGCTGGGTGATCAACTATCCCAAGTCTTCATCTCCGTCTTTGGTGAGGTCCTTCCTGGGCATGACACTGGACACCCCTCAGGTCAAGGTATTTTTCCCTCAGCAGAAGGTGGAGGGCGTTCAGATGCGGGCACGGGCCCTGCTCTTGTGTCTTCACCCTTCCATTCGGCAGGGGATGCAGTTAGTGGGCCTCATGGTGTCCATGTTTCGAGGCGGTTTCCTTTGCTCAGTTTCACATGAGACCTCTTCAGTTGCATCTCTTGTCGGTTTGGGATCGGAACCCGGAGTCCCTGGATCAGGAATTTGTTCTGTCTCCCCTGGCTAGATGGTCTCTCTCGTGGTGGCTGGACTCGAGGAACGTTCTGGGAAACGGTCACCACGGATGCCAGTCTGACCTGCTGGGGGGGAGTTTGAAAGTCTCTGAAATTCCAGGGTCAGTGGGGCCCCCAGGAGGCCCAAGCGCCCATCAACATCCTAGAACTGCAGGCTATCAGGTTGGTTCTCTCCCAGTTGACTCCCCACCTTCGGGGGTCATGCTGTACTGGTCTGCTTGGACAATCGGAAGGCGGTTGCCTACATCATCAGGGGGGACTCGGAGCAAGCGAGCCCTCAAGGAGGTGACCCAGATTCTGACTTGGGCAGAGGAGAATGTTCCCTGTATCTCGGCGGTTTACATTCCGGGGTGGAGAACCAGGAGGCGGACTCCCTGAGCAGGGGGACGTCTCGGCTGGGGGAATGGTCTCTCGGCATCAAGGTATTTCACGCCCTGTGTCACCGCTGGGGTCAGGCGGATGTGGACCTGTTTGCATCCCGTCACAATCGCAAGCTTCCAAGATTTGTCACCCTGTCAAAGGATCCTCTGGCCTTCGCCACGGATGCGCTAGCAATTTCCTGGACAGACTTTCGACTCCTCTATGTATTTCCTCCCTTTCCTCTGCTAGGTCGGGTGCTGCGCAAGATAGCCCAGGAAGGGGTACCGGCCATTCTGGTGACCCCTCGCTGGCCGAGAAGGGTGTGGTTCGCGGACGTCGTACGGATGGCAGTGGGTCGTATCGTCCTGCCCGACGATCCAGAGCTTCTTACGCAGGGACAGCTGCGCCATCCCAATTTACAAACGCTGGCTTTACCGGCTTGGCTGCTGAAACCTCCATCTTGATGGGCAAGGGTTTTCCGGCCTCTGTTGTTACCATGATTAGGGCTAGGAAGAAATCCTCGTCCTTTATCTGTTACAGGTTCTGGCATGCTTACATTGCCTGGTGTGAGTCCAAGTCTCTTCCTTGTCGGGTGTTTTCTATTCCCAGGATTCTGGAGTTTTTACAACATGGTTTGGATTCGGGCCTTCAACTTAGTACTCTCAAGGGACAGGTTTCAGCTTTGGCAATTTTTTTTTCCAAAGATCTTTTTCCAATCAGTCTTGTTAATACTTTCTTCCAGGGAGTTACTCATGTGCGTCCGCTGCGTAAGCCTATGCTACCGGTTTGGGACTTAAATTTGGTGTTGTCTGCTCTGCAGGGTCCTCCCTTTGAACCTATGTGTGGGGCTGCTTTGCCCATTCTGACTCTTAAGGTGGCCTTTTTGGTGGCTATTACTTCGGTCAAGCGAGTTTCTGAGCTGGCGGCGCTTTTCATGAAACCTCCTTATTTTGAGCGGCATCAGGATAAGGTGGTGTTCCGGCTTAAATCGGATTTCTTGCCTAAGGTCGTGTCTGCCTTTCATCTCAATCAGGACATTGCCTTACCTTCCTTGTGTACTAACCCTGCTAATTCTAAGGAGCGGACACTTCATTCTCTGGATGTTGTCAGGGCACTGACATTTTATTTGGTTGCCACTGAGTCGTTTAGGAAATCTGATGCTCTGTTTGTTCTTTCTGCTGGACCTAGGAAGGGTTTGCATCCGGCTAAATCCACTATCAGCAAGTGGATTCGTCAGGCGGTGGTGCAAGCTTATTCTGCTAAAGGGAAGGAACCTCCCTTCCATGTTACTACATTTTACTTGAGCTATTTGTACCTCTTGGGCTTTTCAGCATCAGACTTCTGTTGAACAAGTTTGTAAGGCCGCTACTTAGTCTTCTGCTCATACTTTTTCCAAGTTCTACAAGGTTGATAAGGCCTCAGCTGATGCTGCTTTTGGCCGTAAGGTACTTCAGGCGGTAGTGGGTTGAACTGCCTGTAGTTACTCTTTGGGGATCCCACCCTATCTTTACAGACACTGCTATTGGATGTCCCAGAAGTAAGGATTAAATGAAACAGGCTGTGCTGTACACTTGGAAAAATACAATTCTGTGATTACTCACCTGTAGAATTGTCTTTACTGTGTACAGCACGGCCTGTTTCATCCCTCCTTCGTTATCTAGATGCTAGATTATAATTTTTTTTTTTTTTATGTAGTACACAGAGCTCCAAGTCGACCTGTTTCATCCCTCCTTCGTTATCTATATGCTAGATTATTATATTTTTTTTATGTAGTACACAGAGCTCCAAGTCGACCTGTTTCATCCCTCCTTCATTATCTAGATGCTAGATTATTTTTTTTTTTTTTTTTTATGTAGTAGACAGAGCTCCAAGTCGACCTGTTTCATCCCTCCTTCGTTATCTAGATGCTAGATTATTATATTTTTTTTTATGTAGTACACAGAGCTCCAAGTCGACCTGTTTCATCCCTCCTTCATTATCTAGATGCTAGATTATTATTTTTTTTTTTTTTTTATGTAGTAGACAGAGCTCCAAGTCGACCTGTTTCATCCCTCCTTCGTTATCTAGATGCTAGATTATTTTTTTATTTTTTTTATGTAGTACACAGAGCTCCAAGTCGACCTGTTTCATCCCTCCTTCGTTATCTAGATGCTAGATTATTATTATTTTTTTTTTTTTATGTAGTACACAGAGCTCCAAGTCGACCTGTTTCATCCCTCCTTCGTTATCTATATGCTAGATTATTATTTATTTATTTTTTTTTTCTATGTAGTACACAGAGCTCCAAGTCGACCTGTTTCATCCCTCCTTCATTATCTAGATGCTAGATTATTATATTTTTTTTATGTAGTACACAGAGCTCCAAGTCGACCTGTTTCATCCCTCCTTCATTATCTAGATGCTAGATTATTTTTTTTTTTTTTTTTTATGTAGTAGACAGAGCTCCAAGTCGACCTGTTTCATCCCTCCTTCGTTATCTAGATGCTAGATTATTATATTTTTTTTTATGTAGTACACAGAGCTCCAAGTCGACCTGTTTCATCCCTCCTTCATTATCTAGATGCTAGATTATTATTTTTTTTTTTTTTTTATGTAGTAGACAGAGCTCCAAGTCGACCTGTTTCATCCCTCCTTCGTTATCTAGATGCTAGATTATTTTTTTATTTTTTTTATGTAGTACACAGAGCTCCAAGTCGACCTGTTTCATCCCTCCTTCGTTATCTAGATGCTAGATTATTATTATTTTTTTTTTTTTATGTAGTACACAGAGCTCCAAGTCGACCTGTTTCATCCCTCCTTCGTTATCTAGATGCTAGATTTTTACTCTCCGTTTAAGATATTCCCGCGGTGCAGAAGAATATTCACACTGTGCAAAATCCACCACCGTTTATGCAAAATTCTTACCAGAGCCTATGGTCAGAAGGGCATATACATTATCAAGATGTTTTCCAGAATGATGTTAAACCCAAAGAAGCATAAGCGTCCAAAATGCATCCAAATTGGTCTTTCACTTTAAATCCTCCGCCTGAGTATCATAGAGCGATGTCCGCATAGATGAGATCTCTCGAGTGGCCGAAATCCTACGCGTTTCGTCCCTGGAGGAGACTTGAACTCGGACGCTTATGCTTCTTTGGGTTTAACCTCATTCTGGAAAACATCTCGATAATGTATATGCCCTTCTGACCATAGGCTCTGGTAAGAATTTTTCATAAACGGTGGTGGATTTTGCACAGTGTGAATATTCTTCTGCACCGCGGGAATATCTTAAAAGGAGAGTAAAATACTTTATCCTGATTGTCGACTTGGAGCTCTGAGTACTACAAAAAAAAAATAAAAAATTTTTGCATCTAGATTACTGAGAAGAAGGACTCTATACCACGTTCGCGTTGAGCTCTGAACTTTCTACCTACACAGTGTTGCGTGGTTATCTTACATTAATCCCAGTTGTTTTTTCCTTCCTTGTTATAGTTATCCTTGGTTGCCTCTTTACTGTGATTTGTTCCAAAGTTTATTTTTGTGAGGCTGTCCTCCTTTTTTTTTTTTTTTTTTATTTTTTTTTTTTTTATCATGATTATCTCCCGGCTTCTTGCATAACTGCTTTTCAACACTGGGGGCCTTTTGGTGATTCCTGGTTTTATATGGGGCCGGGAGGAGCCACAAATCTTCTGCCGTCAGCTGGCGGAATACCCAGAAGTAAGGGTTAAATAAAACAGGCCGTGCTGTACACAGTAAAAACAATTCTACAGGTGAGTAATCGCAGAATTTTATTTTTCGGCACTTTATGTGCCAACATGATGGTTCCGATGGGGTATCCCAAAATGCGTGTATTGGAAAAATGCCGGGTGTCGGCCGAGAGGGCGCTAAGTGCCGCCCCTGGTACAGGCGCCATAGGTTCGCCAACGCTGGTCTATTAAAGGTTCTGGATGCCTGTGCTTATGGGTTGCGTATGCAGAAGAGGGATGTTGCTGTAAAGCACTAAGATCACCGATGAGGTCTGTGTATCGGCCAATCGGTGGCGTGTTATCCAGCGGGGCATCCCAAATCGGGCGGAATAAAAGCTGAAGCTCCTCACGGCCAGCTTGGGGAGAGCAGAGCTAAGTTCATTTACTAAAGCCTTTGCCCAGTATTCATAAAAACGCTAACAGGATGAAGTTGGCCATATTGCTCCCTGGCCGAGCAGCCCCAGCAAAGGCACAGCTCAGCGATGGGGAGCACTTCAGCCTAACTGCCATTATGTGACAGTTTGGGGGGGGGGGGGTCTGGTGCCACCTCTGCCTTGCCAAGCTTGTGGTTAAAGTGGACCAAAACCCAGGCTTGGCTGTCCTAGTTTTGGCTCAATCGGGGATGCCCCACTGTGTGAAACCCCGCAGGACGCCGATACCAACTTACCACTTTCCGGTCCAGCGTCTCTGAGCACCCTGGCGGCCGCATCCTCAGCGTCCCTCTTAAAGGGTACGTGCCCACGCCGGCCTTTCACAAATACCCGCCACGGGCACACGCTCTGCTAGAGGGATATCGGGATGCAGCCGCTGCTCTTAGATGTGCTGTGGGACCGGGAAACGAGATGAGTGAATGGGGTGACCTGGGGGGTTCCACACGGCGGGGCATCCTGGTTTTGGATGCCCCAGGGGGAGGGAATCGATCAGTGGTGGGTTTTGGTCCACTTTAACATCCATCTTTCTTTTTTCCCCGGCACAGGTTGATTAGATTTCACCATGCCGATCCGACGTGCCGTCAATTCCTCGACCCAGGAGACCGCCCCCAAGAACCGGTCCGCCGAAAGCGAGGACAAGAAAGCGGGTAAGTTGCCATAAAGGAGGGTCAGGTGACTTACCCTGTCTCCTGGTCCAGCGGCACTTGCGCGAGCTGTGGCCGCATCCCCGCTGTCCCTCTAGCAGGGCACGTGCCCGCACCAGCCATTTGTGAATGATCGGCGTGGGCACGCTCCCTGTTAGAGGGAAGCGGGTGTTGTAGATCCGGGCACACTGATTGGATGAGCGGTCATGCATGCGCCGTAGGAACGGGAAGAGCCGAGTTAGTGCCCCGGGGGAAAGGACCAAAACCCAACATAGTCAAAATCCTGGATTTTGGTCCACTTTAACTTAATCTGTGTTAAAATAAATATATAGAGCGAGGGTGTGTTCATAGGTATATTAACCCCCTAACAGTTCCTCCCAAACCGGACTTGGGCACTGGGAAAAGCGCCCCCTAGAGTTCGAGGTTAGCAGCCCTGGAGCCGCCTGGGCAGCTCTCGATGAGCTGGCTCCAGTTTAGGCATCACTGGGTGTAGGTCTGCTTTAGACATCCTCCCATTAGACAATTGCAATTTATCCCGCAGAGCCAGACGCCAGCTCGGAGGAGTCGGCTTCCACCGGAGAGGAGCAGGAGACCGAGACTCCCCCGGCCACTTCCAGCGAGGCCGAGCAGCCCAAAGAGGCCGACGAGGAGAAGAAGAAGGCCGAGGGCGAGGGCGCCGCCGACGACGACAAGAAAGAGTGAGTGTGGCGGGGGCGGGTCACAGTCAAGTGTACAGGGAATGGAGCCCCGCCCCCCTCCTCCTCATTGCCGCCATGTCTTTCTTTAGTGGGGAGAAGGAGCCGTCCAAAGAGAAGGAGAAGAAGGTGAAGAAGACCATTCCATCGTGGGCCACCCTGTCCGCCAGCCAGCTGGCCCGAGCACAGAAACAGGTGCACTCCTCTTCCTCCTCCCGCCCCAAGATGGACGCCATCCTCACCGAGGCCATAAAGGTTTGTGCTATGCAGTCTAAAGGGTTGGGAATGTTTTTTATAGTTTAGGCCTTTACTTGTACTGTGTATATACACAGCTTCATCCTTACTGCTGCTACATGATCCTGCCACTAGAGGGCAGCCTTCTAATTTGTATATGGGATTCAGTTATATACACAGCTTCATCCTAACGGCTGTTACATGATCCTGCCACTAGGGGGCAGCCTTCTAATTTGTATATGGGATTCGGTTATATACACAGCTTCATCCTTATGGCTGCTACATGATCCTGACACTAGGGGGCAGCCTTCTAATTTGTATATGGGATTCAGTTATATACACAGCTTCATCCTAGCGGCTGCTACATGATCCTGACACTAGAGGGCAGCCTTCTAATTTGTATATGGGATTCAGTTATATACACAGCTTCATCCTAACGGCTGCTACATGATCCTGCCACTAGAGGGCAGCCTTCTAATTTGTATATGGGATTCAGTTATATACACAGCTTCATCCTAACGGCTGCTACATGATCCTGCCACTAGAGGGCAGCCTTCTAATTTGTATATGGGATTCAGTTATATACACAGCTTCATCCTTATGCTGTTACATGATCCTGCCACTAGGGGGCAGCCTTCTAATTTGTATATGGGATTCAGTTATATACACAGCTTCATCCTAGCGGCTGTTACATGATCCTGACACTAGAGGGCAGCCTTCTAATTTGTATATGGGATTCAGTTATATACACAGCTTCATCCTTACTGCTGTTACATGATCCTGCCACTAGAGGGCAGCCTTCTAATTTGTATATGGGATTCAGTTATATACACAGCTTCATCCTAGCGGCTGCTACATGATCCTGCCACTAGAGGGCAGCCTTCTAATTTGTATATGGGATTCAGTTATATACACAGCTTCATCCTAGCGGCTGTTACATGATCCTGCCACTAGGGGGCAGCCTTCTAATTTGTATATGGGATTCAGTTATATACACAGCTTCATCCTAGCGGCTGTTACATGATCCTGCCACTAGAGGGCAGCCTTCTAATTTGTATATGGGATTCAGTTATATACACAGCTTCATCCTTACTGCTGCTACATGATCCTGCCACTAGGGGGCAGCCTTCTAATTTGTATATGGGATTCAGTTATATACACAGCTTCATCCTAACTGCTGTTACATGATCCTGCCACTAGGGGGCAGCCTTCTAATTTGTATATGGGATTCAGTTATATACACAGCTTCATCCTAACGGCTGTTACATGATCCTGCCACTAGAGGGCAGCCTTCTAATTTGTATATGGGATTCAGTTATATACACAGCTTCATCCTTACTGCTGCTACATGATCCTGCCACTAGGGGGCAGCCTTCTAATTTGTATATGGGATTCAGTTATATACACAGCTTCATCCTAACGGCTGCTACATGATCCTGCCACTAGGGGGCAGCCTTCTAATTTGTATATGGGATTCAGTTATATACACAGCTTCATCCTAACGGCTGCTACATGATCCTGCCACTAGGGGGCAGCCTTCTAATTTGTATATGGGATTCAGTTATATACACAGCTTCATCCTAGCGGCTGCTACATGATCCTGCCACTAGGGGGCAGCCTTCTAATTTGTATATGGGATTCAGTTATATACACAGCTTCATCCTTATGCTGTTACATGATCCTGCCACTAGAGGGCAGCCTTCTAATTTGTATATGGGATTCAGTTATATACACAGCTTCATCCTAACGGCTGTTACATGATCCTGCCACTAGGGGGCAGCCTTCTAATTTGTATATGGGATTCAGTTATATACACAGCTTCATCCTAACGGCTGTTACATGATCCTGCCACTAGGGGGCAGCCTTCTAATTTGTATATGGGATTCAGTTATATACACAGCTTCATCCTAACGGCTGCTACATGATCCTGACACTAGGGGGCAGCCTTCTAATTTGTATATGGGATTCAGTTATATACACAGCTTCATCCTAACGGCTGCTACATGATCCTGACACTAGGGGGCAGCCTTCTAATTTGTATATGGGATTCAGTTATATACACAGCTTCATCCTAGCGGCTGCTACATGATCCTGCCACTAGGGGGCAGCCTTCTAATTTGTATATGGGATTCAGTTATATACACAGCTTCATCCTAACGGCTGTTACATGATCCTGCCACTAGGGGGCAGCCTTCTAATTTGTATATGGGATTCATTTATATACACAGCTTCATCCTAGCGGCTGCTACATGATCCTGCCACTAGGGGGCAGCCTTCTAATTTGTATATGGGATTCAGTTATATACACAGCTTCATCCTAGCGGCTGCTACATGATCCTGCCACTAGGGGGCAGCCTTCTAATTTGTATATGGGATTCAGTTATATACACAGCTTCATCCTTATGCTGTTACATGATCCTGCCACTAGAGGGCAGCCTTCTAATTTGTATATGGGATTCAGTTATATACACAGCTTCATCCTAATGGCTGTTACATGATCCTGCCACTAGAGGGCAGCCTTCTAATTTGTATATGGGATTCAGTTATATACACAGCTTCATCCTAACGGCTGCTACATGATCCTGCCACTAGGGGGCAGCCTTCTAATTTGTATATGAGATTCAGTTATATACACAGCTTCATCCTTACTGCTGTTACATGATCCTGCCACTAGAGGGCAGCCTTCTAATTTGTATATGGGATTCAGTTATATACACAGCTTCATCCTAATGGCTGTTACATGATCCTGCCACTAGAGGGCAGCCTTCTAATTTGTATATGGGATTCAGTTATATACACAGCTTCATCCTTACTGCTGTTACATGATCCTGCCACTAGGGGGCAGCCTTCTAATTTGTATATGGGATTCAGTTATATACACAGCTTCATCCTTACTGCTGCTACATGATCCTGCCACTAGGGGGCAGCCTTCTAATTTGTATATGGGATTCAGTTATATACACAGCGTCATCCTAATGGCTGTTACATGATCCTGACACTAGAGGGCAGCCTTCTAATTTGTATATGGGATTCAGTTATATACACAGCTTCATCCTTACTGCTGCTACATGATCCTGCCACTAGGGGGCAGCCTTCTAATTTGTATATGGGATTCAGTTATATACACAGCTTCATCCTAGCGGCTGCTACATGATCCTGCCACTAGGGGGCAGCCTTCTAATTTGTATATGGGATTCAGTTATATACACAGCTTCATCCTAGCGGCTGTTACATGATCCTGACACTAGGGGGCAGCCTTCTAATTTGTATATGGGATTCAGTTATATACACAGCTTCATCCTAGCGGCTGCTACATGATCCTGCCACTAGGGGGCAGCCTTCTAATTTGTATATGGGATTCAGTTATATACACAGCTTCATCCTAGCGGCTGTTACATGATCCTGACACTAGAGGGCAGCCTTCTAATTTGTATATGGGATTCAGTTATATACACAGCTTCATCCTTATGGCTGTTACATGATCCTGCCACTAGGGGGCAGCCTTCTAATTTGTATATGGGATTCAGTTATATACACAGCTTCATCCTTATGGCTGTTACATGATCCTGCCACTAGGGGGCAGCCTTCTAATTTGTATATGGGATTCAGTTATATACACAGCTTCATCCTTATGGCTGTTACATGATCCTGCCACTAGGGGGCAGCCTTCTAATTTGTATATGGGATTCAGTTATATACACAGCTTCATCCTAGCGGCTGCTACATGATCCTGCCACTAGGGGGCAGCCTTCTAATTTGTATATGGGATTCAGTTATATACACAGCTTCATCCTAGCGGCTGTTACATGATCCTGCCACTAGGGGGCAGCCTTCTAATTTGTATATGGGATTCAGTTATATACACAGCTTCATCCTTATGGCTGTTACATGATCCTGCCACTAGGGGGCAGCCTTCTAATTTGTATATGGGATTCAGTTATATACACAGCTTCATCCTAGCGGCTGTTACATGATCCTGACACTAGGGGGCAGCCTTCTAATTTGTATATGGGATTCAGTTATATACACAGCTTCATCCTAATGGCTGTTACATGATCCTGCCACTAGAGGGCAGCCTTCTAATTTGTATATGGGATTCAGTTATATACACAGCTTCATCCTTACTGCTGTTACATGATCCTGCCACTAGAGGGCAGCCTTCTAATTTGTATATGGGATTCAGTTATATACACAGCTTCATCCTAACTGCTGCTACATGATCCTGCCACTAGGGGGCAGCCTTCTAATTTGTATATGGGATTCAGTTATATACACAGCTTCATCCTAACTGCTGCTACATGATCCTGCCACTAGAGGGCAGCCTTCTAATTTGTATATGGGATTCAGTTATATACACAGCTTCATCCTAGCGGCTGCTACATGATCCTGCCACTAGGGGGCAGCCTTCTAATTTGTATATGGGATTCAGTTATATACACAGCTTCATCCTAGCGGCTGTTACATGATCCTGACACTAGGGGGCAGCCTTCTAATTTGTATATGGGATTCAGTTATATACACAGCTTCATCCTAATGGCTGTTACATGATCCTGCCACTAGGGGGCAGCCTTCTAATTTGTATATGGGATTTAGTTATATACACAGCTTCATCCTAATGGCTGTTACATGATCCTGACACTAGAGGGCAGCCTTCTAATTTGTATATGGGATTCAGTTATATACACAGCTTCATCCTAACGGCTGTTACATGATCCTGACACTAGAGGGCAGCCTTCTAATTTGTATATGGGATTCAGTTATATACACAGCTTCATCCTAATGGCTGTTACATGATCCTGCCACTAGGGGGCAGCCTTTACTTCTGTGTATATGGGATTCAGTTATATACACAGCTTCATCCTAACGGCTGTTACATGATCCTGCCACTAGGGGGCAGCCTTTACTTCTGTGTATATGGGATTCAGTTATATACACAGCTTCATCCTAACGGCTGTTACATGATCCTGCCACTAGGGGGCAGCCTTTACTTCTGTGTATATGGGATTCAGTTATATACACAGCTTCATCCTAACTGCTGCTACATGATCCTGACACTAGAGGGCAGCCTTCTAATTTGTATATGGGATTCAGTTATATACACAGCTTCATCCTAGCGGCTGTTACATGATCCTGCCACTAGGGGGCAGCCTTCTAATTTGTATATGGGATTCAGTTATATACACAGCTTCATCCTAGCGGCTGCTACATGATCCTGACACTAGAGGGCAGCCTTCTAATTTGTATATGGGATTCAGTTATATACACAGCTTCATCATTACTGCTGCTACATGATCCTGACACTAGGGGGCAGCCTTCTAATTTGTATATGGGATTCAGTTATATACACAGCTTCATCCTAGCGGCTGCTACATGATCCTGCCACTAGGGGGCAGCCTTCTAATTTGTATATGGGATTCAGTTATATACACAGCTTCATCCTAGCGGCTGCTACATGATCCTGACACTAGGGGGCAGCCTTCTAATTTGTATATGGGATTCAGTTATATACACAGCTTCATCCTAACTGCTGTTACATGATCCTGCCACTAGAGGGCAGCCTTCTAATTTGTATATGGGATTCAGTTATATACACAGCTTCATCCTTATGGCTGTTACATGATCCTGCCACTAGGGGGCAGCCTTCTAATTTGTATATGGGATTCAGTTATATACACAGCTTCATCCTAATGGCTGCTACATGATCCTGCCACTAGAGGGCAGCCTTCTAATTTGTATATGGGATTCAGTTATATACACAGCTTCATCCTAGCGGCTGTTACATGATCCTGACACTAGGGGGCAGCCTTCTAATTTGTATATGGGATTCAGTTATATACACAGCTTCATCCTTATGCTGCTACATGATCCTGCCACTAGGGGGCAGCCTTCTAATTTGTATATGGGATTCAGTTATATACACAGCTTCATCCTAACGGCTGTTACATGATCCTGACACTAGAGGGCAGCCTTCTAATTTGTATATGGGATTCAGTTATATACACAGCTTCATCCTAACGGCTGTTACATGATCCTGCCACTAGGGGGCAGCCTTTACTTCTGTGTATATGGGATTCAGTTATATACACAGCTTCATCCTAACGGCTGTTACATGATCCTGCCACTAGGGGGCAGCCTTTACTTCTGTGTATATGGGATTCAGTTATATACACAGCTTCATCCTAACGGCTGTTACATGATCCTGCCACTAGGGGGCAGCCTTTACTTCTGTGTATATGGGATTCAGTTATATACACAGCTTCATCCTAACGGCTGTTACATGATCCTGCCACTAGGGGGCAGCCTTTACTTCTGTGTATATGGGATTCAGTTATATACACAGCTTCATCCTAACGGCTGTTACATGATCCTGACACTAGAGGGCAGCCTTCTAATTTGTATATGGGATTCAGTTATATACACAGCTTCATCCTAACGGCTGTTACATGATCCTGCCACTAGGGGGCAGCCTTTACTTCTGTGTATATGGGATTCAGTTATATACACAGCTTCATCCTAACGGCTGTTACATGATCCTGCCACTAGGGGGCAGCCTTTACTTCTGTGTATATGGGATTCAGTTATATACACAGCTTCATCCTAACGGCTGTTACATGATCCTGACACTAGGGGGCAGCCTTCTAATTTGTATATGGGATTCAGTTATATACACAGCTTCATCCTAACTGCTGCTACATGATCCTGACACTAGAGGGCAGCCTTCTAATTTGTATATGGGATTCAGTTATATACACAGCTTCATCCTAACTGCTGCTACATGATCCTGACACTAGAGGGCAGCCTTCTAATTTGTATATGGGATTCAGTTATATACACAGCTTCATCCTAGCGGCTGTTACATGATCCTGCCACTAGGGGGCAGCCTTCTAATTTGTATATGGGATTCAGTTATATACACAGCTTCATCATTACTGCTGCTACATGATCCTGACACTAGGGGGCAGCCTTCTAATTTGTATATGGGATTCAGTTATATACACAGCTTCATCCTAGCGGCTGCTACATGATCCTGCCACTAGGGGGCAGCCTTCTAATTTGTATATGGGATTCAGTTATATACACAGCTTCATCCTAATGGCTGCTACATGATCCTGCCACTAGAGGGCAGCCTTCTAATTTGTATATGGGATTCAGTTATATACACAGCTTCATCCTAGCGGCTGTTACATGATCCTGCCACTAGAGGGCAGCCTTCTAATTTGTATATGGGATTCAGTTATATACACAGCTTCATCCTAACGGCTGTTACATGATCCTGCCACTAGAGGGCAGCCTTCTAATTTGTATATGGGATTCAGTTATATACACAGCTTCATCCTAGCGGCTGTTACGTGATCCTGCCACTAGGGGGCAGCCTTCTAATTTGTATATGGGATTCAGTTATATACACAGCTTCATCCTAACGGCTGCTACATGATCCTGCCACTAGGGGGCAGCCTTCTAATTTGTATATGGGATTCAGTTATATACACAGCTTCATCCTAACGGCTGTTACGTGATCCTGCCACTAGGGGGCAGCCTTCTAATTTGTATATGGGATTCAGTTATATACACAGCTTCATCCTAATGGCTGTTACGTGATCCTGCCACTAGGGGGCAGCCTTCTAATTTGTATATGGGATTCGGTTATATACACAGCTTCATCCTAGCGGCTGTTACATGATCCTGCCACTAGGGGGCAGCCTTCTAATTTGTATATGGGATTCAGTTATATACACAGCTTCATCCTAGCGGCTGTTACATGATCCTGCCACTAGGGGGCAGCCTTCTAATTTGTATATGGGATTCAGTTATATACACAGCTTCATCCTAACGGCTGCTACATGATCCTGCCACTAGGGGGCAGCCTTCTAATTTGTATATGGGATTCAGTTATATACACGGCTTCATCCTTACTGCTGCTACATGATCCTGCCACTAGAGGGCAGCCTTCTAATTTGTATATGGGATTCAGTTATATACACGGCTTCATCCTAACGGCTGCTACATGATCCTGCCACTAGGGGGCAGCCTTCTAATTTGTATATGGGATTCGGTTATATACACGGCTTCATCCTAACGGCTGCTACATGATCCTGCCACTAGGGGGCAGCCTTCTAATTTGTATATGGGATTCAGTTATATACACAGCTTCATCCTAGCGGCTGTTACATGATCCTGACACTAGGGGGCAGCCTTCTAATTTGTATATGGGATTCAGTTATATACACAGCTTCATCCTAACGGCTGCTACATGATCCTGCCACTAGGGGGCAGCCTTCTAATTTGTATATGGGATTCGGTTATATACACGGCTTCATCCTAACGGCTGCTACATGATCCTGCCACTAGGGGGCAGCCTTCTAATTTGTATATGGGATTCGGTTATATACACGGCTTCATCCTAACGGCTGCTACATGATCCTGCCACTAGAGGGCAGCCTTCTAATTTGTATATGGGATTCAGTTATATACACAGCTTCATCCTAGCGGCTGCTACATGATCCTGCCACTAGGGGGCAGCCTTCTAATTTGTATATGGGATTCAGTTATATACACAGCTTCATCCTTACTGCTGCTACATGATCCTGCCACTAGGGGGCAGCCTTCTAATTTGTATATGGGATTCAGTTATATACACAGTTACATGATCCTGCCACTAGAGGGCAGCCTTTACTTCTGTGTATATGCCAATCGGCAACAAGTACATAATTCTGATTGAATTGGTGGCGGCCAATCAGCAACAAGTACGTGATTCTGATTGAATTGGTGGCGGCCAATCGGCAACAAGTACATGATTCTGATTGAATTGGTGGCGGCCAATCAGCAACAAGTACATGATTCTGATTGAATTGGTGGTGGCCAATCGGCAACAAGTACATAATTCTGATTGAATTGGTGCCGGCCAATCGGCAACAAGTACATAATTCTGATTGAATTGGTGCCGGCCAATCGGCAACAAGTACATAATTCTGATTGAATTGGTGCCGGCCAATCGGCAACAAGTACATGATTCTGATTGAATTGGTGCCGGCCAATCGGCAACAAGTACATGATTCTGATTGAATTGGTGCCGGCCAATCGGCAGCAAGTACATGATTCTGATTGAATTGGTGGCGGCCAATCGGCAGCAAGTACATGATTCTGATTGAATTGGTGGCGGCCAATCAGCAACAAGTACATGATTCTGATTGAATTGGTGGCGGCCAATCGGCAACAAGTACATGATTCTGATTGGTTGTGGTTCATTTCCTATTCATTCCATAGACTGGAGACTCTATTCACAGATATTACATAGAGGGGTCATTTATATTGTCTCCCCACCCCCTTCTTTTAGGCGAGATAAAACAGTATAGTACAGGACCAAAACCCTCGCTAATCACCCCGGGAATCTATAAGATTCCCTCCATCTGGGGTATCCAAAACCGGGAAGCAAGGTAAGTTAACGGGGCAATCTGGGGGTTTCACACAGCGGGGTGCCCCAGGGGCAAGGACCAAAATCCTGGGTTTTGGTCCACTTAAGAGTTCGACTTTAAAGGGCCAGTCCAGTCTAACTCTTGTTCATGGGAGCAGCCATGATGGAATTACAGTGCATAATGCCGCACCATTGTCTTCTATCGAGATGTATGAGGCAAAGGCCCCCCGCTTGACCTTAGCTTGTAATTCCATCATGATAGTCAGAATCCTGGGTTTTGGTCCACTTTAACAAGAAAAGCTCAGGAAGGAAGAGCCCTCCAGGTGACGCTTGAGCTTTTGATTTTAAAATAGAGAGGAAAAAAAAGCAGCTAGTTACACCTCTGCCCACTGATCATCTCGCCTCTTCTGACACCAGCTCTCTCTGGGCACCGCCCCCATGTGACCCGCTCATTCTCTGCCGCTCTTGGTCCGCAGGCCTGTTACCAGAAGTCGGGGGCCTCCGCCGTGTCCATCAGGAAATACATCATCGGCAAGTACCCGTCCCTGGAGCTGGAGAGGCGGGGCTACCTCCTGAAACAAGCCCTGAAGAGGGAGCTCCAGCGCGGGGCCATCCGCCAGGTAACCACAAGAGGCCCTCCCAAGTAATTTTGGCCCCGCTCTGTATTTGTATGAACCCTTTAACCCAGGGGTGTCAAACCTGGGCCCCGCTTTGTATTAACCCTTTAACCCAGGGGTGTCAAACCTGGGCCCCGCTCTGTATTTGTATTAACCCTTTAACCCAGGGGTGTCAAACCTGGGCCCCGCTCTGTATTTGTATGAACCCTTTAACCCAGGGGTGTCAAACCTGGGCCCCGCTCTGTATTTGTATGAACCCTTTAACCCAGGGGTGTCGAACCTGTGCCCCGCTCTGTATTTGTATGAACCCTTTAACCCAGGGGTGTCAAACCTGGGCCCTGCTCTGTATTTGTATTAACCCTTTAACCCAGGGATGTCAAACCTGTGCCCCGCTCTGTATTTGTATTAACCCTTTAACCCAGGGGTGTCAAACCTGGGCCCCGCTCTGTATTTGTATTAACCCTTTAACCCAGGGGTGTCAAACCTGGGCCCCGCTCTGTATTTGTATTAACCCTTTAACCCAGGGGTGTCAAACCTGGGCCCCGCTCTGTATTTGTATTAACCCTTTAACCCAGGGGTGTCAAACCTGGGCCCCGCTCTGTATTTGTATGAACCCTTTAACCCAGGGGTGTCAAACTCAAACAATAGGGACAAAATTGAAAACTTAGGGCCAATCCTGGATTTTAAAGGGGACCTCCGCTCTATTAAAATCCCCTATACTGCCCCTCCATTGAGTGTTCCCTTGTATCCGTTGTACTAACCTTTTATCCCAGGGGTGTGTCCTGTACCATAGGGTTGGGTTGCTTGACCTCTCGCGTGTCTCCCCAGGTGAAGGGTAAAGGAGCTTCCGGCAGCTTTGTGGTCGTGTCCAACTCTGGAAAATCTGCACCGAAATCAAAAGACAAAAAGGTGGGTATCCCCCGTCGGGACGCGATTTGTGGTCTTGCGTCTCTTCCTTAACCTCTATGGTGACCCCCTTTGTCTCGCCCACCTCTATGGTGACCCCCCCCCCCCCTCTCCTTTGTCTCACCCGTCTTTCTCCACAGAGGAGCGCATCGTCGGCCAGTGATCAGAGCAACGTGAAGCTGGAGGACATCTTGCCCCTGGCCTTCACCCGGCTGTGTGAACCCAAGGAGGCCTCGTACAGCCTCATCAAGAAATACGTCTCGCAGTATTATCCCAAGCTGAAGGTGGAGGAAAGGTGAGGCTACTAACTCCTGCAGTGTCCGATACGAGGTGTAAGATCTATAACTGATAAGTGTGGTGTATTACAGGGTCCCCGTGTGACCCATTGTGAGATCTCGGCCCATCTTGCTTTATGTGACTCTCCTGCGTGCTTTAAACTATACACGACAGCCTCCAACCTCCTCCATTGTTCTCCCTCAGGCCTCAGCTCCTGAAGAACGCCCTGCAGAGGGCCGTGGAAAAGGGGCAGCTCGAACAGATCACAGGAAAAGGAGCTTCTGGAACTTTCCAGGTAATGAATGAATGGGTGGGGTTGAGGGGTTTTATTGAGGTCTAAGGGAAACCTGCTGTCGGTTTTCCTCTTAGAAGAGAGAAGCTAAAGGGATGGGGCCCAATGAGAGGGATGGGGCCCAGGGCATGGAACAGCAATGTAGTTCTGCCAGAATATGGACCCTCCTGGTTACCCCATATACCCTTGCTCCGCAGCGTGGAACCCTCCTGATTACCCCGTTTACCCTCGCCTCCCGCAGCATGGAACTCCCTGGTTACCCCGTATAACCTCACCTCGAGATTATGGGTGGTCAGCATCGCTTTGCTCTCCCACGTGTAACATTTCCGATGCCGTTTTGTAATCCCCGGACGTTTCCCCTTTTTTTTTCTGGTGGCAGCTGAAGCGGGCCGGAGACAAGCCCCTCCTGAGCGGGGGCGTGTTCGAGGACGCCATCCTGTCCGCCATCACCGCAATGAACGAGCCCAAGACCTGCTCCACCACCGCCATCAAGAAGTACGTGTTGGAGAATCACCCCGGTGCTAACTCCAGCTTCCAAGGTGAGTGATTGGGCGGCCGGGGCTGTGACCATCCCGACTCCGCCTCCTATAACGTTACTGACCCCCCGTCTGCTCGCTTTCAGTTCACCTGCTGAAGAGAACCCTGCAGAAGTGCGAGAAGAACGGCTGGATGGAGCAGATCTCCGGGAAAGGCTTCAGCGGCACCTACCAGCTCAGCTTCCCCTATTACCCCAGGTAGGTGTATTGGGGGCAGTGCTGGGAAATGTGGAACTAAACCTCGCTAAAGTGGGCCTACACTTACTTGTTCGTTTTCCCAAACATACCAACTCGTCTTGTCCTGGTACAACCTCTGTCCGATGTGCTCACCTTGTCCTGGCGCTCTCTCCCTGCCCGAGACGCTCGCCTGGTCCGCTCCCTCTCTCTCCGCACCATCTCTCGCCCAGTCCGCTCGCGCTCTCGCCCCACCTGAGCCACTCGCCTGGTCCGCTCTCTCTCTCGCCCCACCTGAGCCACTCGCCTGGTCCGCACCATCTCTCGCCCAGTCCACTCGCTCTCTCGCCCCACCTGAGCCACTCGCCTGGTCCGCACCATCTCTCGCCCAGTCCACTCGCTCTCTCGCCCCACCTGAGCCACTCGCCTGGTCCACGCTCTCTCTCTCTCTCTCTCCCCCCCCACCTGAGCAAGCTCGCCGGGTCCGCTGTCTCTCTCGCCCCACCTGAGCCGCTCGCCGGGTCCGCTCCCTCTCTCTCCGCACCATCTCTCGCCCAGTCCGCTCGCTCTCTCGCCCCACCTGAGCCACTCGCCTGGTCCGCTCCCCCTCTCTCCGCACCATCTCTCGCCCAGTCCGCTCGCTCTCTCGCCCCACCTGAGCCACTCGCCTGGTCCGCTCTCTCTCTCTCCGCACCATCTCTCGCCCAGTCCGCTCGCTCTCTCGCCCCACCTGAGCCACTCGCCTGGTCCGCTCCCCCTCTCTCCGCACCATCTCTCGCCCAGTCCGCTCGCTCTCTCGCCCCACCTGAGCCACTCGCCTGGTCCGCTCTCTCTCTCTCCGCACCATCTCTCGCCCAGTCCGCTCGCTCTCTCGCCCCACCTGAGCCACTCGCCTGGTCCGCTCTCTCTCTCGCCCCACCTGAGCCACTCGCCTGGTCCGCTCCCTCTCTCTCCGCACCATCTCTCGCCCAGTCCGCTCTCTCTCTCGCCCCACCTGAGCCACTCGCCTGGTCCGCTCCCTCTCTCTCCGCACCATCTCTCGCCCAGTCCGCTCGCTCTCTCGCCCCACCTGAGCCACTCGCCTGGTCCGCTCCCCCTCTCTCCGCACCATCTCTCGCCCAGTCCGCTCGCTCTCTCGCCCCACCTGAGCCACTCGCCTGGTCCGCTCTCTCTCTCGCCCCACCTGAGCCACTCGCCTGGTCCGCTCCCTCTCTCTCCGCACCATCTCTCGCCCAGTCCGCTCTCTCTCTCGCCCCACCTGAGCCACTCGCCTGGTCCGCTCCCCCTCTCTCCGCACCATCTCTCGCCCAGTCCACTCGCTCTCTCACCCCACCTGAGCCACTCGCCTGGTCCGCTCTCTCTCTCTCTCGCCCCACCTGAGCCACTTGCCTGGTCCGCTCCCTCTCTCTCCGCACCATCTCTCGCCCAGTCCACTCGCTCTCTCGCCCCACCTGAGCAAGCTCGCCTGGTACGCGCTCTCTCTCCCCACCTCAGCCACTCGCCTGGTCCAACCGCTTCCTTTCCTTGTCCAAGCCACTCGCTCACCTTGGCCGGGCACTCTCTCCCCCATCTGACCCGCTCACCTTGGCCGGGCACTCTCTCCCCCATCTGACCCGCTCACCTTGGCCGGGCACTCTCTCCCCCATCTGACCCGCTCACCTTGGCCGGGCACTCTCTCCCCTATCTGACCCGCTCACCTTGGCCGGGCACTCTCTCCCCCCATCTGACCCGCTCACCTTGGCCGGGCACTCTCTCCCCCATCTGACCCGCTCACCTTGGCCGGCCACTCTCTCCCCTATCTGACCCGCTCACCTTGGCCGGGCACTCTCTCCCCCCATCTGACCCGCTCACCTTGGCCGGCCACTCTCTCCCCCATCTGACCCGCTCACCTTGGCCGGGCACTCTCTCCCCCCATCTGACCCGCTCACCTTGGCCGGCCACTCTCTCCCCCATCTGACCCGCTCACCTTGGCCGGCCACTCTCTCCCCCATCTGACCCGCTCACCTTGGCCGGGCACTCTCTCCCCCCATCTGACCCGCTCACCTTGGCCGGGCACTCTCTCCCCCATCTGACCCGCTCACCTTGGCCGGCCACTCTCTCCCCCCATCTGACCCGCTCACCTTGGCCGGGCACTCTCTCCCCCATCTGACCCGCTCACCTTGGCCGGGCACTCTCTCCCCCCATCTGACCCGCTCACCTTGGCCGGGCACTCTCTCCCCCATCTGACCCGCTCACCTTGGCCGGGCACTCTCTTCCCCCATCTGACCCGCTCACCTTGGCCGGCCACTCTCTCCCCCATCTGACCCGCTCACCTTGGCCGGCCACTCTCTCCCCCATCTGACCCGCTCACCTTGGCCGGGCACTCTCTCCCCCCATCTGACCCGCTCACCTTGGCCGGGCACTCCCCCATCCGACCCACTCACCTGCCATGTGCATACCTCAATCCTACGGTTTCCTCGTGTAAAGTTCTCCCACCTCCTTCTTTTGCAGCCCTCATGTTCTGTTCCCGGACAAGGCGGCGCCAGAGGAGGAGGATGAATCCGATAGCGAATCAGAAGAGGAGGAGGAGGAGTCTGAGGAGGAAGAATCGGAGGACGAGGAGCCACCCCCTAAACGGAAGTAAGTGCCACTTTCTATTGTGTTAAGCCCAATTTGGCCACCATAAAAAAAAAAAAAAACTCACTGGGACCTCGAGGGACAGGTCAGTTGCCCAATCCCATGGAGCCGTGAGACTACACTGGTCTGTTTCTTAGCTCCGCCGTAGCCTGGGATCCTGCACTGTGATACTTTCCTGCACCCCAATACTTCTTCCCATCAGTGCTGTCCAGTGCTTAAATAGCAATGTGAATGGCTGGTGGGCTAACCTGTGTGGCTGCTTAGTGTGGTGAAATGCAGGCGTGGTTGGGAACAGGGTGCCAGTATCCGTGCTATGGCGATAACTTGGGATGCGAGTGCTCCCGTTTCATTAGTGCAAGGGGACCTCAAGTCGGTCTTGATTGCAGGTCCTCTTCGGACCACTTTTCACTATTGACCACCTTTTCAAAGTGGCGCAAAACCCAGGGGGATCCTGATAAGCAGTTTCCTGGGCTTTTTTTGGGGCCTCTTCCACAATCCCATGTCACATGTGTGGGGTCGCCTCCAATCTGCATTTTATGCCATGAATATGAATGAGTGGCTAACTGCCGGCTGCTCCCCACTGTGTCTGCGTTAGCCATTCATATCTTCCTGTTGTGCGGGTGGTGACATTAGCAAACCGCACATGTGCTGTGGGATCTCCGGTGAGTTAAGAATACAAGTGGACTGTGGTGTCCCTAATCTAGATTCTCTGAAAGCAGGGAGGGGCTGACGCTAAAGTCTTGGACTCCAGGGCTGGTTTTGGCCCTTTTTTAACCCACCTGGCTTGTTTTTGTTTTGTGGGAGTTTTACGGTGGTAATTTCAACTTGGTCGCCCTAGTCTCTACCACCCCATATTGGCCTCTCTAGGGCGAGTATTTTAATCACGTGGAGCTTCAGTAACCTTCCTCTCCTCCGCAGAATGCAGAAGAAAGCAGCGCCCCCGAAATCCAGGGGCAGGGCCCCGCCTAAGCCCAGGAAGAACCCCCCGGCCCCTCGAGGAAAAGCGAAGAGCGCCCCCAAGAGGGCTCCGCCATCGCCGCCGCCTCCTCCGGCCAAAGCCAAGAAGGGAAAAGCTTCCCCCGCTCCCCCTCCGCCTCCTGCCGCCAAGAAAGCGGCCAGCTCCACCTCCAAGAAAGCCGCCGCCCCGGCCAAGAAGGCCTCCAAGCCGGCCGCCAAGCCCAAGCCCGCCGCGAAAGGCAAGGCCAGCTCGAGGAAATCCATGCGCTCCAGGAAGTAGCGCGACTACCAGGCGGAAGAAGAAGGCGGCTCATTTCCTTCCTGTTTCCTTTTTTTATACAAAAAGAAGCGACTTCTGTTTCCGGGAAGTTGTGTGGTTATTTTTAGCCCCGTTGTTTTCCTTCCACTTCCTGTTTTTATTTCAGTCTGTTTTTACTTTGGGCTGTAGCCGCTGTGCCCCTCCCCCGACCCTTTCCCATACTGTCTATGGACAGAAACCAGCAGCTGATCAGTCCCCCTCCCCCTAACATAATTTTGCTCCCGATCTGTTTTTAGTTGTGTGCTTGTCCTGATGGAAACGCAGGCCTGTAGGGGGCGCAAGAAGGAATCGCCCGCTTTCCAGAAGACTTTTTTTTTTTTTTTTTTTTTTTTTTGGGGTGATCTAGTTGTATCCATAGCCTATGCCCCCACACAGACGCCACGTCCCGCCCATATCCCTCCACCACCCGTGTGAGCTTGTCTGCTCCGGTCTTCCTTCTTCTAACCCTACGGAGGTGGAGCTCCTGTATCAAGGGTGCTAAGCAGACACCAGACCCCCCCCCTCCCCCCTTTACACCCCAGCGTCTGTAATTACTTCACAGATCCTAAAATACCCAGAGCATGTTGTACAGATTTAAAAAAAAAAGTAGATTTGTGTTACCGTTATTTTATTTCATTATTTTTTTTTTTTAAGCCGACTGTGTCTTTTATTTTAATGTTTTTGCCATTTTGTAAAGATTTGGGTGAGGATAGACCAGTGAAGCAATGGGCGATTCTGCTGTTTGCTACAATAAAAGACTAGATTCTGATAGTACTTGTGGCCTCTCTCTCTTCCTTATTGGACCGTCCAGGGATCGCCGGGTCTGCGCTTATCTGGGTGATCGGCATTGGTAAAGTGGATCAAAACCCGCACCGATTGGCCCCGGAATCGATAAGGTTCCCCGGGGCGAATCGATAAGGTTCCCCGGGGCGAATCGATAAGGTTCCCCGGGGCGAATCGATAAGGTTCCCCGGGGCGAATCGATAAGGTTCCCCGGGGCGAATCGATAAGGTTCCCCGGGGCGAATCGATAAGGTTCCCCGGGGCGAATCGATAAGGTTCCCCGGGGCGAATCGATAAGGTTCCCCGGGGCGAATCGATAAGGTTCCCCGGGGCGAATCGATAAGGTTCCCCGGGGCGAATCGATAAGGTTCCCCGGGGCGAATCGATAAGGTTCCCCGGGGCGAATCACTGAGATTGATTCTATCCACCCTGGGGCATCCAAAATCAGGATGCCCCCTCCTGTGATGTCGCTCCATACACTTACCTTGTTTCCCGTTCCAACGGAGCAGCAGCCGCATCCCTGCTATCCGTAGAGCAGGGAGCGTGTCCGCGCCAGGCATTTGTGAATGGCCGTCCCTGTTCGAGGGAAGCGGGGGATGAGGCTGTCGGTGCACTCAGAGCCGAATGCCTTAGACGATGTCAGCGGCTCAGAGCGTGCTGATTGGACGAGCGGCCGCGCATGTGTCGTTAAGACAATGTGATGTCAACTCCGAGCGAGATGATTGGACGAGCGGGCGCGCATGTCGTAGGGCCGGTGCTGGACTTAGACGAAGGCTTAGGCGATGTGATGTCAACTCCGAGCGAGATAATTGGACGAGCGGCCGCGCATGTCGTAGGGCCGGTGCTTGACTTAGACGAAGGCTTAGGCGATGTCATGTCAACTCCGAGCGAGATAATTGGACGAGCGGCCGCGCATGTCGTAGGGCCGGTGCTTGACTTAGACGAAGGCTTAGGCGATGTGATGTCAACTCCGAGCGAGATAATTGGACGAGCGGCCGCGCATGTCGTAGGGCCGGTGCTTGACTTAGACGAAGGCTTAGGCGATGTGATGTCAACTCCGAGCGAGATGATTGGGTGAGTGGTCGCGCATGTGCCGTAGGACCAGAAAGAGGTGAGTTGGCATCAGCGATCTGAGGGGTTTCACACAGCGGGGTGCCCTTGGTTTTGGTCCACTTAAGAGTCTGACTTTAAAGGGCCAGTCCAGTCTAACTTTTATTGTTCGTGGGAACAGCCATGATGGAATTACTGCATAATGCCGCACCATTGTCTATTGAGATGTATGAGACAAAGCCCCTCACCTCTCAATAGAAGACGGTGGTGCGGCATTATGCAGTAATTTCATTATGGCTTCTCCCATGAACAATAGGTTAGTTTGGCTGGACTCTGGCCCTTTAACTTTTCAACACGTTAAAGCGGACCATCAGCATGTTTTTCCAAGTGTACAGCACGGCCTGTTTCATTTAATCCTTCTGGTATTCCGCCATAAGGTGGCGCAGTTGACTGCAGAGGATTTGTGGCTCCTCTCGGCCCCATATAAAACCAGGAATCACCAAAAGACCCCCAGTGTTTCTCTGCAGTCATACTGCGAAGACCAGAAGATGGCTCTCTACGGTTATTCGCAGGTGAGTGGGGCACAAAAGCCTGCGGCTCTGCAAGCCTATTCCCACCCGCTTCCGGACCCTTCTGCCTCCCAGCCCTGGCTGTCTGATCGGGTGACGGTAGGGGAGCGCCTGGGTCGAGGTGCTCGGTGAGCTTTGCTCCATACTGCAGACCCTGTTACTGAAGGGTAGCCGGTCCACAGGCCTATGGTGAGCCTAGGGGGATGGAGGAACCATAGCTGACTGTGTTGTGCATTCTCAGGGTGAGTCCTTTATTGGGGACTGTGCTGTGTGGGGGGCTCTTCTTATTGGGGACCGTTCTCCCCCTCCCTTCTGACCGGTTAATCCCACGCGCTTTGCTTTCCACCTCGCCTCCCGCATTGCGTGCGTCTGTGATCTGGCATGGCTGACGTCGGCGCCATTGTTAGTATGGGCACTGGCATCTCGTACCCTTTTGCGGGGGGTGGCGCAGCGGGACGACGCTTTTCGCGTCATCCCCCCGCCGCCCGCCCCTCGAGGATCGTCGGCGCCATTTTGGAAGGCTCTACACTTTGCTGCTGGGACTCCCTACGCTGCCTTGTCCCTCTCCCTTCGTCGCTGGTGTTCTCTTGCGGTCGCCTGGCTCCTGTGCGTGCTGCGGCTCAGCTGGTCCGTATCCGTGAGTGATCCGGGGGTTGGTTTTGGTGCATGTGCTGTGGGATGCTCATGATTTTATTGCTTATGTCTTGCAGTCGGGGTTCAGCTTTGTGGTTTCTCCCGGTCCAATACCCCCCCCCCCCCCCCCCCGCCTGTCCCAGCTCTGTGGGGGATCCTGGGTTGGATCTGTTTAGCCATTATTCCTGGTGGGCTGACTGTGCCCTGTTTGATCACCATATGGAGGCTTCTGGGGATAGCGAGCTTGGGGGCAGCCTCGGCTGTGTGTCATGCATGGGGTATCACCTTTGAGTGGTGGTGGCACGGTTTGTGTGCCGTGCGCCCAAAGTAGTATTGCGGATCAGGCTGGCCCGAGCGCTTCTCTTTCAGTCCTGCGTTCCCTATGGCATCTCCTGCCCCTCCGTGCCTGCATTTAGCCCCCAGTGAGGGGGATACTAGCAGGGGGTCGCAATCTGATCTGGCGCCGCGCATGGCCAGCATTGAACGGCAGTTGGCCCAACCGGCGGTGGGCTAGGCCTCTGGCAAGAATCGGCACCTTGACGCTGCGCTGTCCCTATTTGCCAAGGAGGAGTATGAGGGCCTTGATGTGTATGGCGGCCGTGACTCCCCGGAGGAGGGGGAGCTTTTCCGTGACTCGGACCCCTCTGGGGATCGTCAGGTCGGTTATATCGGTGACCTAGGGTGGTCCACTGATGAGGATACCTGGCTCCCGGATGATACCGATGGGCTACTATTGGCAATTTTTGAGACATTGCACATCGCCCCCCCCAAGGCAGCGAAGAAGAAGCAGGGCGAGTTGTTCCATCCTGGCAAGCAACGCTTGGAGTTCCCGGAACAGGGACATTTCTCCAATATGGTGCTTAAGGAGTGGGTACGTCCTAACAGATTACCCTCGGTGCCCATGGCTTGGACAAGAAGGTATCCCTTTTCGGCTGATTTGGTTAAGCGCTGGTCATGTCCTCCTGAGGTGGATGATCCGGTCCTGGGGCTGTTTAACACTTCGGTCATGCCGTCCCCTGACACTACTACACTTCGCGATAGCGTGGACCGGCGTATGGATCAGTTGGCTTGTCATGCTTTCACCTTTGTGGGGGCAGGCTTGCGCCTGGTCTGCGCCACGGCCATTACGGCCATTGCCATTAAGAGGAAGGTCAGAGTAAGAGGAAGGCCTTGCTGAGGCCGCTATGTCTGGAAAGAGAAAGTAGGATTATAGGGACCTCCTTGCTTTGCTCTGATTTTATAGCCTTTGTGCTGGCTGCCATGGATGATGCCGTCCGGTCTGTTTGGTTGTGTCAGTGGGCAGCTGACACTGCAGCTAAAAAGTCTCTCACTGGGCTTCCCTTCACGGGTCTCCGGCTTTTTTGGTGAGCGTCTGGATGTTCTGGCCAAGGATGGTAGGCTCCCCCAGCGTAAGAAGCAGACTCGGCCCTTTCGGGGATCCTCCTCATTTTGTCCTTCAAGGGGAGGTCGTGGCCCCCCTTTCTCAGGTAGTCGCAGAGACTCTTGGGGCTGAAGCAGATCCCGCGATCGCCCCGGTCTCTCCTGGGGGACCAAGTCTAAACCCCCTCCCAAGGCTCCTCAGGCATGAGGAGGCGTCCTCACCCGACCGGGGGGGGGGGGGGCGGCTTCGGCTTTTTGCTCACGTCTGGAGGCTTCGCGTGTCAGACCGGTGGATTCAGGAGGTGGTGTCCTCCGGTTACAAGATAGTTTGCAGCCTGGCCTCCCCCAAGATTCCTCCGATCCCAGATATCTCTAAACCCTGTGTCGGCTCGGGGGTCTGCGTCTAGCCGTTCCAACTTCTGCTGGAGTCAGGAGTAATTTCTCAGGTACCTCACCAGGAACAGGGTCGGGGGTACTGCTCCGATCTGTTCACGGTGCCAAGAAGGACGGTTCCCTGAGGCCCATCCTGGACTTGAAGGGTCTCAACAAGTTTGTCCGGTTCAAGCACTTTTTCAGCCGTCTATTCTCTTCGGCCGGGCGACTTCATGACCGCGGTGGACATTAAGGATGCCTATCTTCATGTGCCGATGTTCCCAGGTCATCAGAGGTTCCTGAGGTTCGCTCTGGAGGATCAGCATTACCAGTTTGTGGCCTTGCCGTTCGGTATCACTTCGGCCCCTTGGGTTTTCACCAAGGTGCTGACTGGTGTTATGGCTCTCCTGAGGAACCAGGGCATTCGCATCCTCTCTTACGCGGACGATATTCTGATTGCTGCTCAGTCTCTTCCTCAGGCCGAGAAGGATACTCAGGTGGTGAAGTCCACTCTCGAGTCCTTCGGCTGGGTGATCAACTATCCCAAGTCTTCACTATCTCCGGTTCCCTTTGCTCAGTTTCACATGAAACCTCTTTAGTTGCCTCTCTTGTCGGTTTGGGATCGGAACCCGGAGTCCCTGGATCAGGAAATTGCTTTGTCCCCTCTGGCCAAGCAGTTCCTCTTGTGGTGGTTGGACTCGAGGAATCTTCTAGTGGGCAGGTCCTTTCTGCCTCCGCGCAGGGAGATTGTCACCACGGACGCCAATCTGACCGGCTGGGGAGAGGGGGTAGTTTGGAATTTCCAGGGTCAGTGGGGCCCCCAGGAGGCCCATGCGCCCATCAACATTTTAGAACTGCGGGCGATCAGGTTGGTTCTCTCCCAGTTGATTCCCCACCTTCGGGGTCGTGCTGTACAGATCCGCTCGGACAATCAGACGGCGGTCGCCTACATAAATCACCGGGGGGATCTCGGAGCAAGCAAGCCCTCAAGGAGGTGACCCAGATTCTGACTTGGGCAGAGGAGAATGTTCCCTGTATCTCAGCGGTTTACATTCCCCGATTGTCCCCGATTCTGTCTTGGGCGGAACTGCATGTTCTCTGCATCTCGGTGGTCTACATTCCGGGAGTGGAATGCGGAGGGGGTAAGTGTTTTGGGGAATGTTTCCCCTTCCTTTTTTCAGGGGTCCCCCCTCCCCGATCTGGATGCTTGCCACTGGCCTCTCGTCACTCCCCCCCCCCCCCCCTCTCTGGCTTTGTTCGGTGGGTGGCATCGGCGAGTGGTGTTCTATGTGGTGTTTATTGTGTTTTTCAGCCGCCGCGCGGGTCACATGATCGCTGTTTTCGCGCTCTTTGGGTGGCGGGGCCTTAGGATGACGCACATCGTGTCGTCTCCCTGCGGCCTGCCCCTTGAGGTACCCCTGCCGGCGCCATTTTGGACTAGTGTGTCGCTTCATCCTGCGGTCTGTGCCTTGGTGACCCTGCGGTGTCTTTGGTCTGTTATTCCCCCTTGGGGTTTTTTTTTTTTTATTGCCCTTGGGGGGCTGTGGGATGCTCATGTGTCTTTTCACTTATGTCTTTCAGGCGGGACACAATTAGGTTGTGGTCTCTCCCGGCTCTACTCCTTCCTCCCCCTCATCCCCCCCCTTTCACCGATTTCTGGGGACATCCCGTGGGAGAGCATCCTGGGTGGCTTCTGTATTAGCCTTTACCCACCGCTGGCCTATTGTGCCTGTGTTAATCACCATATGGAGGCTTCTGGGGATAGGCGTGCTTGGGGGTCCTTTGGGACAAGCTCGGCTGTGTTCCATGTGTGGGGTATCCCCTGTGAGTAACAGTGTCACAGTGTGTGTGCCGTGTACTTGCGCTTCAAGCTGGTTTGGCTGCTGCGCTTCCCAGCTCTGCGCCTCCCTCGGCTTCACCTAGTCCCCCACTCCTGCAATTGGGCCCTAGTGAAGGGGATATTAGCAGGGGATCACACTCTGATTTGGCTCTGCGGGTGGCCAACATTGAGAGGCAGCTTGCCAGGCCTGTTCCCAGGAAGGCCTCTGGCAAGAAGCGGCACCTGATTTCCACTCCCTCACGCTCTACAGAGGAGTATGAGGAATTTGATGTCGCTGCTGGACGTTATTCCCTAGAGGAAGGGGAATTGCTCCAGGACTCTGACTCCTCTGGCGACCAGCAGGAGGGTTGTGATAGTGACCCTGAATCTGGGGAGGAATCATGATATTCTGAGGACACTGATAATTTGCTGTCTCACATCTTTGAAATTTTGCACATTGCTGGCCCTGTGGCGGCTAAAAGGAAACAGGGTGAGCTGTTTCGTCCTAGTAAACAGCGTCTGGAGTTCCCTGAGCAGAGGCATTTCACCACTATGGTGCTAAAAGAATTAAAGAATGGGAACGTCTTAACAGGCTGCCTGCTGTGCCCAAGGGTTTGGATAAGCGGTATTCCTTTCCTGCTGATCTTTTTAAGAGGTGGTCATTTCCCCCTGAAGTGGATGCTCCCGTGCTAGGCTTTTCCAATACTTCGGTCATGCCTTAACCTGACACTACCACTCTGAGGGACAGTGATGACCAACACATGGATCAGCTGGCCTGCCATGCCTTTACCTGTGTGGGGGCTGGATTGCGCCCGGCCTGTGCGGCTGCCACTACAGCTATTGCCCTTAAACTGCTCGTAGCGGGGGGGAGGAGTATAGGACTCTCTTGGTTTGCTCTGATTTTGTGGCCTTTATCCTTACTGCAATGGATGTTGCTGTGCGGCTGAGTGGTAGGGCCTTTGTGCTCTTGGTGGCTATGCGCCGCTCTGTTTGGTTACGTCAGTGGGCAGCTGACTCCGCTGCTAAGAAAGCTCTCACTGGACTCCCCTTCGCGGGGTTGCAACTATTTGGGGAGCATCTTGATGTTCTAGCCAAGGATGGCAGGCTGCCTCAGCGTAGGAGGCAGTCTCGGCCCTTTCGTGGGTCCTCCGTCCCCCTCCCTTCCTTTCGTGCTCCCTCCTCTAGTGGCCACAGAGATTGTTGAGGCCGTGGTCGTCCCGGTCTCTGGAGTTCCAAGCCCAAACCCTCTCCCAAGCCCCCTCAGGCATGAAGGGGCGCCCTCACCCATCCGGGTGGGGGGACAGCTTCGGCTTTTTGCTCACGTCTGGAGGCTTCATGTCTCAGACCGGTGGATTCAGGAGGTAGTGTCCTCCGGTTACAAGATAGTTTGCTGCCCAGCCCCCCCCCCCCAAAGATTCATCAGATTCCGGATTTCTCAGGACCCTGTGTCGGCTCAGGCTCTAGTGCAGGCGGTACAAAGCCTTCTGGAGCTGGGGGTCATCTGTCAGGTCCCCTTACGAGAAAGGGGCAAGGGCTTCTATTCCAATTTGTTCACCGTGCCCAAAAGAGATGGGTCAGTCAAGCCCATCCTGGACTTGAAGATCCTCAACAAATTTGTCAGGTGCAGGCGCTTTCGCATGGAAACTCTGCGCTCTGCCATCAGTTCCCTGCCTTCAGGGGACTTCATGAGGTCTGTGGACATCAAAGATGCTTACCTCCATATTCCTGTGTTCCCAGGTCATCAAAGGTTCCTCAGGTTCGCTCTGGAGCATCAACACTGATGGATCCACTTGCTGATAGTAGACTTGGCAGGTGCCAGACCCTTCCTAGGACCACAAAAAGAGCATCAGTTTTTCTGAAAGGTGCAGTAGCCACCAGATAGTGCTTCAGACACCTAACCACATCCAAAGAATGCAAAACCCTCTCCTTAGCATTACTAGGATTAGGGCACAAGGAAGGTAGAACAATGTCCTGATTAAGATGAAAGGCAGACACCACCTTAGGCAGAAAGTCTGGCTTGAAGCGAAACGCCACCTTGTCCTGGTGTCTCTCACAGTAGGGGGGCTGGATGGAAAGCGCCGCCAACTCAGAAACACGCTAACAGAAGTGATAGCCACCAAAAAGACAACCTTGAGAGTAAGAATGGCCAGGGCAGCATCCTGCACAGGTTCAAAGGGAGCACCCTGCAAGGCAGACAAGACCAAGTTCAAATCCCAAACAGGCAACATAGGCTTACGTGGGGGACGCACATGAGTAACCCCCTGGAAAAAAGTCCTGATCAGAGAATGCTGGGCAAAGGACCTCTGGAAGAAAACAGCCAGGGCAGAGACATGACCCTTCAGAGTACTGAGTTGGAGCCCCAGCTCCAACCCATGCTGCAGGAACTTCAGGATCCTGGGAATAGAGAACACACGACAGGGAAGAGACCTAGACTCACACCAGTCAATGTAGGCACGCCAAACCCTATAGTAAATGGAAGAAGAAGACTTCTTTCTAGCCTTTATCATGGTATCAACAACAGAGGCAGACTGCCCCTTCTCCATCAAGATGGAGGTTTCACCAGCCAGGCCGTCAAAGCCAGAGTTTGTAAATTGGGATGGCGTAGTGAGCCCTGAGTGACCAGATCTGGCACCAAGGGCAGAGCGTACTGATCTACTGCCAGCTGCACCACGTCTGCGAACCACACTCTTCTTGGCCACTGGGGGGGGCCACCAGGATTGCTGGCACCCCCTCGTGAGTTATCTTGCGCAGAACCCTGCCCAACAGAGGGAATGGGGGAAAGACATACAGGAGCTGAAAGTCCCGCCATGACATTGCTAGCGCATCCGTGGCCAAGGCCAGAGGATCCTGAGACAGGGAGACAAAGGCCGGGAGCTTGTGATTGTGACGGGACACAAACAGATCCACATCTGGTTGGCCCCAACGGTGACACAGAGACTGAACACCCTGCCGCAGAGGGACCATTCTCCCAGGCGAGAGGTCCCCCTGCTCAGAGAGTCTGCCTGCAGATTCTCCACCCCCGGAATGTACACAGCTGATATGCAGGGAACATTGTCCTCCGCCCAGGCCAGGATCAGAGACACTTCCTTGAGGGCCCCCTTGCTCCGGGTCCCTTCCTGATGATTGATGTAGGCAACAGCCGTCCGGTTGTCCGAGCGTACCTGAACAGGCAGGCCCCGAAGGTGTAGGGTCAAGTGAGCCAGAACCAACCTGATCGCCCTCAGTTCCAGAATGTTGATAGGTGTGTGTGGGCCTCCTGAGGGCCCCACCGCCCTTGGAACTGCAGGGACTTCCAGAAGCCCCCCCCCAACCTGTCAGACTGGTATGGGGGCCAGAAAGGATCTGCCCACCAACAGGTTCCTGGAGTCCAGCCACCACGAGAGGGACCGCCTGACTAGGGGGGACAGCACAAGAAACTGGTCCAGGGACGCAGGATCCTTGTCCCATACTGACAAGAGGTGGAGTTGCAGAGGCCTCATGTGAAACTGAGCATAAGGGACCGCCTCGAAGCACGACACCATCAGGCCCACCAGCTGCATTCCCTGCCTGATGGAGGGATGAGGGCAAGATAGCAGGAACTGAACCTGCGCTAGTAGACTGTCCACCTTCTGCTGAGGAAGAAAAAACCTTGCCTGAACTGTATCCAGATTCATTCCCAGGAAAGGAGTCACCAAGGAAGGAGACAGGGAAGATTTGAGATGGTTGATCACCCAGCCAAATGACTCCAGAGTGGACACAACTAGCTGAGTATCCAGCTCTGCCTGTTGGAGGGACTGAGAAGTGATGAGAATGTCGTCCAAAGATGGCAGCACACAAATGCCTTGAGACCTGAGCAGAGCCACCACTCCTGCCAGCACCTTGGTGAACACTCTGGGAGCTGAGACCGAAGGGCAATGCCACAAATTGGTAGTGCTGATCCTCCAGAGCAAACCTGAGGAATCTTTGATGACCTGGAAAAACAGGAATATGAAGGTAAGCATCCTTGATGTCCACAGAGGTCATGAAGTCCCCTAGACGCAGGGAACTGATGGCAGAGCGCAAAGTTTCCATGCGAAAGCGCCTGCACCTGACAAATTTGTTGAGGATCTTCAAGTCCAGGATGGGCCTGACTGACCCATCTCTTTTGGGCACGGTGAAAAGGTTGGAATAGAACTCCTTGCACCTTTCTCGTAAGGGGACCTGACAGATGACCCCCAGCTCCAGAAGGCTTTGCACCGCCAGAACTAGAGCCTGAGCTGACACAGGGTCCTGAGAAATCCGGGATCTGATGAATCTTGGGGGCGGCCGTGCAGCAAACTCTGTCTTGTAACCGGAGGACACTACCTCCTGAATCCACCGGTCTGAAACATGAAGCCTCCAGACGTGAGCAAAATGCTGAAGCCGTCCCCCCACCCGGATGGGTGAGGGCGCCCCTTCATGCCTGAGGGGGCTTGGGAGAAGACTTAGGCTTGGAGCCCCAGGAGGAGCCAGGGCATCCACGTCCTCTGCCCCTACCCCAGAAATCTCCTCGGGCCCTGGTAAGGGAGACCCCCCTCCCCTGTCTGGCACCACGGTAGGGGGAAGAAAAGGAATCCTGTCCCCGAAAGGGCCGAGACTGCCGCCTGCGCTGGGGTAACCTGCCTCCCTTAGCAAACAGGTCCAGGCGGTCCCCAAACAGACGCAGTCCTTTGAAGGGGAAACCAGTGAGAGCCTTCTTGGCAGCGTTGTCAGCTGCCCACTGGCACAGCCATACCGAGCGGCGTATAGCCACCACAAGGGCAGAGGTTCTGCCACACATCCTAATGGTATCATCCAAGGCAGAGAGGACATAAGTCACAAAAACCTCACAACGAGAGAGAGCATTAAACTCCTCACTAGACCCATCATCAGGAGCACCATCTAGGATACTTCTGAGCAGGGTCCTAATAGCCACAGCCATAATGGCAGAGGCACAGACCGGGCGCAGCACCGTCTCCACGCAGGCAAATGCATGGGACGCCGGCTGATCAATAAGCCGGTCCTCACCATCCCGCAGCGTAGTAGAGTCAGGGGAATGCATGACAGGGGTGTTGGACAACCCTAGGCCCGGGACATCCACCTCTAGAGGGGATGACCAGTGCTTCACCACATCGGCAAGAAAGGGATACCTCTTATCCCAACTCTTAGGGACACCGGGAAGTCTGCTGGGACGCTCCCATTCCTTGAGCACGAGATTATTAAAATGGGCTTGCTCGGGAAATTCCAAACGTGGCTTAGCAGTATGAAACAATTCCCCCTGCTGCCTAGGGGCCGCAACCGGGGGAGAGATAGAAAGCACTTCAAAGATCTGAGCCAACAACCTATCAGTATCATCTGGGGCCCAGGGGTCAGAGCCAGAATCATCATGACCCCTGGGCCTCTCATCAGATGACTCAGAGTCAGAGAATAGCTCCCCCTCCAAAGGGGTATAACCAGACAGTTCCAAAACTCAGCTTCCATAGGGAAGAGAGTGACATCAGGCGTCAAATGCCGCCTCTTAGCAGAGGCCTTACGCGCCAAGATATTAGCAAGCAGCTTCTCAACACTAGCCAGTCTGGAAGACACATCAGGCTGAGAATCCCCACTGGTATGCAACTCAATGGGAGTAAAATTTAAGCTTGGGGGAGTAGGTGAAGCCATACGTGGCGCAGGCCCAGCTACTGGTAAACCAGGCTGCAGTGCAAGCACCTACTGGGCACAAGGTACACAAACCCACACATTGTCAGCACTAGTAGGGGACACCCCACAAGCCACACACAGCCGGGTTTGTCCCGAAGGAACCCTGAGTACATTATCCTGAGAAGCCTCCATATGGTGATTATAGCGGCACAATAGGCCGATATGGATTGACGCTATAAAAGCAACCCAGGATGCCCCAATGACCCGCTAGGGAAGTGGGAGTAATTTACACACTAGGCCTCACAAGTTTAATAACCCGACCCATCTGAAAGACATAAACGAAGAGAACCCCATAAGTGACATGTATAATGACATAGGGTAAATAAAGCCGCCCGCGAGGGCATTCACGGACCGAGGTAGGTAGATGCCAGTCACGCAGCAGCCGAATCCAGTGAACAATGGCACTGGGTAAACCTCGAGGGGCGGGCCGCAGAGGCAGTGACGTGGAACGCCCCCCCCGAAGAGCGCGAAGCGGCACACGTGACAAGCAGCCAATGACCACGCAACAGCGCCTGAGACATTTTCAAAATGCAACCAGTGCAACCAAGTCAGAGCGGAGACTGACACCGAAAGAAGCACATAATACAGTGAAAACACCAAGGCATATACACCCCCCCCCCCCCCCGAGAGCTACAAGGGAGGGCGAGGGAGGACAGCGGCCACTTTACAGAGGGCCCACCGATAGGCAGGGGCAATAGTGCGGGAGGGGCATCCCATAGAGGCTCACCATATGCCTATAGCGCCTACTCTTTGGTGGGGGATTGCGGTGGAGCAGCGCTCCTAAGCACCTGACAGCGGTGCTGCCTACCCTCACCCGACCAGCGCAGCCAAGGCTGGGAGGCATATTACTAGTGGAACGGGTGGGAATAGTCCTACAGG